>BSBK01000432.1:0-330000 GCA_027943335.1 Chamaecyparis obtusa
ATATGTATATATATATATGTATATATATATATATATATGTATATATATATATATGTATATATATATATATATATGTATATATATATCTGTATATATATGTATATATATATATATATGTATATATATATGTATATATATATATTTATGTATATATATATATGTATATATATATATATATATCTGTATATATATATATATATATATATATATATATATTATATATATATATATGTATATATATGTATATATGTATATATGTATATATATGTATATATATGTATATATGTATATATGTATATATATGTATATATGCATATATATATGTATATATGTATATATATGTATATATGTATATATATGTATATATGTATATATATGTATATATGTATATATGTATATATATGTATATATATGTATATATGTATATATATGTATATATATATATATATATATATGTATATGTATATTTATGTATATATATATATATAATTTGTCAATCGAGGTTGTATCAATTCTAAACGGTGTTCTTGTAGATCTAGTTTCTGCTCGTGAGTTGGTTATGGATCATTTGGAGATGACTTTATAGTAGATTCAATAGCGGCTCATGGATTATTGAGTCGAGTCTAGAGACTTGGATTTGGAATGGATCCTATGGAATCGAGATTTTTGACAGTGACTGCTCTAGCACAAGAAGCTAGTATGGTGATCAAAGATGCATTCTTCCTAATGTGTTCGTGGGACATATGCAGACCTGATTGCATTTGAATATGATTCGAGTGACTTGTTGACTTCGTTGGTCCAAATTGGATGTGCTTGGTTCCTATGGAGTGTCGCAGTGACTTGATTTGGAGTTTGAGTAGACTTTGTGTTGTTTTTGAGATTGGGTTGTGATGGGATCGCTAGGATTGTCTACTATTCTTGCCATAGTTTTGAATCAGTTAGATGTGATGTCGAGAGAGAAATATTCAGAACTTTCACATTGGAGATTCATAGATCACTATGGTGTCCATGATGACTTGGGAGAAGTCTTCTTCTTGGTCATTTGATGTGACTTATGAGACATTGGATGCCTCTTCAAAGTGGGTTTGTCATGTAGTTTGTGGTGTTTCTTTATGACTGGGTTCTTGGCAGAGATCTTTTGATTTGGTAGCCATTGAGATGGATCGATATATATTTATCGTACATGGACTGAGATCTTAAATTATTGAGCTTCTCTTTGTTTTGAGAATAGTTTAACATTCTCTACTTAATAGGGCCAACCACTTGAAGGTGGAAGCTCATCTGACCCCTCCCAGGAGTTTCTTATGACCCTTTACAACATTTTAAGATGTCTAAGATGTATTCTTATGGGTCTTAATAGGTCGTAAAGGGTCATAAGGGGTCCTGGGACACAATAGTTGAGAAACATAAATGTAGGCCTCATGGTAACAATTTTTTGGAAACACAACATAATTGAGTGGTATACCTAGATGATGGAACACAACCACTACTCTAGTTCAAAGTCTATACACTATAGTAAACAAAACCCATAGATAAAAAATAAATTTAGAGAGCACGGGAGGAGAGAGATAATGATCAAAATAATATTGGGACCCTGTATTATTTTGGTCATTTTGTCCCTCCTCGGCTCTCTAAATTTATTCTTTATTTATGGGTTTGTTTAATGTAGTGTAAACTTGGAACCACAGGATTGATATATAGTTGTGTTGCATCATTTGGGTATACCATTCAATTATGTTGTGCCTCCAAAAAATTGTGACCATGATGCCTATATTTATGTTTCTCAGCTGTTGTGATATCTACATTTATGTTTCTCATTTTTCATGTTTATGTGCACGTTCTTTATGTGTATCTACTAGAAATTCTAAAAAAAAACTAGAATCTACAATAGCCCTCTATTAACCACATTTACTTATATGGTCCCAACAAAGAAGTGCACAAACTACACAAAGAAGGCATCGTAGAAATATGATTTCTACTTTTTCCATTGAAGCAATCTTGGTGGCACTAGCTGCCTCTTGAGCCTTACAGAAGTTGCACTCATTTCCTACATCAGGTATAGATGTAGATGGGGTAGATGTAAATGTGGTTTGATCAACCCACTGAAAGTATTGACATCCACTATTCCCCCACAATACCAAATGTACATCAAATCTTCATAAAATGATTAATTAGTTGTCACATTATTTTTAAACATAAAATATAATTACGTATCTAGGCCTTTTTCCTATTTGGGCAAACCCAAAATTGACACCCATGATTAATTTTTGTGCATGACATCTTCAACATGCATGGGCCAACACCACATTGACACATAGGCACATTGGCTGAAGTCATCAATGCTATTTCGACAAATATTGTATTATCATAAATACTACATTGTCATTATTTTGTTCATTCATACTAATTATAATTACAATAAAAAGAAACATACTAATGTAGACTTGCACATTTTTTGGCTAAGTTGAAGTCTTTGGTTTAAATCACTAGACACTCAAAACAAAATGACAAACCAAAGACAACCATCCAATAAAAATCAATTACTAAGCAATTCAGAATTAGCTCACTCCATTGTAGGGAACAAAGAGAATCCCCTATGATTTACCATCATTGATGTGCAAGGAAATAGAAAATTAGTAGAAGCAACTCTCACATAAGTAGGACATATAAAACAAGGTGAATAATAGTAGTACATATAAAACAATCGTTAGAACATGCCAAACATCTGGCATAATTGTACATTTTATTCATGTCATTGATATTCTTCTTCATCCATTTGATCATCAAGATCGTCATCATCAATGACATCATCACCACCACTATCATTGTCATCATCATTGTCATCACCATCAGCATCATCATATCATCATCAGTAGCAGCATGATCGTCATCAGTAGCAGCATCATCGCTATCATCTTCTTCATATTCTTCTTCAACTAGCTCTCGATCGTGATCATCATCTACATCATCTTCCACTTCTTCATCTTCCTCGGTATCTTCTTCCATCGCATTATACTTTATCATCCTTCCTCTTGGATTGTGTCTAACAATGAATGACCAACCAGGTTTATGTGGAACCTTTGAGTAAAATACATGCTCACATTGGTGATCATAATAATGTTTATTACAAATAAACTATTAAAACTATCAAAATTTATCAAAAACCTATATATAAAATTTAGGTCCACTTGGAGAAGGCATAACTTGCTCATCCTAGCTCTGAATTGTGAACCGTTTGATGCATTGGAAAGGTATTCAAAATATCTAGAATCAAATTTTGTTGGCACTTTTGGGAGCAATCCAAGCCCAGAAATGCACCGAAGACCCTAAAAATTTCAATTTACTAAAACATAGAAAATTTTGAAAAATTAGATTTTAGTATTTTCCCAATTTAATCCTGATCAATTGGCTTGGAAGAACATAGGGCTCTTCTCCAACTAGCTCAAACAACCTTGTATTAATCATTGGAAATACATTGTCATGTTCAATAATAGTTCTATTAAGATCATTTTTATTGAGTCGTAGTCTGTACCATTTCACAACGAAGAGAAATAATTTGAAGGAATTAAAGTCATAGTCAAGTATATCAACCAAAATAACACAGTATCGATTTTGCAACTCTCGAGGATGTAAGTCATTTCTAGATGAAATATTAGTCACCTAGAACACTGAACTTATCCTAGAATCACAAGTTCTCTTCGTGTCATCCAACTTTTTGATGTGAAATTTATAACCATTGCAAAATATAGCCTTGTGGTGTTTCACCTACAATAATGTCAAACATGTATAAATTATTGCATCACGAGTTGAAAAACATATGGTTGATTAATTAACAAATTTATAAGTACCTAGTGATCTCTTAAACCATATGCTAAATTTATTTTCTTTTGTGTAACATTTGGATCTCCATTACAATGAGCTTGTATAACCAATGAAGACATGGATTCCCATGTTAATCTATGACCATCATGCTGACATCTTTCAATCCATACCATCATCCAATCTTGATTATTTGCAATAAACAAATGTATTGTATCCCACTCTTTAGCAGTAGTACAAAAGTAAATAGATGACTTACAATAGATTTATTTTAAAAATTAAGAATTAATTAACTACAATAAAAACTCATAATTTATTACCTTTCAGTTTCCTAAATATACCATTTCCCTCCAAGTACTCCCTTTACAATTTTTTAATTGGGTCAAGATCCCCAATGCAATCAATATGGGTCTTTGCTACAAGATTAGGAAGATATTGAGTAACATACACCATCATCTGGTATACCATATATCCCTCAACCATAGAAACCTTAGGATGTGCTCTTTGTTGTACCAAACCCTTCATAAATTTCAAGTGTTTCTCAACCATCCACATTGACCTAGCATGTATAGCTCCACACAATTCAATCTCCTCAACTTGGTGTATGAGGTAGTGTTCTTGTGCATTGAAAAAAGATGGAGGAAAACACTTTTGCATTTCACACATTAATCAACAAATTCTTTTCTTCCAATATTTAATATCTTCTTTATAGATTTCTTTAGATGAAAACCACGTACAAGGGATTCAAGACATAAATCTATAAATAAGAGACTTTACAATATATCACTTGTTTGATATTATTGTTTGATATATTGAACAAATATCAATGCTTACCTCGTGTATTTTCCAATATCATATATCACTTGCTTGATATTATTGTTGAAGTTCTTTGGGAGAGATAGGGGTAGCAAATACTACAACAATTATCAACTGTGTTAAGTCTACAACTGATTTATCATATGGAGAGATTGTTGAACAAGTGATTGAAGATTACAGAGCTGAAGATGGATAGATAATACTATTTTCTAAATTAGTATGATGTTGTCATTGATGTCAACTAGTTTCTTATTAGTTTGACAGTACTTATCTTGTAAGTTATTCATTACCGAGACATCTGAAGAATGGTGAAGGAAGGTCACAACAGATGAGGTTATGGAATGCTTTGGATAACTTATTGATGAGTCTCTAATCTCATTATGTTGATCCTAGTATGCGGTATTCATCTATTATGAAGAAAGGAATTCAAAGATACAAAACAGTGTTGGTCGGTAAAAGAAGACAATTTAGTGCTTACCCAGATTCTCAGTATGAACACTGACAGTAGTATACACCAATGCAGTGTGTTGTATACCAAGCACAAGTTTAACCGATAAGGTTTACCAACACATTTCTTTGACTTGACTGAGAAGAATAGAAGATCATTTAATGATGTTGTAGGCCAGGAAGATTGATGAGCTAGCATCTTGAAATCAGCATAAAGATATGAAAAGGAATAAAGTTTGTTACAAGATCGATGGCTGACGAAATTCAAGAAAGATTTGATGAAGAAGATTGAAACGTGTTAAAGATACATCTACCAAAGAAGGTTAAAGTGGCAAAAGCAATGAACAGGATTAAGCGGCAAAATCTAATGGATGAAAATGAAACAGCTTACTTGTTTATTTAAGGGGAAAGAAAATACATTGTAATTTTATCAAAATAAGAGAAGAAGAAGGAGATACTACAGGAAGCTGAGCGTGAATCTATATTCATGCAATTTCTGATCAATTGGTTACTGAACCAAGACTAAAGAAACTGAGCTACACAAAGAACAAACCAAGCTACACAGAGCATAGTATTGATTGATTGTAAGTGAAGATGATTTAAGATCTGAAGTGTTAAATGGTCACAAAATATTGTTTGAGCATAACATTGATTCGTAATCTGCAATTTGTTGTAATAAGGTGAATCAAACTATTGTTACTTTCTAACAATTGTAATCAGTGAAAAACTCTTACCTAAGTGGACTTTTAAGTTCTGATTGGTGTTTCATTCTAATCAGTGAAACATGGTTATCCTGTAAATCAGCACAGTGAGTGACAGAAGATTGAAAGATAACTCCTAGTGGAAAATCCTCTAACTAGTTCACACCTAACAGTGTGCATTGTAACCTTTAACAGGGTTTGGTCCTCACAAGCCTCACTTTAGAAGAGTGAAATTTTTGGGTTGTCGGTTCCTAGGTGGTTTTTCCCTTAACAGGTTTTTCACATTAAAATCTTTTGTGTTATGTGTTGAGCATGTCATCTATTTGTTATCATACTTTACATGGTAACTATTAGATTTAATCGGTAAATTATTTTGAGCT
Source organism: Chamaecyparis obtusa (assembly GCA_027943335.1). Lineage (NCBI taxonomy): Eukaryota > Viridiplantae > Streptophyta > Pinopsida > Cupressales > Cupressaceae > Chamaecyparis > Chamaecyparis obtusa. The sequence continues at coordinate 6,164 of BSBK01000432.1, forward strand.
TATCTTATAATTGGTAAATATAGTGACAGTGAAGAAGATATATGTTTACTAAGTAACAGTATTTGAAGATATAAGTTTTAAGTTACTTATTTTGTTTTAGGACCTGGATAACTAATTCAACCCCCCCCCCTCTCAGTTATTCTAACAATTGGTATCAGAGTGTTGGTTGCTTGAAACAGAGTTTTAAGGACTTGAGCATAAAGATCACAAAATGAATAAGAGGGAAGTGCCCAGACTGAACAAAGACAACTTCTTAGTATGGAAACAAAGAATGAAATTGCATATAGCTGGAATTGGTGGAAATGCACTACATTTTATGACAACTGGCTATAGTGAACTGACTAGTCCTCTGACTATGGAACAACTAAAAGATAAGCATGATCACAATGTAGCAATGATGGAACTTGTTGCTGCTTGTACCAATGCTGAATTTGAAGAAATCAAAGGATTGAGTACTGCTAAGGCAATGTGGGATAGACTAGAGCAAGTATACAGTGGTAACACATCTATCAAGAGAGCTAGAGTAGAGAGCTTAAGAGGAAAATTTGATGAAATGAGAATGAAAGAAGGATAAAATATTATGGAATATACAAATAGAATCAAAGAAGTTGTTTATGCTATAAGAGCTTTTGATGGAGTCATTGATGAAGAAACAATTATCAAAAAAATCCTTAGAACTTTGTTACCTATATATGCCATCAGAGTGTCTGTAATTCATGAAAATCGAGATTCTTTCAATCTCACTCTCGATACTTTGATTGGTAAGCTTACTACCTTTGAGCTAAATAATTTTGATAACAGCGTTGAAGATTGGGAAATATAGTAAATAGGATAGTGACACTGATGATGGCCTTGATAAGATTGAAGCGTTAATGGCTAGAAGATTACCAAAAGGTAGAGGGAAGTATAAAGGTAAATTACCCTTGGCTTTTTTTAACTGCAAGGAAGTAGGTCATATCACTGCTAGATGTCCTCAAAAAGGAAATGATGATGATGAACCTAGAGACAGATCTGAAGGAAGTTATGGAAGGAGAGTTCATAAGAATTACCGACATAAAGATAGAGATGACCAAAAAGATAAAGGTAAGAAGGCTTACTTTGCTGCTGAAGAGACTAACTCTAAATCTGATTCTAGTGTAGAGATTGTATTTGTGGTGATGAAGGATGATTCAGAAGAAGATGAGAAACATGAAGAATTTGCCCTGGTTTTACAAGTAGGAAAGAATGATACATGGATTATTGACAGTGGCTGCACACATCATATGACAGGTGATATAGACAAATTTGAAGAATTAGTTGAATATAATGGTGGTTCTGTAAAAATGGGAAATAATGATTCATGCACTGTGAAAGGTAAAGGTACCCTAGTAATAAATGATAAGATAAGATGTGAGAATGCTTACTGGGTATATGGACCAAATTACAATCTATTGAGTGTTGCACAACTGATTAATTCAGGTCATAGATTGGTATTTGAAAATAAAAAGGTGAAAATCTATGAAGTTGATGAAAGACTTGTTGGGACTGGTACTCAGACCAGAGGTAACCTTTTTTATCTTGATATTGATGAATCTTCTTGTTTACTAATGAAAGATGAAGATGTTTGGCTATGGCACAAGAGATTATGTCATGTAAATTTTGATAATATGATCAAGATCAATAAGAAGAAAAGAGTTAGAGGTTTGCCTAACTTACATAAGCCTCATCATACTCTTTGTCATGAGTGTCAAAAGGGAAAGATGACTAAATCTAGTTTTAAAAGCAAAGATTTCTCAACAAAGAAAATTCTTGAGTTGGTACATACCGACTTATGTGGACCGATGAGAACTCAAAGCTACTATGGTGATAGATATTTTATTCTCTTTGTTGATGATTATACTAGATTGATGATAGTGATGTTTTTGAAAGAAAAGTCTAAAGCATTTAAGATGTTTAAATGGTATAAGGCTAAGGTTGAAAAGGAAACTGGTAAGGAGATTAAATGTTTAAGGTCGGATAGAGGTGGTGAATTTATATCTGATGAATTTACTAAATTTTGCAATGAGCATGGAATCCAGAGACAAGTGTCTACACCGAGAACCCCACAATAGAATGGTATTGCTGAGAGAAGAAATAGATCAATAATTGATTGTGCTAGGACACTGATGATAAAAAGAATGTCACTCATAAATTTTGGAGAGAAGTTGTAAGCACTGCAGTCTATGTGCTTAACTGAGTACAGTTGAAGAAAGACTCCAACTGAACACCATATGAACTTTGGTTTGGACACAAGCCCAATGTAAGTTACTTTAGAATCTTTAGAAGTAAGTGTTTTATTCTTAAAGATGATAAGAATGGTAAGTTTGATTCCAAAGGAGATGAAGGAATATTCTTAGGATATTCTGCCCAAAGTAAAGCTTACAAATGTTTGAACAAGATGACTAACAAGATTATTGAAAGTGTAAATGTTCGAGTTGATGAATTTGATGACAAGCTTACAGATGAAGAAAATACTGAGGAACCTGAAGACTACTGACAGTTTACATACTATGATGTCCTTGAGTTTCAACTGAGATTATCACATATTACTGTAACCGATGGACAGACAAGCAATGCACAGTAACCAGCACAACCGACAGAACATAATGATGATCAAGGAGCACCTACCGAGCAAGTTAATGAACCTGAACCGAATGCATAATAGAATATAGAGCAAGATGCACAAGATAGAAGATCCAGGATCTTAGCAAGATTTGTAAGAAGACATCATCCTGAAAACCAGATTATTGGAGACAAGAATGCTGGTATGCAAACTAGAAGTAAATCACAACAAGGTACTTGTTTGGTTTGTAAATTTGAACCTAAAATTGTACAAGTTTCTTTGAATAATGAAGAATGGGTCAAGGCAATGACTGAGGAAATTGAACAAATCAAGAAGAACAAAACATGGACTTTAGTACCCAGACCGATGGATAAGAATGTAATCGGTACTAAATGGATTTTCAGAAATAAGCTGAATGAGAATGGTGAAGTGACAAAGAACAAGGCTAGACTTTTATGTAAAGGATATGCACAAGAAGAAGGAATTGATTATGGTGAGACATTTGCACCTGTTGCAAGACTTGAGGGTGTTAGAATGTTACTGGCATACGCTACACATAAGAAATTTAAAGTTTATCAAATGGATGTGAAGTCTTCTTTTCTGAATGGAATACTTGAAGAAGAGGTCTACATTGAACAGCCTAAAGGTTTTGAAGATCCAGACAACCGAGAAAAGGTTTGTAGACTGCACAAGGCATTGTATGGAATGAAACAAGCTCCAAGAGCATGGTATGAAAGACTGCACACATATTTGTTAAGTATTGGTTTTATTAGAACAAGTGATAATAGTAATCTATACATGAAAGGAAATTTTGATGACACTATTATCATAGTTGAAATATTTGTTGATGATATAATTTTTGGAGGAAGAGATAGTGTGTGTAAGGCATTTGCTGATGAGATGCAGAAATAATTTGAAATGTCAATGTTCAGAGAGATTAAGTTCTTTCTAGGACTGCAGGTGATTCAGCACAGTGATGGAATCTTCATCACTCAATAAAAATACATAAAGGAGGTCTTGAAGACATTTGGTATGGAAAATGCAAAACTTGTAAGAACACTGATTGTTACCAGATGTAAATTAACAAAGGAAGATGATACTACCGAGGTTGATAAGACTCTTTACTGATCCATGATTGGTAAATTGATGTATGTAGTACATTCTAGGCTTGATATTGCTCATGCTATTGGAATTGTTGCAAGATTTTCTACTAACCCCAGGGAATCTCATATGATAGCTACAAAAAGAATCCTAAGATACCTTAAGAAAATAGAAGATTATGGCCTTTGGTATTCGAGAGATGGAAAATTTGAATTGAAGGTATATACTGATGTTGATTGGGCTGGTAATGTGGATGATCGTAAAAGTACAATTGGAGGTGCATTTTTCTTTGGAGACCGACTTGTTACATGGACTAGCAAGAAGTGGAGTTGTATTTCTTAGTCAACAGCTGAAGCTAAATATGTTACTGCTGCAACAAACTACTCCAATGTAGCCTATATCAAGCAAGTGTTGGAAGGTATAAATGAGGTGATCACCGATCCAATGACTATTTATTGTGAGAACATTATTGCTATTAACATCTCAAAAATTACTATAATGCACTTGAAGACAAAGCACATCTCAATTAAGTATCATTACTTAAGGGAGCAAGTACAAGACAAGAAAGTTAAACTGGAGTTTGTAACATCTAAAGAACAACTTGCTGATATATTTACAAAGCCTCTACCAAAAGAAACTTTTGAATACTTGAGGAATAGACTTGGGGTTTGTCCCCTATCTATAGGTCACTAAGGTGATCTGGCATGCTGCATCAGCCTATTTTATTAGAAGATCATACATGTTGATGCTAGCATAGATCGCACTTTGATTAAGTTCAAGGTTGTGATTAAGTTTTTTTTTTAAAGATGGAGATATCAGTATTTCAGATACAATGGAGATGTTAGTATACTCATACTTTGTTATTATTTTCATTTGGCATTGTTGTCAAAGGGAGAGAATAGCAAATATGAATGAATGCTGGAAAAAGGGAGAGAATATGATGAATGTTGAAGAAACATAAAAGAAGAGTTAAGGATGAACTATCTAAGGGAGAGCTTATGACAGACAGAGTCATACAGTATATGTTTGGTATGTATTTGGTACATTCATATTATTTGAGTTTCCATTAATGCCAAAGGGAGAGATTGTTAAGTCTACAACGGATTTATCATATGGAGAGATAGTTGAACAAGTGATTGAAGATTACAGAGCTAAAGATGGATAGATAATACCATTTTCTAAATCAGTATGATGTTGTCATTGATGTCAACTAGTTTCTTATTAGTTTGACAGTACTTATCTTGTAAGTTATTCATTACCGAGACATCTGAAGAATGGTGAAATAAGGTCACAACAGATGAGGTTATGGAATGCTTTGGATAATTTAATGATGAGTCTCTAATCTCATTATGTTGATCCTAGTATGCAGTATTCATCTATTATGAAGAAAGGAATTCAAAGATACAAGGCAGTGTTGGTCGGTAAAAGAAGACAATTTAGTGTTTACCAAGATTCTCAGTATGAACACCAACAACAGTATACACCGATGCAGTGTGTTGTATACCGAGCACAAGTTTAATCGATAAGGTTTATTGACACATTTCTTTGACTTGACCGAGAAGAATAGAAGATCATTTAATGATGTTGTAGGCTAGGAAGATTAATGAGCTGGCATCTTGAAATCAGCATAAAGATATGAAAAGGAATAAAGTTTGTTACAAGATCGACGACTGAAAAAATTCAAGAAAGATCTGATGAAGAAGATTGAAACATGTTAAAGACACATCTACTGAAGAAGGTTAAAGTGGAAAAAGGAATGAACAGGATTAAGCAGCAAAATCTAATGGATGAAAATGAAATGACTTACTTGTTTATTTATCAGAATAAGAGAAGAAGAAGGAGATACTGTAGGAAGCTGAGCGTGAGTCTATATTCATGCAATTTCTGATTAATTGGTTATTGAATCGAACTGCATAAATTGAGCTACACAAAGAATAAAATGAGCTACACAAAGCATAGTATTGATTGATTGTAGGTGAAGATGATTTAAGATCTGAAGTGTTAAAGGGTCAGAAAATATTGTTTGAGCATAACATTGATTCATAATCTGCAATTTATTGTAATAAGGTGAATCAAACTACTGTTACTTTCTAACAATTGTAATCAATGAAAATCTCTTAACCGAGTGGACTTTTAAGTTTTGATTGGTGTTTCATTCTAATCAGTGAAACATGGTTATCCTGTAAATCAGCACAGTGAGTGACAAAAGATTGAAAGATAACTCCTAGCAGAAAATCCTCTAACTAGGTCACACCTAACAGTGTGCATTGTAACCTTTAACAGGGTTTGGTCCTCACAGGCCTCATGTCAAAAGAGTGAAGGATATGTGCAAGATCATGAGGGGCCAAACTATGCCCTTAAGTGGCAATGGAAAATCAACAAATCAGGGTTAGTCAACTTGACATGAAAATTTCAACTAGCTATGAACCTAATATCAAAAAGTTGTAAGAATAGAATCTATAGAAAATTGAATGTAGTTTCTAAACAACTAGGCCTTTTTTGAGAAAAATTTAGTATGACTGGTGAAAAGTATAGATTTCAATGTAGCAGTACAAAAATTTCAAGAAAAAAATAAGAAGTAGGTGTATGTCTGACCACCTTAATCATAATCAAATGATAATATTTTATTATAAGATTTTATATATAAGTAGTAGACTCATGCCCAAATGTGACGCATATTTTTTTTTAATTTTATTCCAAACAAATAATTAATTATGAATTTTTTGCTACAACATTTTCAGAATAAAAAAACTCCCATGTCTGACCACCTTAACTCATTCAAAACTTTACAAAATTCAAATTTTTTTTTTTTTCCCTATAGTGGGTGAAGCATAGAATGTGACACATTTTTTAGATTTAAAAAATGTTTTACGGTCTGAAAGTTATAGTCATTTTTCAATTAGTATATAAATCAACACTTTAGAGGTAGCTCAATTAGAAAATAACTAATAATTACTTACCGAATTTAAAATTTGACAACAATTTTATCGATAGAAAGCTGATAATCCCCTTAAGATACCCTTTTCATTTTATCAAATTCGGGTGAAAAAAAGGTCGTCAGCTACATTGTCAAAGTTTTGAACTGACATCGCCACTTTTTGGCCCCTCATGATCTTGCACATACCCTTTAATTTTTGGGTTGCCGGTTCCCAGGTCATTTTTCCCTTAACAAGGTTTCCATGTTAAAATCTTTTGTGTTATGTGTTGAGCGTGTTATCTATTTTTTATCATACTTTACATGTTAACTATTAGATTTAATTGATAAATTATTTTGAGATTATCTAATAATTGGTAAATATAGTGACGGTGAAGAAGATATATGTTTACCGAGTAACAGTATTTGAAGATACAAGTTTTAAGTTACTTATTTATTTTTAGGACCTAGATAAATGATTCACCCCCCCCCCCCTCTCAATCATTCTAACAAACTGATCATTTCATACAATGAAAATTGAATGCAATTAGACAAATATATTGTAAATACAAAAGACTATGACTTACCTTGATGAAGGTATGCCAATCATGCATTTTCATCCCTAACCCAAAATTATTTTTCTTTGATATGAGATTGCTTATATCCATAGCAAATTCTGTAGGAAATTGAATTTTTTGGATCACTTCTTTTATGGCATTACTTTGTTGCTTTGTTCATAACCAAGGAAGAGCAGTTGCATTAATCTAGTCTCCGTTGTTATTTGATTCAATGATATTTTTCATTTCATGATTGGAATCATGAATGTCGGTACAAATTTTGCCAAGTTTTTCTTTGTCACACCTTCTGTCGAATATTTTCCATAGTGTCTCTTTTACATTCTTTCCAATATACATAGTATCAAACAAATGTACAATTTGTAGATGTTCATAGTATGATAACCTACTAAATTCTCTTGGATGACATTTTAGTCCCTTTGGAAGCTGGTCAGTGATGCCTTCACGACCTTCAAGATCATCAACTACATAATTAGCCAACAAAACAAAATCAAAATATATAATTTTCAAACATGGACCATTACATGGAATGATATTACCTCAAATTCTATTATATTCCAACTGCCATAGGTGAGGTGTTATTCTTTGGGGCTTTGATGTAGTCTCTTCTTTCCCATTGAAAATATGTCTTTCTGCACTTTGATACTTATGATTTCTAGAGAGGAACTACCTATACTCATCAAACACATGTTTTCTTAAACTTTTGGAATGACGAGATTTCATTTTTGGACCACACATTGGACATGCAATTTTTCTTTTTGTTTGAAGACCTACAAGATAATGATAAAATTGGATTAAATATGTATATTTTTAGAATTTGAATTATTGCGTACAACTAGAATTCACCATAACATACCATAGAAATGTGTCAACCCTAGAGCATCATGAATTGTCCACACAAGCATTGCATGGAATTGAAATTATCTTTATCCAATTGGTCAAGAGATGTCATACATAGTGAAACCATTCCATAACACCAACAACTCATCGATAAGAGGCACAATATATACATTATATCTTTAACTTGGTACTTACCTAGTTGAATTAACAACAAAATCAGATATTTATTGTGGCCATTTCACTCCAATACTTCTAATTAGATGTAGATAACTATAAAATAATAAGATACCTAGAAAAATCATTGCCAACATAATGTGCTCCCTCTTTATTAACATCCATGGAGGAAGGTTATTGTTGATAACAAAAATAGGTCACATCGAGTAAACAGATCTCATCTCTCCATGCAAATTGACACCATCTGATGCTAGAGAAAGCCTAAGATTTTGAGGTTCCTCTTTAAAGTGTGGCCACTTTTCCTCTATGTCCATAAATGATGAACCATCCATAGACATTTGAGTAATGCATCTCGACTCCTACCACATGCATGGTAATCCATAAATTATGCTAAGCTATTGCACCTGAATAATCCTTTTAGACATGGAATAATGGGTATGCGACAAAGAACCTTGCAAGGCACCTTTTTTATCATTTGATCCTCTCAATATATGCTCACATGGCATTCAGGGCATTTTGTTGCATTTTCATGTTCTTTATAATAACTAATATGATCTTTGGGACAAGAATCTATTGTTTGATACTCCATTCCAATATGATTCATAGTGGTACATAATTATTGGTACGAGTGAGGGAGAACATTTGATGGTGGTAACATAAAGTTACCTAGCAATCTGCAACAAATAATAGAAGTCATTACTATAAATAATCTTAATGGCACATGTTTCACCTTTTATAGACTATAATGACATATATGATAAAACTTAGCATATGTGACATTGCTATGTTGGATAAACTATTCATAGCCTTCAAATTCACCAACAAAAATACAACAAAGAGAAGAGTAGATTGGGAGCCTTTGTAAAGGGTCCTCTTCACCTTCTCAAGTAGAGTTATATCATGGATGTCATCAATGTCATCCTCATCATAATCATCATCATCAGCAACAACACTAGCACCACCAGCACTAGTACCAAATCTGTCAACAATCAATGCATTCATACTATCATCTTCAAATATGTTTTCTGGTGCATGATCGCCATCTTCCATGGGATCATGATCTTCAACTTCAATATTCACACCTCCATGTTCCTCTATATTCACACTGGGGAGATCGACCTATATAAAAATGATGATAATCAAACCCCCCTTCAATGTGATAATCAAACCTCCTTCCATGGTTCATATTTATATTAATTGTGAAAACAATATAACAAATAACTTACCACTGGATTATAATCAAATCCCTCTTCAATGTGACCATTCTCCCTACAATGTCTTTTTATTGTTTTGATTTTGATTCTTCTTCTCTTTAAGACATTACAACTCTTGCATAGACAATAACATTTGTCATTTCCTTCTCTTTGAAAGTTAGAGAACAATCTAGCGATTGTCTCCCTATTTTGATCAAATTCCCTTGTATTATCTGACATGATCTTAAATGTGTATATCTACAAAATAAATTGGAGATGCCTCCTTACATTATCTTCATGTAACCTTCTCATAGCTTCTCATTTTCTAACAGAATTCACCAATGGCTTTGTAGAAAACCAAGTAAGGTGTATTCTTGAGTTCAAACACATTGAGTTGCTACAACTAAATTATAAATCATGAATTCACTATAAATGAAGGGGCATTATAAATCATGAATTTTCTATAAAAGAAATGTATTGCTCTAGATTTCATATGGATATTTTGTCAAATGGTTGGCATGTATGTTTATTCAAATGGAGTTATATCATTTGGAATGTATATATGATAGGTTGATATCAAATTCTATGTCCCTATTTGATCTAATAGCATCAATATAACAAACAAAGCATCAACCAATCAAATAGGGACATGAGGTGCTCAAACAGTGAGCTCATAAAATAATATATTTAGTCTTAATAAAATCTTATAAAACAACATATATTGTGTGAAGTGTTTGATCTCTTTTTATTTATTTTGTTGTTTCAATATTCACTATGTGGTACTCCACGTTTATGATCATTTCATGAGAAAATATCTTGATGGCTTGTGGGCTGCAAGCCACGGCATCATGCATTATTTATGAGCCCACTGTTTGAGCACTGGCCAATCAAATAGGGACATGAGGTGCTCAAACAGTGAGCTCATAAACAATGCATGATGCCCTAATTGTAGGTAGTTATCTCTTCTATAATGATGGAGGACTGAAAGGTAATGATCAATGAGTTTGCTACTATTAGATCATACATTAATACACTTACAATTTCAAATTTGAGCTCAGACATCATGCAATGTTATTGTTGTCATTGCATGCTTACTTTTGTTGTGCACAATATATTATTTTATACATTATTTATTTCATTGAGACCGTGAGCTTGACATTTGTAATATATTTTTTGTTACTAGATCAATGATACCATGTTGTTGAGGCTATAGATCCATTGAATCATGACTACCATTCTACTTTGATAGCAGTAATATAACAAATAGAGCACCCTCCAATCAAATAGGGACATAACTAAGACATTCAATGCATTATTACTTCATCATGATGATAAAAATTTCATTGGCTCAAAGCACATAGAAATTCAAAACAATAGGATATCTTAATCTTGATGAGCTCAAATTCAAAATGGTAAGTGCATTATTTTATTACTGATGTCCCTATTTGATCTAATAGCATCAATATAATAAACAGAGCACCAGCCAATAAAATAGGGACATGAGGTTCTCAAATAGTGAGCTCATAAAATATATATGTAATCTTAATTAAATTTTATAAAAGAACATATATTGTGTGAAGTGTTTGATCTCTCTTTATTTGTTTTGTTGTTGATATTCACTATGTGGTACTCCCCGTTTATGATCATTCCATGAGGAAATGTCTTGATGGCTTGTGGGCTACAAGCTAGGGCATCATGCATTATTTATGAGCTCTCTTTTTGAGCACCAGCCAATCAAATAGGGATATGAGGCGCTCAAACAGTGAGCTCATAAACAATGCATGATGCCCTAGTTGTAGGTAGTTATCTCTTCTATAATGATGGAGGAGTGAAAGGTAATGATTAATGAGGTTGCTACTATTAGATCATACATTAAAATACTTACTATTTTGAATTTGAGCTTGGGCATCATGCAATGTTATTATTTTCATTGCATGTGTGTTGTTGTTATGCACCATATATTGTTTTATACACTATTTATTTCATTGAGATTGTGAGCAATTATAGTTGACAGTATTCTTTTAGGGTCTGTTCTATTGTAGTTGTTTCTTTTTTCTTTGAATCATTGTTTACAATTACTTTTGATGCAATATTTGTGTGAAGAACAAGAAAAAAATGGTGAACAAGTGTATTTGACAAAGATGAACATGACACATTTTTTTGGGCTGATTGGGTTGGCATAGTACCATTTACATGGTGTGAGCTCATGAACAATGTATGATGCCCTAGCTTGTATCCTATGAGCCATCAAGACATTTCCTCATGAAATGATCATAAACAAGGACTACCACATAGTGAATATCAACAACAACAAAAAATAAAGAGACATCAAACACTTCACACAATTCCTTGAAGGTAATAGAAATGATGCCCTAGCTTTCAAATCTCACAGGTCATCAAGCATTCCAAATGAAAAGATGTAAACAATGCCAGTATTAAATAGTGAGCTCATGAACAATGTATGATGCCCTAGCTTGCAGCCCGCGAGCCATCAAGACATTTCCTCATGAAATGATCATAAATGAGGAGTACCACATAAAGAGAGATCAAAAACTTCACACAATGCCTTCAAGGTAATAGCTATGATTCCCTAGCTCTCAAACCTCATGGGTCATCAAGCATTCCAAATGAAAAAATGTAAACAATGTCAGTATTCAATAGTGATCTCATAAACAATGTATGATGCCCTAGCTTGTAGCCCGTGAGCCACCAAGATATTTCCTCATGAAATGATCATAAACATGGAGTACCACATAGTGAATATCAACATCAAAAAAAATAAAGAGAGATCAAACACTTCACACAATGCCTTGAAGGTAATAGCAGCGATTCCCTAGCTCTCAAAGCTCGCGGGTGATCGAGCATTCCAAATGCTAAGATGTAAATAATGCCACTATTAACATTCATATTGTGCCATTAAATCAACAAATGTCATCAAAATAAAATTGAGGTGCTCAAACAATGAGCTCATAAATAATTCCCTGTTCATGCCAAACAAAAGTGGAGTGTCATCTTCGCGGCAGCTCTTTGAATTCACAAAAAATTTAAATGACACTTTATTTTTTAAAATTACAAAATCACAAAAAATTTGTTGGCTCAAAGCACATAGAAATTCAAAACAGTAGGATATGTTAATCTTTATGAGCTCAAATTCAAATAAGTAAGTTTATTATTTTATTACTGATGTCCCTATTTGATCTAATAGCATCAATATAACAAACAGAGTACTGACCAATTAAATAGGGACATGAGGTGCTCAAACAATGAGCTCATAAAATAATATATTTAGTCTTAATAAAATCTTATAAAACAACATATATTGTGTGAAGTGTTTGATCTCTCTTCATTTGTTTTGTTGTTGATATTCACTATGTGGTAGTCCCTGTTTATGATCATTTCATGAGGAAATATCTTGATGGCTTGCGGCCTGCAAGCTAGGGCATCATGCATTATTTATGAGCTCACTGTTTGAGCATCGGCCAATCAAATAGGGACATGAGGTGCTCAAACCGTGAGCTCAATGCATGATGCCCTAGTTGTAGGTAGTTATCTCTTATATAATGATGGAGGAGTGAAAGGTAATGATCAATGAGGTTGCTGCTATTAGATCATACATTAATACACTTAGTATTTTGAATTTAAGCTCGGGCATCATACAATTTTATTATTGTCATTACATGCTTGCTGCTATTGTGCACCATATATTGTTTTATACACATAGAATAATAGGTTGAGGGACTTAGACTTATGTTCAATCCTTAGTAATGGTTTGGGGAACTAATTACTAGATGAGTGACTACAATACCCTAGTTTTCATTATTAGATGATCTTGTTTAATTTGTGTTCATTTCATGCAAAGATACATGTAAAAGAAAATAAATTTTTGCATCTAAAGATTACATGTATATATATGAAAAATAACTTGTATATACTATAAAAGAAAAATAGTTTTCAGAAGAAAATTCATTAGTACAGGCATACATAAGAGGATGAACATAAATAATAATAGTGTCAAACATTTCCTAAAGTGATGAATTTTTGACCCGAGTATGAATTTAGTGTGCCCCTATGTGATCTAGAACCTACAAAGAAAAGAGAGATGGGGGTTAGATAAAAAAATATCTAGGTAATGAATGACATCCTATTACTAATCCCCATCTACAACTATACATATGCATAGTCAAGTCATACACTTGTGAAAGAAAAACCAAGCTCACAATCTCAATGAAATAAATAGTGTATAAAACAATATATGGTTTACAACAGCAGCAAGCATGCAATGACAAAAATAACATTTCATGATGCTCGAGCTCAAATTCAAAACAGTAAGTGTATTAATGTATGATCTAATAGCAACAGCCTCATTGATCATTACCTTTCACTCCTCCATCATTATAGAAGAGATAACTACCTACAACTATATTTCATAATTCCTCCTTTGAAGTGTGTGTGTGTGTGTGTGTGTGTGTGTGTGTGTATAGCGTAGTTATGAGTTTACATCATATATTTAGTCTTAATAAAATAATACACTTACTATTTTGAATTTGAGCTTGGGCATCATGCATTGTTTATGAGCTCACTGTTTGATTACCAGCCAATCAAATAGGGATATGAGGTGCTCAAACAATGATCTCATAAACAATGCATGATGCCCTAGCTTGCAGCCATCAAGACATTTCCTCATGAAATGATCATAAATGAGGAGTACAACATAGTGAATATCAACAATAAAACAAATAAAGAGAGATCAAACACTTCACACAATGCCTTGAAGGTAATAGAAATGATGCCCTAACTCTCAAAGCACACGGCTCATCAAGCATTCCAAATAAAAAGATGTAAAGAATGCCAATATTAAACAGTGAGCTCATAAACAATGTATGATTCCCTAGCTTGCAGTCCATGAGCCATCAAGATATTTCCTCATGAAATTATCATAAATGGGGAGTACCACATAGTGAATATATATCAACACCGAAACAAATAAAGAGACATCAAACACTTCACACAATATATGTTATTTTATAAGATTTTATTAAGACTAAATATATTGTTTTATGAGCTCACTGTTTGAGCACCTCTCTCTCTCTCTCTCTCTCTCTCTCTCTCTCTCTCTCTCTCTCTCTCTCTCTAGTTTTGCATAGGCTGCACACCCTATAGCTCTTGCACACTATGTAAGAATATGGACTACATTTTTCGTATATTTGCATACGGTGCACACATTATGTGAGACTAAAAAAAGGTCTTTTGTGTTAAAGATCTCGTGAAAGATGCCCACTTTTTCTATATACTGTCTGGTTTCTGCATTTTATCCAAAAAATATTCACTTTTATAATCTTGAAGGTGACAAAGAAGCCTATTCTATGAATTTACACCATCTTTTTGTTCAAAAATTAACAATGAATTGTGAAAGTCAATCATTCTTCACCAAAATTTATCAATTCAGGTAAGTTTTTTTATATTTTACATGTGAAATGTGAATAAAGAGTCTTTTAGTTTATAATTGGTATGCTATAGACTTTTGGAATGCATAATTTGATATAATTGTAATAAATTTATTGTAAACAATTCATATGTAGAAATCATCATCATGACGAGGAAACGAGTAAAGACTTTAACACTGAAAGAGCATGAAAGAGACAAAGAGAAGAAAAGGGAAAGAATGAGACAACTTCGTGAACAAAAAAAATTGGATACCATAGAAGAAGATTTTTTTTGGATGAGGAACATGTGTTAGGAATGAATGCAAAGTACTTTGGTAGTCATTCTGTAGCAGTTGTTGTTGCATTCATGACTTGGATTGTCATTGATGTCAACACAGTGATATTCTGGATATTAGCAGGAAAGTAGGTACAGTTTTGTTTTGTGCACATGTTGTATTGTAGATTGGATTTTGAGTAGTTGATGGTATGTTATTTGGTGTGTTGTTAACCTATGGTTAACAACGCAAAAATAAATTCATTCATTTATGAGAGTTATGAGCATTTTGGTAAAAGCAGTGTTTAGATAGTGTTTTTGTGAAGCGATTTTCAAAAATCGGAGGATATCTCTTAGCTGGGATGGAATCTGATTTTACGTAGTTAAAGGGATGTTTGAGACTCATTAATGATGATTTGGATCAGAGCAAAAACTTTGAAGATATGTTTGGAGAAAGTTACAGTATCTCGAAGCCGACAGTTTTATGTGAATTCTGTGTGTAGTGTGTAGAATTTATTATTTTGTAATTAAGGACTGACTCATTTGTAATTATTTGAGTTTTTTATATAAGAAGGAATTTTTTCCTTTTTTTAATATGTACTATGAAGATTGAGATGCGAATATATGCATGAAGTGTAGAAAAGAGCTAATTCAGTGATGAAGGAAGACTTGTGAGTACAGAGATCTGGAATTATGATCTTGTGTAGTAGAGAGTGTGGTTTTGGCATAGTGTGAAGGAGTTAATATATTTCATATTATTCTATTGAATAATTCTAAGATCTTTTGGACAGTGGGTTCAAAGATCTTGCCTTGAAGCTGTTTGGGCAGTGGGTCCTTCTGTCTTCCACAAACTCTTAACCGGGTTAGAATCTTTTAACAGGGATTCAAAATCTCCTAACAGGGATTTATATGTACTGAATGTATTTCATAAGACTCCTAACAGGGTCCATCCTCTAACAAGGAACTTTCATATTACTGCATCATTTTGTGGGCATCATTCCCACTGGGGTTTACTCTTTTCAAGAGGTTCCCTAGTCAACATATCTTGTGTTATTATGCAATTGTATATGGTTATCTTTCTATGGTTGATCAGTACATTGATTATATTGTTTAAAGTAGTTGAATGGTTAAATTATCTGATAACTGATTCACCCCCCCCCCCCCTCTTAGTTATCTTGGGGATCTTTACTTTCTAACAATTGGTATCAGAGTAGTAGATCCTTGAAAGAAAAGTTTAACAACTTAAGGAGATCCATGGCGAATTTCAGAAAAGAAAGCCCTAAGTTTGATGGAGTAAATTTTGATAGCTGGAAAGAAAAGATAAAGACACATCTATTGTGTTTAGGACCAGGTTATTGGTTGACTACAAAGAATGAGAAGACTATCATTGAGGAAGACAATCTAGAGGCAGGAACTAAAGATGAACTAGATCTATTCATGTGTAACATACTTGCAAGAGAAGCACTTTTGTCAGCACTACCAGAGAATGAATATAGTCAGGTAAGATGTTTGAAAACATCTCATGCAATTTAGAAAGCTTTACATTCTACTTTTGAAGGTGATGAACATGCAAAGAAGGATAGATTACATAATTGGATTTGTGCATTTGAAGATATCAGAATGATGGAAGATGAATCTATTAGAAGCTATATTGGTAGGATGTTTGAGATTGTAATAGGAATAAAGTCTTGTGGAGGTGATAAGATAGAGAATGAAGTGATATGGAAAATTCTAAGAACTTTGACACCAGTATTCATGCAGACAACACAGATGATTGAACAAGTGATACCTTGTACATCAAACTTTTCAAGAGAGACTCTTCTTGGAAGATTAGAAACAGCAGAGATGAACTTGAGATTATCAGGAGAGCTACCTAGAATGGAAACAACATTCAGTGCTCTTAACATTAGACCTACAAGAAGTACTAGTGTGAATGGAGATTATGCCAGCAATAGCAGATCTGAGGAAGATAAGAAGATTGAAGAAGGTATTGCATTACTTGTAAAAAGAGAACCAGATGGTAAGAAAATCTTTAAATGTTGGACTTGTCAAGAATATGGTCATTTTGCATCTAAATGTCCTAAAAGAGTTAAGAAGTATAGAAGCAACTTTAAACCTAGGAGATCTAAAGAATGTTATTATGCAAATGATGAAGATCTTGAAGCAGGAATTGAAAGACATTTAAGTGATAGTGATAATGATAACTTTGAGGAAATAGGATTTGTAGCAATTAAAGAAGAAAGTTCTGAATCTGATAAAAGGGAAGAAAAAACATTAGTTTCACAAGTTGAAAAGAAATCTGATTGGATTATAGATAGTGGTTGTTCACATCATATGACTGGAGATAAAAGAAAGTTTGTTAAGTTAGATAATTATGATGGAGGAATTGTTAGGGTTGGTAACAATGCACCTTGTTTGATTAAGGGTATAGGATCTATTACTCTTGATGGAAAGACTAACACTGATGATGTTTACTTTGTTGATGGACTGAGACATAATCTACTAAGTGTTGGACAATTGGCTGATAAGGGTTATCAAGTTTGGTTTTCTGAGAAAACTTGTGTGATAAAAGATAAAGATGGAAATCTGATTGGAAAAGGAGCCAGAACCAGAGGTAATGTATTTCAGTTGAATCCTACTGAGATGACATGTTTGATAACTAGGATTGATGATAGTTGGTTATGGCATAAAAGGTTTTGTCATATAAACTTTGATAATATTGTCAAGGTGAGCACTACACTTGCGGTAAGAGATTTACCTAGAATTATGAAACCTACTAACATGATTTGCAAAGAATGTATGATGGCAAAGTAGAAAAGGAGTTCATTTCCCAACAAGAAGTTCACATCGACAAAGAAGCTGGAGATTGTTCATACAGACTTGAGTGGTCCTACTAGGACTAGAGGATTCTATGGAGAAAGGTATTTTGTGATTCTTGTTGATGATTTTACAAGAATGATGTGGATTGCATTTTTGAAAGAAAAATCTAAAGCATTTGATACATTTAAGATCATGAAAAGCAAAATTGAGAATGAATCTGGAATGAAGATTAAGTGTCTAAGATCTGATAGAGGTGGTGAATTTACATCTAGAGAGTTTAAAACCTTTTGTGAAATGAATGGTATTAAGAGACAACTTTTAGCCCCTAGAACACCAGAACAAAATGGTATTGCAGAAAGAAGGAACAGGTTAATAACTAAAGCAGCAAGAGCTATGTTGTTTAAAAATGATTTGGCTAAGACTTTTTGGAGAGAAGCAGTGAACACAACAGTATACACTATGAATAGAGTACAAATCAGAGCAGATACAAACAAGACACATTATGAATTATGGTTTGGACATACACCCTCAATTAAGTATTTTAAAATTTTTGGAAGTAAATGTTATATAAAGAGAGATGATGATATAGGAAAGTTTGATCCTAGAAGTGATGGAGGAATATTTCTTGGATATTCTTTTAAAAGCAAACCATATAGATGTTATAACAAAAGAACTAAGACTATTGTTGAAAGTGCAAATGTAAAAGTTGATGAGAAGTTTAAAATTTAGGAAAGAATGCTTGATTATGAATCTAATGGAGAAGCACAACTACAGCCTAACATTGAAAATGTAGAATTATTTTTTGAAACTAACAATGATTTGCTGAATGAAAGTCATACTAAAGAAAATAGAGAAGAAAGCAAAGAAGAATCTACAGTTGGAACAAGCTCAGTAACTATGACACCTAACAGGTATACTTCAAGACATCACCCTGTTGACCAAGTTATTGGAAGTTTAGATAGAGGAGTTTTGACTCAAAATAAGGTACATTTATGTTTGATTTCTCAAATTGAACCTAAGACTACTAATGAAGCTTGTGAAGATGAACATTGGATTAATGCTATGAAAGAAGAACTGGAGCAGATTGAAAAAAATGAGACATGGGAATTGGTCCCTAGACCTGAAGATAAGAATGTGATTGGAACAAAGTGGGTATTCAGAAACAAGACAAATGAACAAGGAGAAGTGATAAGAAACAAAGCAAGATTGGTATGTAAAGGATATTCACAACAAGAAGGAATTGACTATGAAGAAACTTTTGCACCTATGGCCAGACTTGAAGCAGTGAGAATGTTTCTAGCATATGCAGCTTACAAGAAATTCAAAGTGTATCAAATGGATGTGAAATCAACATTTTTGAATGGTGAATTGGAAGAAGTCTACATTGAGTAGCCTAAATGTTTTCCTTTGACACAAGAAGGAGATATGGTATGTAAGTTAAAAAAATCTTTATATGGATTAAAATAAGTACCTAGAACCTGGTATGCAAGATTGGATAAGTATTTATTGAAATTGGGATTTATAAAAGGAACAGTAGATAGTAACTTATACACAAAAGAAATTGAGAATGGTTTGTTGGTTATAGTTATATTTGTTGATGATATTATCTTTGGAGGAGAAGATGAAGCTAGTGACAAATTTGCAGATGAAATGAAGACTGAATTTGAGATGAGCATGATTGGAGAAATGAAATATTTTTTGGGATTACAGATAACACAAAGAAAGGAAGGTATATTTGTAAGTCAAACTAAGTATTTGAATACTTATTGAAAAGATTTGGAATGGAAGATTCTAAACCTGTTGGAACACTTATGGTAACTGGACATAAGTTATCTAGCAAAGATGAGACATCAGCAGTTGAGCAGAAAAAATACAGATCTATGATTGGAGGATTACAGTACTTGACACATACAAGACCTGATATAGCACATTTAGTTGGGATTGTAGCAAGATTTCAAGCAGAACCTAGAGAATCACATTATGCAGTAGTAAAGAGGATACTGAGATATCTGAAAGGAACAATGGATTATGGATTATGGTATGAGAATTCTGATGATTTTACTTTATGTACCTATACTAATGCAGATTGGGGAGGCAGTGTTGATGACAAGAAAAGCACCAGTGGTGGAGCCTTTTTTCTTGGAGGAAAATTGGTCTCCTGGTTAAGTAAGAAGTAGAATTGTACTTCACAAAGTATGGCAGAAGCAGAATATGTTGGAGCAGCAAATAATTGTAATCAGATTATTTGGATGAAGCAAATGTTGAAGGATATTGGAATAAAGTTTGATGAGCCTATTGTTATACATTGTGATAACACCAGTACAATGAGTATGTCAAAAAATCCTATTTTACATTCTAAGACTAAACATATTGAGATCAAGTATCATGTTGTAAGAGAGAAAGTTGCAAAAAAAGAAGTAAGATTGGAGTACATAAGTACAAAGGAGCAGATAGAAGATATATTTACAAAGCCTTTACCTAAGGATACATTTGTGTATCTGAGAGGTATGCTTGGGGTTATGCCCCAACCTATTTTTGAGAATTGATGCAGATGATTACATCCGTCTAGTGGTATATGAGCCCAATCTTTCTTCTGGATTGGATGTTGGAACTTCCTCTATGGGGGAGTTTATGAGCTGAGTCATGAGGACTCTTGTTATTGTATTTTTTTGAAAAGTGTCTTTTGACATTAAGTTGTTGTTGACTTAGTGATGGAATTTCTATCATTGATGTCAATGGGGGAGAGATATACATGAAAAACATTGTGGATTGTATGAGAAAGCTGAATAGGAAAATGAAGCAAGATTTAATTTGATATTTTCCAGTGATGTTGCAGTATTGGATTTTTGGAACATTGGATGTTTTTGATCTATGTTGTCATCAATGCCAATGGGGGAGATTGTTAGGAATGAATGCAAAGTACTTTGGCAATCATTCTGTAGCATTTTTTGTTCCATTCATGACTTGGATTGTCATTGATGTCAACACAGTGATATTTTGGATATTACCAGGAAAGAAGGTACAGTTTTGTTTTGCACACATGTTGTATTACAGATTGGCTTTTGTGTAGTTCATGGTATGTTTTTTGGTGTTTTATTAACCTATGGTTAATAGTGCAAAAATAAATTCATTCATTTATGAGAGTTATGAGCATTTTGGTAAAAGCAGTGTTTAGACAGTGTTTCTGTAAAGCGATTTTCAGAAATCGGAGGATATCTCTTAGCTGGGATGGAATCTGATTTTGCGGAGTTAAAGGGATGTTGGAGACTCATTAATGATGATGTGGTTCATAGTGAAAACTTTGAAGATATGTTTGGAGAAAGTTACAGTATCTCGAAGCCGACAGTTTTATGTAAATTCTGTGTGTAGCGTGTAGAATTTATTATTTTGTAATTGAGGACCGACTCATTTGTAATTATTTGATTTTGGTATATAAGAAGGAATTTTTTCCTTTTTTTAATATGTACTATGAAGATTGAGATTCGAATATATGCATGAAGTGAAGAAAAGAGCTAATTCAGTGATGAAGGAAGACTTGTGAGTACAGAGATCTGGAATTGTGATCTTGTGTAGCAGAGAGTGCATTTTTGGCACAGTGTGAAGGAGGTAATATATTTCATATTATTCTATTAAATAATTCTAAGATCTTTTGGATAGTGGGTTCAAAGATCTTGCCTTGAAGCTGTTTGGGCAGTGGGTCCTTCTGTCTTCCACAAACTCTTAACCGGGTTAGAATCTTTTAACAGGGATTCAAAATCTCCTAACATGAATTTATATGTATTGAATGTATTTCATAAGACTCCTAACAGGGTCCATCCTCTAACAAGAAAATTTCATATTAGTACATCATTTTGTGGGCATCATTCCCACCGGGGTTTACTCTTTTCAAGAGGTTCCCTAGTCAACATATCTTGTGTTATTGTGCAAATGTGTATGGTTATCTTTCTATGGTTGATTAGTACATTGATTATATTGTTTAAAGTAGTTGAATGGTTGAATTATCTGATAACTGATTCACCCCCCCCTTCTCAGTTATCTTGGGGATCTTTACTTTCTAACAACATGAAACATCAATACAAAGTAAGATAGAATTGGAATATGAAAAAAAGGACAACGAATGAAAAACTTGTGTGAAACAAGACAATTGAATTATGAAGATGCGGGCACATCATCTATGAGTACCCAAGTTGAAGAGACTTCATCATCCAATGTTGGAGGCACACCATTGTCTACTTCCAAAAGTGTGGGCACACCCTTGCATCATGTTGAAGGCACACCATCATCTACATCCCAAGGTGTACACACCCCCTAGTTTCATGTTGAAGGCACACTATTGTCTACATCCCAAAGTGGAGGTACACAATTGTATTATGTTGAAGGAACACCATAATCTACATCCCAAGTTGTAGGCACAACATCGTGTCATGTTGAAGGCACTCAAGATGGTACACAATTCATACATAATGTTTTTGATGGTCCTAGAATTATTTATAGAAAGGCAAAATATTTGATTGATATTGATACTAACATTTTGCAAGCAATGCCTAAAATGATTTCCAAGCGTACTTGTCAAAGAAATTCTAATTGTATTTGGAGATCATTTTTTGAGAATTCAAACATGATAGGAAGATGTCAACTATTTTTTGAAATAATGAGAAATCTGAAATTTAGGCCCATCGTGAAAAGTTTTGGGCTAAGAACGATTGATGAGTCAAGTGAAAAATCTATTGTAAAGAATCTAATGACTATATATGAGAGTGTGGGTTCTATATAACACATGAAAGATAGTATTGTCACATGACATGTGCTTACATCAACAATAGTAAGCTCTAAAATGAAAAAATCTTGACTCATTAGAAGGACAATAAAAATATTAAAAATAAGTAGAAAGTCTCTAACAAGAGCCCTGGGAAGGTGTCAAACAATGGAAGATCCAAATAGCAATGAGTTATGGGCATTTTCTAGTAGACTACTGCAAAAATATAAAGCAATTGTTGAAGCTTTGAAATCCTTCATTGAAGATTTTTGGAAGAATAATAGACAGGCATCTCCTAATGAAAGAGATGTTGTAAGGAGGATTGGTAGTCAAATTCGTGTTCCACATTTGAAACATTTTTTGGATTCAACTCAGTCACAATTCTTTGCAAAATTTACACATATGTATCCTCAAATTAAAATTAGTCAGAGATATTTTGAAATGTGTAAACCTTTTTATGTGAAGATAAATCACACACGCACAACCTTTTGTTGTAGGGTACATATTGAATTTTCTAACCATTTTTAAGTTTATAAGAATATATGTGTAGATTTGCACTCTAACAATATTTTTCAGGATTGTAACATAAATGTTCCACCTAGATCTTCAAGGGAATTAATATCTACCATTTTATGTGAAAGAGTGGATGGTCAACAATTTTACAAGCTCTTGTGCTTGAATGGTACATGCATAGATTGCACAGGTTTGCAACATTTGTCAATTTGTCAACATATGGAAGTACGCATGCAATCGGTAATGAAATAGTAGAATTTGGAAAGTATAAGACCATGACATACAATATAAACAATGGAAAAGAGGCTAAAAGATGTGATTTAGTAATTGAAAAAAATTTAGTGTATCAGTTCATGGACATTTTTTGTCAAAAAAATATTTATGAGTATGCAATGCATACACATAGAGCGCAATGGTTGGATATGAAATTAAAGTTGTGCAAGGACACATTCCCACTTGATACCATTGTTTTAGTTATGGAATTTGTAGAGAACTACACACTACAACCACAAAATGAGGTGCAAGCAAAGTATTACAGCTCTCAATAGGTTTCTATATTTGTTCATATAGCATTCATGCATTCACCTCACAGCAAAAAGGAGAATAGGAAGATATTAAGGGAGTATCATTTTTATATCAATTCTAATTGCTCACATTCTATAAATTTTGTACATAGTTACTTTCAACTATTTTATGGTCATTTGGCTAATAGGGGCATAAAATATCATCGACATATCATATGGTTTGATAATTATGTATCACAATTCGAGAATTCTTAGATGTTTTTATTGGTTGTGAAGGATGCATAAGATTACTGGAAGTCAATATATGTGGAATTTCATAGAGGCTAGTCATGGAAAGGGATAGCACAATGGTGTAGGTGCATGTATTAAAAGACCCTTAGCACGTGAAGAATTAAAGTACAAAGAGCAAGCAACATTGTCAGATGCGGGATGTATTGTCTAGTGGTGTAATGCTACAATGGGTCTAGGTAATGAAGGTGAGTCTATGGTTCATAGATTTTTTGTTTGATGGATGAAGCTAACATTTTACCATATGAGGATTGGTGTACACTGAAAGGATTGAGTGAGCTACACTCTTTTAGAAGTTGTAATGCAAGTTCATGGAGTATCCACACACGACATATGGCATCCTTTTGTTCATCATGTGTAGATAAATATTGGGATGGTTGTGAGTCAAAGGAATGGGTTGACAAATGGTATACATGTATTTTGAGTCCACTTGTCTCCTATCATCCCCATGAATCACTACAAATGATAGAAATGGAATCATCCATTGACTTTGATCGCTTATCTGATCTAGTACAACCAAGTAATTTTTCCACATAAAAATAATCTCAAATTTAGTACTTTATCATAAATATTTAGTAAACTAATGTCCTCATTATGTTTATATCATTATAGGCCATTTTTTTGTTGTTATTGCACCTGAAGACAATGAAGAAGGGAAAGATTATTATTTGTGTCATTGTGTTGAGGAAAAAAATAAAATTGATCACTTGGTTATTGATGGTGAATAATTAGAATACCCTATTAGAGTAGTGGTTGTAACTGGTAGATGGCTTAGATGGTATGCTATGAAGAACCCTAGGTTGTGGTTGTTTGAGGATTGGGAGACACACAGAAAGATTCTTCATTATTCAAACCTCGTCATTGCATCAAATGTCCACTTGATCAGATATGGGGGAAGACCACATAATAAAACTCTTTGGAAAGTTCGTGAGTTACACCATGAGGCAATACTTGAGACAATCAAGGGTAGGACAGATCTATTTGGTTCATTGGACTAAATGGAGATATAAAATATTGTAATGTCAAATTTATATAGCACTATAAATTGGGTGGACTGTAAATTTCTCATGCATTACCCATATGTATAACGAGAAGTTTGTAAGATTTAATGACAACATTTCTCTTCTATTTTTTAGGGAAATACCAAAGGTTTTCTCAGCTCAGTTCTTTCCTCTAGTGCTCCTAATGAGCTAAGTTGTAAAAATATTTCTCATTATTAATAAAAATAACTTTATGATGTTATTCCAATGACTTGCAGGCACATAATACTTGGAATCCCTTGGAAGAGCGTTAAGGAACCAACTCAATTCAAGGATGCACTATCTCATTTCCTTTCCAACTTCTCCCTCTCTGAAATTGAAGGTTTACATTTTGGTTTATCCAAATTAATACATTTTCTTCCATTACTAGGTTTTACCTTCTTCCCTTGGAGTTGTTCTATTCCTTGTTTCACACATTTCCCTTTTCAGGTCCAAATGCCATTGTTGGAAAATTGGTGACAAAATCATTGCATAAGACTTGTATTTTCTTAGTCATACATGATGAAATTCTATTATGCACTTGTCCTCCTTTAAAATACTTGTAAGGACTACATTATTTAACAACGGGGAAAATATGGACATTAAGTTTAATTTTGTTTTTGCTATCATCTACCCACTCAAAAATGCAGGCATCTCCATCCTCAAGATTATTGGCAATTGAAAAATATCTCCATCCATGAATCAAGGAAGCTTCAAGGAGATCTTTAAGGAATCGTATAGGCCATTCCCTTCTATTAGGATCCACAATAGTCACCATTGTTCTTTCTCTTGGTAATTTTAGTTTATCTACAAATGTGTTCGGAGTTGTCCATAGAACAAATTTTCACATAAAATAAGAAATATTACCTTAAGAACCATCTAAACATTGTTATTAAAAAACACATAACAAAATACAAAAACCCAAAATATCCTTTAGACAATAATAGATTGGCTTCTTGAACCCTTGTCAAATAGACATCCAGAGTATAGGAGACTGTAATATAATAGAGATTGTTGAATAGCACCCCAGATTTGAAGACAGTATTTCTAAATACAAGCAGGCATAAAGAGAAGCCATGGAATCTTACAAGCCTAAAATGTTGGTATACACTATATGGCCTCATATTTACTAAGCCAAAGGGGTTTTATGATTCTAAAGACTTAGTAGCCTCTAGGGCCATTTTCTTTTCTGTTGTGTTAACATTACGTCTTCTAGAAAAATTATGACTGTGCATCCCTTTTCTCATCTCTTCAATTTTTATTTTCATAAATTTCACCATCTGACGTTCTTTTTTGGTAAGAGATGGATGGAAATGTTCATGACTCTTGGAAGAATGGCTTGCATGAAAATAAAAACTTGTGATTTTTCAAATGGTAAGTTCAGAGTTTCCCATAATTTTAGAGAAATGAGTTTGGAAAGACTTTAATCTTTCATTGAGTGAAAAGATTTTACTTACATTGAGAAGAAACCTTAGGTTTTTTCACTTCATTTTTAGCATCTTCTGTTGATTTTCTTTTCAACTCAATAGATAATTTTAGGTTTATCAAGTGATCAAAACTCATTGGAATAGCACTTATGGAAGGATCAGGGCATTTCCTCTATGATTCAAAATTACTCTGGATCTTCTCAAAATGAAAAATAGAAATATCTTTTTCACAGCCATTTTTCCCATATATATGAACTCTAAAATACATCCCATAGATGTATTTAAATACAAAAAAATCCCCAAACTCTATTGCATGTTGATATACAAAAATTTCCCAGCCCGTGCCAAAAAACTCAATTCTAGTGCTTGTACTACATAATTTGACACTCCACCATTCACCAAACTCTCTCACCAAAAAACCCTAGTTCCTAGGGTCATAAACCTAGGGTCTTTTCAAGAAGACCTCCACAACCCTCTCCAGATTGATCCAATGGTTCTAACACACCATATTGGATATGAACTGATGAAGGGTGCTCCCCTTAATACCACAAACACATAACAGATATAGAGAAACAACAACAATATGCAAGAACAAAAAATTGGCTTCTTATTATCTCCACAAATGTGGAATAACAAACTTTCAGAATTACAATATGCAAAGCCACATGGGCATTCCCTTACAATATTTTGTAGGACAAAGTCTTGAACTATTACCCAGATTTACTACCCAGAACTATTCTGAACTGCCTAAGACAATAATACAGCCTTCCTTATATAGACAATTTTCCACCGCCTGGGAAGGTTCCAAAATTTTAGCCAATAAGGCCGACCAAACTTAGAATTATTTTATTTTACATTTTATTACATCATAGTCAGCTCAAGATAACCTTTGAAACCCGAACAAAAATTTTGAAGAAAATTATTTTCTACCATTTCAGGTGGCCCAACTTCCGAAGACCATAAGTCATCACTAGTTGACCCGATCGGCTATTATAACCCCATTTCGGAAATGCCACGAAGCACTCTACAGGCTTGACCAGCACAAGCGCCTGTCACCCAAATTTTTGACCTCATCCGGGGCCTCTAAAGCCTTCAAAACCAAGTTCAAAGTTTCTGTACCCTGCTGCCAATACCGAAAATCTTCAATATCTTCCAATATACAATTGATCTAGCAATGAAACTTTACTGGCAAACTTATATGACCAAAATGAACCTCCAAGAAAGAAATCAGATCATTCTGAGCATATACAAAAATTACCAAAAATAGTAACTTTCCATAAATAGCAGCTCTGCACAAAATAGTCCTTATTGAATATAAACATAGAAATATTTTTTTTGGGTGATGCAAGATTGCTCTTACACCCAGGATGCTCCTGCATCAGACACCCGGGGTAATTTGAGAAGTGACCCTGTCACGACTCAGGTGTGCAGAGGAAAACCAAGACGGTTAACCTCCCCCTTTGTTAGCCGTGATGAATCTTCAATAGGTCATCCTTTCCATTTGACCAAATACTCTTCATATTACCTGTTCCTTGTGCTTCTGCCAACACGACTATCTAGTATGTCTTCAATCTCCTTGATATCTGAACTGGTTACTGGAATACTCCACTGTGCTACTGCAACCTCATCTTCAACACCTCCTTCGTGATACTCTGTCAAATCTAAAATGTTAAACACTGGTGAAATATTCAGTTCACTAGGCAATTCTACCTCATATGCATTTCCTGAATCATGCTTCTTCAGTATCTTACATGGTCCAAACTTCTTCATTTTCAGCTTGTTATATGTACCAACTAGAAACCGCTCCTTCCACAAATGAACCATGACTTCATCACCAACCTGAAATTCCTTATACCTCTGTTTCTTATCTGCCTTAGCCTTATACTGTGCGTTCATCTTGGTAATATGCTTCCTCACCTCCCCATGGATGTTCTTCAAGTGTTCTGCAAAATCCTCAACTTCAGCACTACTTATTTCTCCTTTATCTATCTTCCTCAATTCAGATGCATTTCTTGGACTACTTCCACATACAATCTAGAATGGTGATTTACCAGTGCTCCTATTGACTGAATTATTGTATGCAAATTCTTCCTATGGTAAAATCAAATCCCATCTTATTTGTTTATCTCCAACCAAACATCTCAGCAAATTTCCCAAACTCCTATTCACCACCTCTATCTATCCATCAGTCTGCGGATGATGTGATGAACTAAACTTCAAATCTGTCTTCAACTTCTTCCACAATGTACGCCAGAAATATCCAACAAACTTAGTGTCTCTATCTGAAACTATGGTCTTTGGCAAACCATGTAGTCTTGCCACTTCTCTGAAAAATAATTCTGCTACATGAACAACATCATTAGTCTTCTTGCAGGGAATGAAATGTGCCATCTTCAAAAATCTGTCAACCACCACAAAAATTGAATCATGTCCCCGCTGAGTCCTCAGTAAACCAAGAACAAAGTCCATACTGATATCCTCCCAAGGCTTCTCTAGTATAGGTAATGGCTGATATAACCCTGTATTCTGCTTCACTCCTTTCTCCATCTGACATACTCTGCAAATCTGTACAAACTTCTTCACATCTTGCTGCAATTGTGGCCAATAATAATTTTTACTAACCAAAGCAAGGGTTTTATCATGACCAAAATGTCCCGCCAATCCTCCGCTATGCTTCTCCTTGATGAGATTCTCCCTCATAGAACTTCGTGGAATGCACAACTGACTCCTTTTGAATAGCATATCATCCTGGATGATGAAATCTAACCATTTCATCCTGTCTAAAGTAACAGGTTATGTACACGCTTTCCAAGCTTCACCAAAATTAGGATCCTCTGGATACAAATTCTTGAGTTCCTTGAACCCAACCACTTCAATCTGCATCTCTGTCAGCAATAGTTGCCTTCTGCTAAGAGCATCTGCAACCCTGTTAAACTTTCCACTTCTGTGTTTCAAAACAAATGTATAACTCTACAAAAACTCAACCCATTTCAAATGCCTCTGATTCAACTTTCCTTGACTATTCAAATATTGCAAAGCTTGATGATCAGTATACAAAACAAACTCCTTAGGAAGTAGATAATGTCTCCACTTCTTTAATGCCTGAACTATAGCATAAAATTCCTGATCATAAACAGAATATTTTCTCTTGGCATCATTTAACTTCTCACTGAAATAAGCAACAGGTTTACCTTCTTGGCTCATAACAGCTCCTATTGCAGTACCACTAGCATCACAATCTACTTGAAACACCTTATTAAAATTTGGAAGTATTAAAACAGGTTATTCTGTAACTTTTTGTTTCAACAATTGAAAACTCTTTTCTGCCCCATTAGTCCACTTAAACTCTTTTCTATCCCCTCTCATTGTTTCAGTCAAGGGTCCACAAATACTGCTAAAATTTCTGATAAACTTTTTATAAAAGCTAGCCAAACCATGAAAAGATCTTACCTCAGTAGCACTCCTCGGAGTAGGCCATTCAAGGATAGCCTGTACCTTCTCTGGGTCCATTTTTAGACCTTCTACTGAAACTACAAATCCCAAATACACTAACTCTTTCTTCACAAAACTGCACTTCTTCAAATTAATCAACAATTTCTCTTCTCTCAACTTCTCAAATACCATACGAATATGCATCATATGCTCATCCAATGTCTTACTAAAGATCAAAATATCATCTAGGTAAACAATGACAAACTTACCCAGAAATTCTTTCAGAACCTCGTTCATGAGCCGCATGAAAGTGCTCGGTGCATTGGTTAGCCCAAAAGGCATGACTAACCACTCATACAGTCCTTCCTTTGTCTTGAAGGTAGTCTTCCATTCATCTCCTTCTCTGATCTGAATCTGATGGTATCCACTCTTCAGATCTATCTTTGAGAAATACACAGCTCCACTCAAACAGTCCATAATATCATCCATTCGTGGCAATGGAAACCTATACTTGATTGTAATTTTGTTTATTGCTCTAGAATCTGTACACATCCTCCACTCTCCATTCTTCTTTGGTGCTAATACCACTGGTATAGCACAGGGACTCAGACTCTCTCGAATCAACCCCTTTTGCAATAACTCGTGTACTTGTCTGTTCAACTCTTTACTTTCTGCTGGTGTCATTCTGTGTGCTGCCTTGTTTGGAAAACTGGCTCCTGGAATCAAATCCATCTGATGACTAATCTTCCTTACCAGTGGTAATCCATCAGGTACATTATCAGATACAATATCCTGAAACTCATTCAACAAATTTGCAACTTCTACAGGAACATCTTCTACTTCCTCTTTACCAGCTTTTGGAATTAAAGCAAAACATACATGCTCATGCCTCATTCCATCTAGGAATTTTCTTCCATCAACAAATTTTATTCTTGCATTACCACATACCTTTTCTTCAGTCTCCTTCAATGGTTTTAGCCTATGTCACACTCCATCCTTTGTCAGGGAATAGGTATTCACACGACCATCATGTACAGCACATCTGTCAAACTGCCATGGTCTACCCAACAACATGTGACATGCATCCATAGATATGATATCACACAATACCTCATCTTGGTATCCGCCAACCTTGAACTTCACTAGGCATTGTTCATTGACCATGACCTTGTGGTCATCCTGTACCCAGGAAATCCGATATGGATGTGGCTGTTTCTGTCTCTTGAGCTTCAACTTTGTCACCATCTCTTCTGACACCAAATTGTCAGTGCTTCCACTATCAATAATCACATCACAACATTTACCTTCACACTTGCACCTAGTGCGAAATAGGCTCCTCCTTTGCTCAGGTTCATTCTCACCACTCAACAGGACTCTTCGGTTAATCAACGTTTCTCCTCTTTCAGCATCTTCAAAATTTGATGATCTGACATCTTCATCTACATGTGCAACTCTGGCCTGGCCTTCATTTCTCCTGTCTGTTCTACCTTGGTGCTGAGGACATTCAAATTCCCTATGACCTTCTTCTCCACAGTGAAAACATGTTCCACGGAAGCCTCCTCTTCTAGATCCTTGTCCTCTTCCTCTTCCTCTCTGATCTCTATTATTCTGATCCTGGAAGTGATTGGAATTATTTCCATGCTGATTCTAACTGCTACTGGCCTCATCCTTCTTTTTCGGATCTTCATTTCGGCCACCATATGACTATCCACCAGATCGTCCACCGCGACCTCTTCCGTTTTGTCTGCTCTCAAACTTCTTGTTCAGCTTTTCCTCTACTTTTAGGGAAAACTGGTATGCCTCCTCAATACTGTTCATTCAAACCAGATTCAACTCCTCCTGAATGCTTGGCCTTAACCCATTAAGGTATCGGGCAACTTTCTCCTTATCAGCTTCTGCATGGCCTGTTCTGATGAGGAGTCGATAGAACTCCTCTGTATACTCCTGAACAGATCTTCCTGCTTGCTTCAAACTTTGCATTTTCTTTAGTAGGTCAAGCTCATAATCAACAGGAATGAACTGTCACTTCAATTTATCCACCATCCGATCCCATCTTGTGATTTTATCTTTCCCTCTTCTATTTCGCTCCAACTAAATTTCTTGCCACCAGATCTTCGCATGACCTTTCAATCTGGCCTTCGCAAATTTGACCCTATCAGGATCCTCAACATCTTCATACTCAAAATATTCCTCACATTCATTAATCCAGTCGATCAATTCCTCTGGGTTAATATTTCCAGAAAATGTAGGAACCTCAATCTTAGGTCTTTTCCCAATCTTGGAAATTGCCCGAAAAAGTCTTTCTTCCTCCTGGTTCACAATTTCAGCTTCTCCTTCTTGATATTCTTCTTCGGCTTCATCCTCACTTTCATCTCTGATATTAAGATTCATTCCTCTGGCAATCTCTTCTTGCAATGCTCGCACTTGTCTCTGCAGCTCTCTAACCTCAAGTGTCACAGCACCAGCTCTTCCGACACGTTCTCTTCGTGGAGGCATTTTCACAATGCATGCTGAAACCCTAACCACGGTCCTGGTGCAAACTGCCTCATAGTCAGCGATCTGTTTACACACTCAAGAACTCCTGCTCTGATACCACTTGATGAAAGGTGCTCCCCTTAATACCACAAACACATAACAGATATAGAGAAACAACAACAATATGCAAGAACAGAAAATTGGCTTCTTATTATCTCCACAAATGTGGAATAACAAACTTTCAGAATTACAATATGCAAAGCCACATGGGCATTCCCTTACAATATTCTGTAGGACAAAGCCTCGAACTATTACCCAGATTTACTACCCAGAACTATTCTGAACTGCCTAAGACAATAATACAGCCTTCCTTATATAGGCAATTTTCCACCACCTGGGAAGGTTCCAAAATTTTAGCCAATAAGGCCGACCAAACTTAGAATTATTTTATTTTACATTTTATTACATCATAGTCAGCTCAAGATAACCTTTGAAACCCGAACAGAAATTTTGAAGAAAATTGTTTTTCACCATTTCAGGTGGCCCAACTTTCGAAGACCATAAGTCATCACCAGTTGACCCGATCGGCTATTATAACCCCATTTTGGAAATGCCATGAAGCGCTCTACGGGCTTGACCAGCACAAGCACCCATCACCCAAATTTTTGACCTCATCCGGGGCCTCTAAAGCCTTCAAAACCAAGTTCAAAGTTTCTGTACCCTGCTGCCAATACCGAAAATCTTCAATATCTTCCAATATACACTTGATCTGGCAATGAAACTTTACTGGCAGACTTATATGACCAAAATGAACCTCCAAGAAAGAAATCTAATCATTCTAAGAATATACAAAAATTACCAAAAATAGTAACTTTCCATAAATAGCAGCTCTGCACAAAATAGTCCTTATTGAATATAAAAATAGAAATATTTTTTTTGGGTGATGCAAGATTGCTCTTACACCCAAGATGCTCTTGCATCATGAGCATTCATGTTCCTTCACCAAAAACCTCCACCCTTAAGTGCATTCACTCTCATTCCTAGTCATTGTCCCCAACACCAGTCTATTACTTCACCTTCTTAGCAAATAAAATAATGATTCAAATGCATGGAAATGTAAATAATAAACAAAACAATATATTTACTTTACTACCCTATCCAAAACATGTTCCAGTCAAGCATATGAAATTGTTGTTTCATTGACTGTTCACCTAGAGCCTCCAATATGTCAAATCAATCTTTTTATCCTAAACCTTCCAAACAAATAAAGGAACTCTTGATTGTTTTAGATACCCTTTTGGGTTCTATAAATCCTACCCAAACCCCAAGATAAACTCCTTTGGATCATCTAGTAGATCCAATACCTTAGCAGTCACCAACTACGCCTAATTCCATCACCATTACAAAGAAACTCATAGATATATTCACTCCGAAACATCTGAACCAAGAAACATTATTTCATAAGGTTTAAAAACAAAACAATTCAAGTTTTTAAGGTCTCAACACCTACCGATTCTTCTAGCCACCAAACCCTTCTTTCTAGGGTCACACAACTAAGGCCTACACAAATGTAACCTTACAACTTCTTCCAGATCAAACCAGTTGATCAAACACATTAGTATGGATCCCAAAATCCATAATCCACCATAAAAACATCCACTCTTAAGGATTTACACTAACCAAAATGACTGGTGCCAAAAGAGGGCTCTCCCAATCACTGACTATGACCCCAAATCCAGTCACTGTCAAGAACACCAGTAATTTCCTCTCGAAAGAAAAAAATAACAAAGGAAAATACATTACATCATAGACTAATCCAAATCAAATTTTATGTAAATATTTTAATTCACTAGTCTTAGACTACACTTTGAGCTGAAGTGTCCCTCAACGTCCCTCTATCATGAAATTGGTGATCTTAAGGGGTCATATCTCAGAGCTCATGAAAGTTAGCATCAAGTCATTAGGTGCTATGGGACAATTTTTTTGGGGCCTACAATAACCTGTCTTAGTTTTTAAAGATTCAAGTTTATTTTAATTTGGCAACACATTCTCAGTCGATGTCAAATCTCACAGTGTTCCTCAGTTGAAATGACCAACATTGTGTATCTTTCAAACTGTTAGTCGTAGCATCAAACTGTGTACTCCAATAGCTCTAAATGGCTAGGTAAACTCTTGGGACAACCTCATTTGCCACACATAGTTGTTCAAATGCCCCTGACGACTCTGCGATGAAGTGTCCCTCAAGGTCCCTTCAACATGAAATCAGCGAGCTTTACAGGGTCATATCTCAGAGCTCATGTGAGGTAGCATTGAGCCATTAGGTGCTACAAAACCATGTTGTCGGGCCCTATAATAACCTATCTTGGTTTTCAGAGATTCAAGTTCATTTAAATATGGCAACACATTCTCGGTCGATGTACTCAATGTGTTCCTCAGTTCAAATGGCCAACATTGTGTACCTTTCAAATCGTCGGTCATAGCATCAAAATTTCTATTCCAATAGCTCCAAATGGCCATTTAAACACTAGGGGCAACATCATTTTCTACATACAGTCATTCAAACACTGCCAAGGACTCCGAGTTGAAGTGTTCCTCAAGGTCCCTTCAACAAGAAATCAATGATCTTTACGGGGTTATATCTTGGATCTCATGTGAGGTAGCATTGAGCCGTTAGGTGCAACAAGACTGTGTTGCTAGGGTCTACAATAACCTATCTCAATTTTTAGAGATTCAAGTTTTTTTTAATTTGGCAACACATTCTCGGTCAATATCAAAACTTAAAGTGTTCCTCAGTTCAAATGGCCAACATTGCATATATTTCATACCGTCAGTCATAGCGTCGAACCATATGTTCCAAAAGCTTTGAATCACCAAGTAAATGCTAGGGGAAACCTTTTTTGTGACACACAGTCATTCGAATGCCATCGACGACTCCAGGTTGAAGTATCCCTCAACATCCCTTCAACATGAAATTAGAAATATTTACGGGGTAATATCTCGGAGCTCATGTGAGGTAGCATCAAGCCATTAGGTGCTACAGGACCATGTTTATGGGGCCTACAATAACTTGTCTCAGATTTTAGATATTTAATTCCATTCAAATTTGGCAACAAATTCTCGATTGATGTCAAAACTCAAAGTGTTCCTAAGTTGAAACGGCCAACATTGCGTATCTTTCAAACTGTCAGTCGTAGCATCAAACCGCCTATTCCAATAGCTTTGAATGGCCGGGTAAACACTAGAGGCAACCTCATTTTCCACACATAGTCATTCAAATGCCACCAACAACTCTGGGCCAAAGTGTCCCTCAAGGTCCCTTCAGCATGAAATCAACAATTTTTATGGGATCATATCTCGAAGCTCATGTGAGGTAGCATTGAGACAACAGGTGCTACAGGACTCTATTGTCGGGGCCTACAATAACCTATCTTGGTTTTCAGAGATTCAAGTTCATTTACATTTGGAAACATATTCTTGGTCGATGTCAAAACTCAAAGTGTTCCTTAGTTCAAACCGCCAACATTGTGTATATTTCAAACCGTCAGTCGTAGCATTGAACCTTCTATTCCAATAGCTCTGAATGGCTAGGTAAACACTAGAGGCAACCTTGTTTGTCACACACAATTGTTCAAATGCCGTTGACGGCTTCATTCTAAAGTGTCCGTCAAGGTCCCTTCAACATGAAATAGGTGATCTTTATGGGGTCATATCTTGAAACTTGTGCGAGTTAGGATCAATCCATTAGGTACAAGAGGACTGTGTTGTCATGGCCTACT
The DNA here is from genome assembly GCA_027943335.1 of Chamaecyparis obtusa. NCBI lineage: Eukaryota > Viridiplantae > Streptophyta > Pinopsida > Cupressales > Cupressaceae > Chamaecyparis > Chamaecyparis obtusa. Next base: position 42,269 of record BSBK01000432.1, read on the forward strand.
ATAACCTATCTCAATTTCTAGAGATTCAAGTTCATTTAAATTTGGAAACACATTCTCAGTTGATGTCAAATCTCACAATGTTCCTCAGTTGAAATGGCCAACATTATGTATCTTCAAACAATCAAGTCAATCATAGCATCAAATCATCTATTCCAACATCTCTAAAAGGCTAGGTAAACACTAGTGGAAACCTCATTTTCCACACATAGTCATTCGAACTCATGGACAAAGTGTCCCTCAAGGTCCCTTCAACATGAAATTGATGATCTTTACGGGGTCATATCTCGGAGCTCATGCGAGGTAGCATAGAGTCATCAAGAGCTACGTGACCATGTTGTCGGGGACTACAATAACCTATCTCAATTTTCAGAGATTCAAGTTCATTTAAATTTGGAAACACATTCTCAGTCAATGTGAAAACTCAAAGTGTTCCTCAGTTCAAATGACCAACATTGTGTATCTTTCAAACTATTTTTCATAGCATCGAATAGTCTATTCCAACAGCTTTGAATGGGCAGGTAAATGCTAGGGGAAACCTCATTTACCACACAGATTCATTCAAACACCACCGATGACTCTGGGCCAAAGTGTCCCTTGAGGTCCCTTCAGCATGAAATCAAAGATCTTCACAAGGTCATATCTTAGAGCTCGTGCGAGGTAGCATTGAGTCGTTAGGTGCTATGGGACCTTTTTGTCGGGGCCTACAATAACTTGTCTCAGTTTTCAAACATTCAGGTTTGTTTAAATTTGGCAACATATTCTCGGTTGATGTCAAATCTCACAATGTTACTCAATTGAAATGGTGAACATTGTGTATCTTTCAAACCGTCGGTCGTAGAATAGAAACGTTTGTTCCAACAGATCTAAATGGCCAAGTAAACACTAATGGAAACATCTTTTTCCACACATAGTCATTCGAAAGCCGCCCATGACTCTGAGCTAAAGTGTCCCTAAAGCTCCATTCAACATGAAATTGATTATCTTTACATGGTCATATCTCAGAGCTTGTGTGAGGTAGCATCAAGTTGTCAAGTGCAATGGGATCATGCTGTCGGGGCCTACAATAACGTGTCTTGGTTTTTAGAGATTCAAGTTCATTTAAATTTGGCAACATATTCATAGTCGATGTCAAAACTCAAAGTGTTCCTCAGTTCAAATGGTCAACATTGTGTATCTTTCAAACCGTCGGTCATAGCATCGAACCGTCTGTTCCAACAGCTCCAAATGGTCGGGTAAACACTAGGGGCAACCTCATTTTTCACAAAAAAAGTCTAAACACCACTGATGACTCCAAGCTGAAGTGTCCCTCAACATCCCTTTAGCATGAAATTGGTGATCTTTATGGGGTCATATCTCAGAGCTCGTGCAAGGTAGCATCAAGTCATTAGGTGCAACTGGACTGTGTTATCGAGGCCTACTATAACTGGTTTCAATTTTTAGAGATTCAATTTCATTTAAATTTAGCAACACATTCTTGGTTGATGTCAAAACTCAAAGTGTTCTTGTGTTCAAACAGCCAATATTGCATATCTTTCAAACCCTCAATCGTAGCATTGAACCGTTTGTTTCAATAGCTCTGAATGGCAGGCTAAACTCTAGGGGAAACCTCCTTTTCCATAGACAAGCATTCAAGTGCCACCGATGACTCTAGGCCAAAGTGTCCCTCAAGGTCCCTTCAACATGAAATCAACAATCTTTATGGGGTCATATCTCAAAGCTCATGCAAGGTAGCATAGATCCATCAGGTGCTATGAGGCTGCGTAGCCAGAGCCTACAATAACCTATCTCTTTTTTTAGAGATTCAAGTTCAATCAAATTTGGAAACACATTCTTGGATGATGTCGCATCTCAGTGTTCCTTAGTTGAAATGGCCAACATTGCGTATCTTTCAAACTGTCGGTCATGGTATCAAACCATCTATTCCAATAGCTCTGAATAGCCGAGTAAAAGCTAATGGTAACCTCATTTGTCACACACATTCATTCGAACACCACCGACAACGCTGACCTAAAGTGTCCCATAAGGTCCCTTCAAGATGAAATCAAAGATCTTTATGGGGTCATATCCCTAAGCTCGTGCAAGGTACCATCAAGCCATCAGGTGCTACAGGACCGTGTTGCTGGGGAATATGATAATCCATCTCATTTTTCAAAGATTCAAGTTCATTTAAATTTGACAACACATTCTTAGGCAATGCCAAATCTTATAGTGTTCCTCAGTTGAAATGGCCAACATTGCATATCTTTTAAACCGTCAGTCATAGAATCAAACCATTTGTTCCAACAACTCCCAATGGTTGGGTAAACACTAGTGGAAACCTCATTTTCCACATAGTCATTCAAAGACCGCCGATGACTCTGGGTTGAAGTGTCTCTCAAGGTCCCTTCAGCATGAAATCAGTTATCTTTACGGTGTCATATCTCAGAGCTCATGTGAGGTAGCATAGAGCTGCTAGGTGCTATGGGACTGTGTTGTCAGGGCCTACAATAGCCCATCTCAGTTTTCAGAGATTTAATTTTGTTTAAATTTGGCAACACATTCTTGGTTGATGTCAAAACTTAAAGTATTCCTTAAATCAAATGGCCAACAATGTGAATCTTTCAAACTGTCAGTCGTAGCATCAAACTGTCTGTTCTAACAACTCCAAATGTCTGGGTAAACGCAAGAGGCAACCTCATTTTCCACACGCAATCGCAAGAACATCATCGATGACTACGTGCCAAAGTGTCCCTCAACATCCCTTTAACATGAAATTAGCAATCTTTACAGGGTCATATCTCAAAGCTTGTGTGAGGTAGCATCAATCCGTCAGGTGCAACGAGACCGTGTTGTCGGGGCCTACAATAACCTATCTCTAATTTTAGAGATTCAAGCTCATTTAAATCTGGCAACACATTCTTGATCAATGTCAAAACTCAAAGTGTTCCTTAGTTCAAATGGCCAACATTGCGTATCTTTCAAACCATCGATCATATCGACGAACCATCTATTCCAACAGCTATGAATGGTCAGGTAAACGCTAAGAGAAACCTCATTTTTCACACATAGTCATTCGAACACTGCCGACGACTCCAGGCTGAAGTGTCCCTCAAGGTCCCTTCAGCATGAGATCAATGATCTTTATAGGGTCATATCTCAGACCTTGTGCAATGTAGCATCGAGCCATCAATTGCTATGAGACTATGTTACTGGGGCCTACCATAAAACGTCTTGGTTTTCAGAGATTCAAGTTGGTTTAAATTTGTCAACACAATCTCGGTCGATGTCAAATCTCACAGTGTTCCTTAGTTGAAATGACCAAAATTGTATAACTTTTAAACCTTTGGTCGTAGCATCAAACTCTCTGTTCCAACAACTCTAAATGGTCAGTTAAACGCTAGGCACAAGCTTGTTTTCAACATAGAGTCATTCAAATTCCATCAATGACTTCAGGCTGAAGTGTCCCCCAATGTCCCTTCAACATGAAATTGGCAATTTTTATAGGGTCATATCTCAGAGCTCGTGTGAGGTACCATCAAATTGTTAGGTGCAACAGGACCATGTTGCCTATGCCTACAATAACCTGTCTCAATTTTTAGAGATTCAAGTTCATTTAAATTTGGCAACACATTCTCAGTTGATGTCAAAACTCAAAGTGTTCCTTAGTGCAAACGGCCAACATTGCATATCTTTCAAACCGTCGATTGTAGCATCGAACCGTCTATTCCAACAACTCCAAATGGCTAACTAAATGCTAGGGGAAACATTATTTTCCACACACAATCATTAGAATGCCCCCGATGACTCGGGCCGAAGTGTCCCTCAAGGTCCTTTCAACATGAAATTGGCGATCTTTACAAGGTCATTTCTCAAAGCTTGTGTGAGGAAGCATCAATTCGTCAAATGAAATGGAACCATGTTGTCAAGGCCTACAATAACCTATCTCAGTTTTTAGAGATTCAAGTTCATTTTAATTTGGCAACACATTCTCTGTCAAGATCAAAACTTAAAGTGTTCCTCAGTTGAAATAGCCAACATTGTGTATCTTTTAAATTGTCGATCGTAGCATCGAACTGTTTGTTCCAACAGCTCTAAATGGCTGGGTAAACACTAGGGGAAACCTATTTTTCCACACATAGTCATTGGAACGCCACTGATGACTTCAAGCCAAAGTATCCCTCAACGTCCCTCCAGAATGAAATTGGTAATCTTTATGAGGTCATATCTTAGAGCTTGTGCGAGGTAGAATCAAGTCATTAGGTGCAACAGGACCATGTTGCTGGGGCCTACAATAACCTATCTTGATTTTCATAGATTCAAGTTTGTTTAAATTCAGCAACACATTCTCAATCGATGTCAAAACTCAAAGTGTTCCTCAGTTCAAACGGCCAACATTGCATATCTCTCAAACTGTCAGTCGTAGCATCAAGCCATTTGTTCCAATAGCTCTGAATAGCCAGGTAAACTCTAGGGGAAACCTAATTTTTCACACATATTCGTTTGAACATTGCTGATGACTCTCGACCAAAGTGTCCTTCAAGTTCCCTTTAGCATGAAATTAGTGATCTTTACGGGGTCATATCTCAGAGCTCGTGCAAGGTTAAATCAAGATGTTAGGTGCTATGGGACCGTGTTGCCAATGCCTACAAGATGTCTCAACTTTTAGAAATTCTAGCTCATTTAAATTTGGCAACACATTCTCGGTCAATGTCAAATCTCACAGTGTTCCTTAGTTGAAATGGCCAACATTGTGTATCTTTCAAACCATCGGTCGTAGCATCGAACCATCTATTCCAACATCTTTGAATGGTCAGGTAAACACTATGGGAAACCTCATTTTCCACACATAGTCATTTGAACGCTGCCGATGACTCTGGGCCGAAGTGTCCCTCAAGGTCCCTTCAACATGAAAATGGTGATCTTTATGGGGTCATATCAAGGAGCTCGTGCAAGGTAGCATCAATCTATTAGGTACTATAGGATTGTGTTGTTGGGGCCTACAATAACCTATCTTAGTTTTCAGAGATTCAAGTTCATTTAAATTTGGCAACACATTCTCAATAGATTTCAAATCTCATAGTGTTCCTTAGTTGAAATGGTCAACATTGTGTGTCTTTGAAACTATTGGTTGTAGCATCAAACCGTCGGTTCCAACAATTCTGAATGGCTAGGTAAACACTAGTGGCAACCTCATTTGCCACACACAGTCATTTGAACACCACCAACGACTACAGACTGAAGTCTCCCTCAAGGTCCCTTGAGCAAGAAATTGACAATCTTTACGGGGTCATATCTCAGAGCACGTGTGATGTAGCATAGAGCCATTAGGTGTGACTAGACCATATTACCCAGGCCTACAATAGCCTATCTCAGTTTTTAGTGATTCAATTTTATTTATATTTGTCAACACATTCTTGGTCGATGTCAAAACTTAAGTGATCCTTAGTTCAAACGGCCAACATTGCGTATCTTTCAAACCGTTGGTCATAGCATCAAACCATCTTTTCCACTAGCTCCAAATTATCGGGTAGACGCTAGGGGCAATCTCATTTTCCACACATAGTCGCTCGAATGCCACCGACAACTCCAAGCCGAAGTGTCCCTCAATGTCCCTTTAGTATGAAATTGGAAATCTTTATGGGCTAATATCTTAGAGCTCGTGCAAGGTAGCATCAAGTTGTTAGGTGCAACGGGACTGTGTTGTCCGGGCCTACAATAACCTCTCTCAATTTTCACATATTTAAGTTCGTTTAAATTTGGCAACACATTCTTGGTTGAAGTCAAATCTCAAAGTGTCCCTCAGTTCAAATGAACAACATTGCGTATCTTTCAAACCATCAGTCGTAGCATCGAATCGTCTATTCCAAAAGCTCCAAATGGCTGATTAAACACTAGGGGAAACCTTATTTTCCACACACAGTCATTCAAATGCTGCCAATGACTCTGGGCTGAAGTGTCCCTCAAGGTCTCTTCAGCATGAAATCAATAATCTTTATGGGGTCATATCTCGGAGCTCATGCAAGGTAGCATCAAGCCGTCAAGTGCTACACAAGCATGCTGCCGAGGCATACAATAACCTATCCTAATTTTCAAAGATTCACATTGATTTAAATTTGGTAACATATTCTCGGTCAATGTCAAATCTCATAGTGTTCCTCAGCTGAAATGGCCAACATTGCATATCTTTAAAATCGTCGGTCGTAGCATTGAACCATTTGTTCCAACAGTTTCGAATGGTCGGGTAAACGTTAGTGGCAACCTTTTTTTCACACACAGTCTTTCAAACACCATCGGTGACTCCAAGCCGAAGTGTCCCTCAAGGTCCCTTCACCATAAAATTGGTGATATTTAGGGGGTCATATCTCAGAGCTTGTACGAGGTACCATTAGGACGTCAGGTGCTATGGGACTGTGTTTTCAGGGCCTACAATAACCTATCTCAATTTTCAAAAATTTATGTTCATTTAAATTTGGCAACACATTCTCAATCGATGTCAAAATTCAATGTGTTCCTCAGTTCAAACAGCCAAAATTACGTATATTTCAAACCATCAATCATAGCATCAAACCATCTGTTCCAACAACTCTGAATGGTCGGGTAAACACTAGGGGAAACCTCATTTTCCATACATATTCATTCAAATGCCGCCGATGACTCCAGATTGAAATGTCCCTCAAAGTCCCTTCAACATGAAATTGGTGATTTTTATGGGGTCATATCTTAGAGCTTGTTTGAGGTAACATCGAGCCATTAGGTGCAATAGGACCTTGTTGCCAGTGCCTACAATAACCTGTCTTGAGTTTCAGAGATTCAAGTTCATTTAAATTTGGCAACACATTCTCGGTCGATGTCAAAACTCAAAGTGTTCCCTAGTTCAAATGGGCAACATTGTGTATCTTACAAATCATCAATTGTAGCATCGAACCGTCTATTCCAATAGCTCCAAATGGATGGGTAAATGCTAGAGGCAACCTATTTTTCCACACACATTCATTTGAACACCACCGATGACTCTGGGCCCAAGTGTCCCTTAAGGTCCCTTTAGCATGAAATCAATGATCTTTATGAGGTCATATCTCAGAGCTCGTGCAAGGTAGTATCAAGCTATTAGATGCTACAGGACCATGTTTTTGGTGTCTACAATAACCTATCTCATTTTTGAGAGATTCAAGTTTGTTTAAATTTTGCAACACATTCTTGATTGATGTCAAATCTCACAGTCCTCCTCAGTTGAAATGGCCACCATTGCATATCTTTCAAACCGTTGGTCATAGCATCGAACAGTCTATTCCAACAGCTCCAAATGGCCAGTTAAATGCTAGTAGAAACCTCATTTTCCACACACAGTCATTCGGACGCTGTTGATGACTCCGGGCCGAAGTGTCCCTCAAGGTCCCTTCAGCATGAAATTGATGATCTTTAAGGGGTCATATCTCAAAGCTCGTGCGAGGTAGCATCGAGCTATGAGGTGCTACAGGACCATGTTGTCAAGGCCTATAATAACCTTCTCATAGTTTTCAGAGATTCAAGTTCATTTAAATTTAGCAACACATTCTTGGCTGATGTCAAAACTCATAGTGTTCCTCAGTTCAAATGGCCAACATTGTGTATCTTTCAAACGGTCAGTCATAGGATCGAACCATCTGTTCCAATAGCTACCAATGGTCGGGTAAACATTAGTGGTAACCTTATTTTCCACACACAATCGCTCAAACATCGTCGATGAATCTGCACCAGAGTGTCCCTCAAGGTCCATTATGCATGAAATTGGTGATCTTTATGGGGTCATATCTCAAAGCTCATGCAAGGTAGCATCAAGACATCAGGTGCTATGGGACAATGTTGTCGGGGCCTACAATAGATTTTCTTGATTTTCAGAGATTCAATTTTGTTTAAATTTGGCAACACATTCTCGGTCGATGTCAAAACTCACAGTGTTCCTTAGTTCAAATGGCCAACATTGTGTATCTTTCAAACCGTAAGTTCTAGCATCGAACCATCTAATCCAATAGCTCTGAATGGCTGGGTAAATGTTACTAATAACCTTGTTTGGCACACACATTTGTTCGAACACTATCGACCACTCCAGGGCGAGCAGGAGGATGAGTGTAAATATGTATTTAGATACAAAAGGGTTGGTGGTTCATTTTGAAATTTTATCATGTATTTGGATCATAGAATATTATTTCGATCATGTATTGATCATATTGTAACCCAATCTTAAATGTAAGCCTTAATGGCACTGATAAGCCTAAAAGGTACCTAAGGGTCACTAGGAATGGTTGTGTATTGATCCTAGGTTAGGGGTTGATGGAAATAACCTATAAGGGTCTATAAATATGTACTAAGGCCATTAGAGCCTTTACATAGTGTTAAAAGAACTAAATGTGAACAATCTTGTAAATTGCCTATATTTGCAATATAAGCCAAATAGGGCTTAATTGGAGTTAGTAGGCTTTAGTAGGAATTCTAAGTTAGTTTGGTTTGTAAAGGTTGTCTCTAAACCTTTTATAAGTAGTTAGAGTGGGCAAAGGGTGTTGGGTTATCGAGTTGACAACTTTTGTTGTCAACTTGACAACTAATTCTAGCGTTTGTCATTAACAATCAGTCAATTAGGGGACAGTTAGAAGTTAGTTTGTAGGTTCTTGTCAGTCTTTTGGAAGATTAGATTCTATTTGGAAGGGATCCACGTGACTGGATAGGGTGAGAATGTTGTTGATCTGAAATGGATCGAGTTTTTATTAGCTTGAATCAATAAAATCAAAATTTCCCGGCACATTGGTATTCCACTGGCCTACGGGTATAGTCAACAATAGTGAGCTATTGTAGTTGATCTGAATGTGATCCTTGGTTAGTTTTATGTAGGACCATTTATTTTCATTTGTTTTGACTTGGCTATAATATCTTTTCATTACCTTCATCATTGACAATACCAAGGATTTAATTGGTGTATTGATAGTGACTGGTACATGGGTAGAGTCAACAACTTAGGGTTGAAATTCCCTAAAATGTAAGGTCACTCCCACCCCTATGTTAATTGTATATTGGTGGGAGATTCCTTGTATATATTTCATGCATTTCATATGACTTTAAGTGTAGGGAAGGAGCAAAGGTGGTGAGAAGGAACATTGGCAGGCCCGGTGACCAGATATAGCAAAGGGTGTATTTGATAAGCACCAGTCATGCCTGGAAGATGCCCGATGAAGGGAGTGGGTAAGGGATGGTTTAAATGGTCTATGTAGATGTAGGGGAAGGTGTTAGAACCTTTAGTATGGTTGTGAGTTGTAGGTAAGGGTAGTTTCCCTAAAACCCTAGGTAATTAACCCTAGAAACAAGGGTTTATTGATTTGGGAGTTTGATGAATGGTGGGACATTAAGAGTTTGAAAATATTGTATTTTGGAAGGTCTAGGAAGACTATTTCAAGCCTTTGAGTCCTGGAGATAAGTGGGGATAAGAGTTGCTTCTTTGAGCAAGGGCTAATTAGGCTTAGATGGAGAGCTAGAGGGTGGAGAAAGTCTTCACCAGTGAAATGGTAGAAACTTGAGGTTCTTAGGAGTTTAATAAATTTTAAAAGGGTATTTGAAAATGTAAATACCTTTCTAGTTTGTTTTGGGATTTTGTGAGTAAATTGCTAATTTCAAGGTGTGAAGGGCTACTAGACAGGCCTATAAAGGCTATAGAAGAGAAATGGTTGAAGTTGAGTTAATGGGAGTGAATGGGAAGTTAGAACATGGTAAATAGACCATGATAAGATGATTTATGGTGTTGGGAACAAGGTGAGAGGTCTAGTGTTAGTTTTGGCATGGTGGAGGCACTAGGCGCACTAGGTGGCTTAGGATAGAGTTGATGCTAGAAGGCATTGGAACAAGGGAAAAAGCAAGTGAATTTGAGTAGTATGGTTGTGGGAGTGACTTACAAAGTCAGAGAACTCAACTAGATCCTTTAGTGAGGTTAATTCCTTGAGTGGATTCCAAGTTATTTGTAGAATCCTCAAGTTGAGTTAGTCTCCTTAGGGTGATAGTGAATGTTGTCAAAGTTTATAGTAACAAGGAATGTTAGTCTCCTTAGGGTGATAGTGAATGTTGTTGAGTTAGCCTCCTTAGGGTGATGGTAATAATATACATCGATAAACATACAAACATAACTATAAGGCATGGGAAATTTACAAAGCATAAGACATCCACATAAACATAACTTAGTATACATCTATACACCAAGCACATGAATTGCATACCTAAAACATAAAAAATATATATTGGTGGGGAATGAAGCCAAATATATATTTCCAATAATGTCATACATTGAATATATTCAATATAGTTAAACTAGCTTCCTCAAAGCCAAATGGATGTACAATGTATCACTTATACAATATACAAAAAATATGTCCACTAATGCCATATAGGCATACAATATATATTTCTAATCTAGTCCTTTTCTGCCAGGAGAAGAAAACAAATCCTGAGTTGTCTTCGATCATCACGTCAATGGAGATGCAGTGGATGTTGTAGTCTTCTGAGTGCACTCACTCGTCCTCCTGTCTAGACTCTTCTGTAGCTCGAGCTGATAAAAAATAATTTAAGCATCAATAACTAATATACATAAAAATTGAATTATACAATGACATAAAATAGAATATTCTCTTACCGCTAGCAAATAGTCACTATGTACATCCATCGAAGGCGCATGCTAACAATCTGGAGTAATAAGTCCTTACAATAATGATCAAAATAATAGTTAAAATGCATACATGAATATCATTTTAAAATTCAATACAAACTATTAAAATTAAAATTAAAATTAAATTATCTCTTTCATACCTCAATCAGTACTTCAGAACTAGCTACTGCTGCAATTACTCCATGATCCAAAGTACCACAAACAGAAGCAAGAGTCTGTGATGTCAATAACTAAAAATGAAACAAAAAAAAGTATTATGTAGTTATCAAGATTTCATATATTTTTTATAACCCTACTAATGAGTAAATGATACCTCCATGAAGGTTCTATTGCGTCCTTCGGTGTGCGGTGTTGATGTCGATGTCAAAGCTCCAACATTCAACTACTGACATGTTAATTATAATGCATTATTCCATATATACTTGTGGACTCAATGATGATGTCACAAAGCCAGGTGAAAGAATGTGATCATCGTGCCTCTAGATTTTGATCATAATTTGTCTAGTATTCATTCATTTATTAATTAAATATAATCAAGTAAATCAAATTAACATGCAAATAAAGATACATCAAGGAAAGTGGCATGATGCCCTTTGCTGTCTATTGTGAATATCGATGGTCCACCAGTGAACGTCTAATGCACATGCACAATAAGTTATGATATAATTATTCATATAATTATATAATAATTAAATATAATAAATAAAATGTTTTATTTGATACATACTTGTGGAATTGACGACGATGTGTAGAAGGGGATAGGAGGATCATTTCCACTGCCACCACCACTAGCACTCTTGCCCTAAAATTTGATCATAATCAATAGATACTAAATTAATTAATTATTCTTTTATAAATGAAATATGATCAAAGAAATTTAATGAACTTGGAAATATTTACCTATGTGTCAATACCAAATGTCATATTTAGAAAATCATCAATCATTAATCCAGAATCCTCTTCCTTTCTCTCAGTAGTACCAAATGTGCACAAGGATCCATATGACTGACAAATATTCCCCCTCAAAGATTGACCATGGTCACCCTCAACTAAAGAAGTGGTGCACTGAATGAGAGTCTTTGTTAGAGTGCTAATCGTGCCTAGTGTGTCCACCTCTACATGTTCCTTCACAACGGAAGGAATACTAACATTATCCACCAATGGCTTACCAATAGGAACCCTAGGTGTGTTAGGGTCCCGATGTGCCCTTGCTCTATCAAATGATGACCCCCTTCCTCTACCCTAAGAATCTAGATAGTCAAAATAATTTGGCACCTCCTTGAGTACAAACTTGCAATAGAGATTCCTCAAGAAATATATAGGAATCTCATGATTGTTACAAGGAGGGGAATCAAAGACCATCCACCATCTCTCCAAAAAGTTGTTTTTAATGTCTTCATCTAAGCAACAATGAATTGGAAACCTCCTTGTTGTAGTTCTAAGAGTATTTATATCCCCTAGTTTTTTAAAGAGTTTGCAAATGTCATCTTTTGTGATTTTTTTCTTTTTTATGTCTGCATAAGGTAATTTATTTGCATAATATTGTTTTTGTTCTTCTCTTTTATCCTGCCAAAAATTAATTTGCCTACTAATCGAGCCTATGTGGGTCAAGATTGCTTCCAATGATTTTGCAAGTCTTTTCCTTCCAGGATTTGTACCAATAGAATCTTTTAACCTCCTAATTAAAGATTATAATTCTTTTTTCCCTCTTTCAATTTGGTTGATCAAATTTTCTTGTGTTCTAGGAGGAGGTTTCTCGATTGGTGGAGGTAATTGAGGTTTATTTTTTTGGTTATTTTCTTCATTTTTTTCTTCATTCATTTCTTCATAAGGAGACAGAGGGTTTGGTGGAGGGAGATTATTTCTTCTTGGAAATTAAAAAAACTAGATTTTAAAATCTTAATTACATACAAATTTTAACAAAACAAATTACTTCAAAACTGAAATTTTAAAATAAATAAGAGGCATGGGCTATAAAAATACTTACCTCTTCTTCCAGATCGAGCTTGACAATGTCGTGGAGCCATTCTCTATGAAAATTGATGGATCAATGCAAAGAAATGAATTGCCCAAGCAAATGGATTTCGCTTGCGCGCTTAGGAAGCCCTTCTTAGCTACAAACATGCGTTTATGGAAAGAAAATTGGATTTCCCAAACACAGAAAACACTTTATAGTATTTTTACAAAGCGTGTGTGCCCTATAGGGCGCACACACTATGTTTTGTGCTTTAAAAAAGCGTGTGCACCCTATAAGGTGCACGCACTTTAGTTCGTGCACACTATGGTTGATGGGGGGCCAAAAAGCAAAGTGGCACCTTTTTGGTCCCTCGTCTTTGTGCATATACCCTAGCTTGATATTCAACATTGAAGAAGTCATCAAAGGGCAATGGTCTTGGGCTAATCCATTAAGGAACAATCTTCTACATTGTAAAGGCTCGTACTTCCCCTCACTAGTCAATGGTTTTGTATAAATATTTATTGCTTTCTCCTTGAGGTAGGATCTTTGCTATCTATGTATATATTTGTAAATATGTCCTTGCTTTGCAAATTTTTTTTGTGTGTAGTTTCAGTGTTGGTGGTGCATTTTAGTCTAGGTATTTTGGCTTACTTGTTTCCCTACTCCCCTCCGCCCTCACTGCAAGAAGCTCCCTATGCTTATTATTTTGACTCTATTGCCCAATGGTGCTAGGCACTTATCTTTTTAACTATAGATATTGGAAGTTCTCTACTTTTGAATAAAAGAGTTCCTATTGAAGACAAAAGTGTTTCTATAAAGGATAAAGACATAGTCTCTCTCCATGGTCGTGCAACCAAACTTGAAAGGATAAGGGGGCCACCTCATTGACAATATTGTGAACAAGGTCTGTACAACATCAATGAGCATCAATGAGGAGATTATGTATAAAATTGATAGTTTGTTGAAAATTATGTAAGGAGGACTTTGGGGCTCTTTCCATGTCATGCAACCAAACTTCAAAGGATAAGGGGGCCACCTCATTGACAATATTGTGAACAAGGTCTGTACAACATCAATGAGCATCAATGAGGAGATTATGTATAAAATTGATAGTTTGTTGAAAATTCTGTAAGGAGGACTTTGAGGCTTGTAAAATTGTAGCACTCAATATAATCTTTCTACTTAGCATAATTTTGAGTATTTTTTATTTAATTATTAAATTTATTTTTAAGCCGAAGGCATTTCATATATGAAACGAAGGACCTGAGTCTCGCATCGATGGTCCACACTACGTCTTGAGGCTTGCCAGATGATCAGAACAATTTGAATCATCCACTCGACGCTTTTTGTCATTGGTTTCCACTTTCAAATTTTCCACCGGATTTTTTTAGCTATTTTTATCCTTCCTCAAGCTCCAGTTGCTGGCAAACTGCGAAATGGACAACAGGGCATGCATAGCGGAAGAAGGGGTGATTTATTGCCTCTTACTGCTTTTATCATTCCTCGACACTACCAAATCTCTCAATCTACGAAACGGAAAAGGGCGAGAGGCATCAAGACCAGGAGGGGACCCCGCAGACTTGGAAAATGAGTATTGAAATCGCTCATGTGGTCAGGCTGGATGTGCTCATGAATGTGATCTCTATTTTTTCATGGACTGATTCAATGTAAAATGTGGAAAAGAAAGTGCTTTTAGTTTTGAAACGCTGGTACAGAACATTGAATATAAGTAACTCATCTACGGTTTCCTTAACCATTTATTTGGTTGAAAAAGGGTACCTGAAACAGGGGAAGCTTATCTTGTTGTTGCGCTCTGGTCTGTTGCACCAATCTCTGAAAATGAGGGCAGTTTTTCGTGCTTGATGAGGGGTGAGGAGTGCACTGCAATGGAAGTGAAATTGATGGTTTTGGCTTAGTCCAGATTGTGTGAAATTGATGGTTTTGGCCTGAGCAATGGGAAGAGGATTTCAGCAACCAGTTAACGATTGCAGGATGCAAAGCCTATTGGCTAATTATGCTGATAAGCCTTTCGGAAATAGACCATTAACCATTAACCATATCATCTGTTTAGTTCCAATCTTCCTCTGCTTATTTTACTACAGACCATTTTATTGTCTTACCCAGTATCTCCTCCGTACATGTGATGCTCTGATATTTTAAAACTTGTAGAAGAAATTCTTTTGGAAATTTGAAGATTAATTGCAACAATAGATAAGAAATTACATTAAAATTATCAACTATGACCACGTAGCCATATTCATATGGCACAATGAAGAGGAAACAAAAAATATGACTGCGGAAGACTCTCAATTATAATTTTCCTCGCTATAATGTAATGCTTGAATAGATATGTAAATGTCAACTAGCTAATATATGTACTGTATATTTAAAATATGTGGAGATGCATGGAGGGCCTTGATGCATCTCGGCATATTTTAAATATAGAGTATATATTAGCTAGTTGGCATTTACGACATGCGTAACACATTGCGTAAATTAATTTGATTAGGATTAACATTTAGCATTACAATTTATATCATGGTCAGGGTTAGTGTTTAGTATTAAGGTTGGGTTTATGGTCATGGTTACAAGTAGTATTATGGTTAGGGTTAGGGTTTGGAATATAATTATAATAAATTCAGGTTAATAATAGCATTTTGATCAGTGTTAAGGGAAATGTTAGAATTATTATTAGCGTTACAATTAGAATTATAATTAGGTTAAGGGTAAATATTTAGATTTGGTCAAGGCTATGGTTTGAGTTAGGATTAGGGTCAAGGTTAGGATTCAGGTTAAGATTATTATTATGGTTAGGATTTGGTTTAGGTTTATGATTATGCTTAGAGTTTAGAATTATAGTTAGGGTTGATATTAGGGCTAGGGTTTACTATTAATATTTAGTATTATAAGTTGAATAAATTACTATAATGAGGGTTAGGATTAGAATTTAGAGTTACAATTTATATCATGGTTAGGGTTACCATTAGGGGTACAATTTATATCATGGTACTAGGGTTATCATTAGGGTTAGAGTTTTCTATATATTTATTTAATTTTATTAAAGTTAAATGATGGAAAAATTAAATGCCTTGATATATCTCAATGTATTTTATATATAGGGTATATATTTGCTAGTAAGAGGCACACATAACACATTGAATAAATTAATCTAATTAGGGTTACGAGTAGGGTTATCATTCAAGGTTAGGGTTTATATCATGGTTACGATTTATATTATGGTTAGGGTTAGCAGTAGCCATTTAGAGTTTGGTTAAGGTTCATTATTACAATTGAGGTTAGTCTTAGGATTAGGATTAGACTTTAGGATTTAGGTTAGAGTAAGGATTAAAGTTAGGGTCTTTATTATAGTTAGAGTTTAGGTTATGGTTAGGGTCTTGATTATACTTAGGGTTAATGATTAGGATCATTGTCAAGCTTGAGGTTAAAATCACAGTCAATATAATAGTTAGAGTTAGGATTTAGGATTAGGATCAAGGTTAGGGCTTAGAATTAGGATTACGGTTAGGTTTAGGGTCTATATCATGATTTGAACTAGGGTTAGGATTAGCATTTTAATTAGGGTAAGGGTTGGTAATTACCGTTAGGAAAAGGGTTTATCTTTATGCCATGGTTAGGATTAGATTTGGGTTTATGGTTTAGGTTGTGGTCTCATTCAGGATTACGATTATGATTAGGCTAAGGTTTTATACTAAGGTTATTATTATCATTACGGTAATGATTTAGGGCTAGAGTTAGGATTAGACTTTACGGTTGATTATCCTTAAGATTATGGTTTACGTCATGGTTAATATTATGGTAATAGTATGGGTTTTAATTAGATTTAGGGTTGATAGTAAGGGTTAGGATTAGTGTTCAAAGTTTGAGATTAGGATTAGTTTTATGGTTAGCATTAGGGTTTACATCACGGCTATTGTTATTGTCAGGGTTAGGATCAAGATCTAGTAATTTGTATTAGTTTTAGGGTTTATGATTAGGATTATAATTTAGGATTTAGGATTAGAATTATAGTTTTAATTATAGTTAAAGCCTTATAAGGGTTGATATCATGGTTGGAATTTGGGGTAGGGTCTTAGTTAGGATAAGGGTTTAGGGTTATAATGAGGAAGAGGGTTTAGTTTTATACCATGATTAGGGTTAGGGTTGAGTTTAGGACTTTTAGGTTATGTTCCTATTTAAGATTATGAGTATAGTAAGGGTTAGGGTTTTCTACATTAGTATTATTGTTAGGGTTAGGATTTAGGGTTTAGGGTTTAGGATTATGGCTAGCTTGAAGGTTTATTTAATGGTTGGAATTATTGTATACAATTAAGGTTAGTATTAGGCACCTAATTAAATTATATCCAACTCTAGTTAAACATGAAAAATATACATAATAGTACATTCACCTATTATCTAGAAACTATATTTTTTATAGTTATAATATTATAAATAATATTATATTTCTTTGTTGGATGTAGTGGATATAATTAAAACTAATTTATATAATATAATTTTTCCCCTTTTAAGTTATATTGTCAACCTAAACAATAATATATTTAAATATTTATGCATGCTTCAATTTTATTTGCAATAAATAAATGAAAATATTCTTTCCAACTAATTGTGGCCTATTAAGGATTTTTTTTCCTTTCATTTGATTTTACATTTTTATGATAATGATTTCTTATATTGGCAACCTCAACAATAATATAGTTAAATATTTATGCATGGTTATATCTTATTTTCACTAAATAAATAGAAAAGATCTTGCAAACTAATTGTAGCATCTTAGAGATGGAAATTTTCTCTTTCATTTGATTTTACATTATGAAGATAATGATTTAATATATCAGAAACCTAAACACAATATATTTCAATTTTTTATGCATACTTTTTATCTTATTTGCAATCAATAAATCTAACCATTAAACAAATAGAAAAAAAATGCCAACTAATTGTAACTTTTAAATTATAATTATTTCAATATTTTGGAGAAACTAAAACTTAGATATAAATGAAACTTTTCTATATGTTTTTTTGGTTTGTTTTCTTGCAAATCATATTATATTCTAACTAAAATCTAGATATAGAAACAACATTTATATTATTTCTATTAAAATTTTACTTGTAAAGTGCAAATCTTATTCTAAAATTAAACTAAATTTTATATTTTTAATATATGGATTGAATTAATCTGTCAATAAATGGAAAATTAAAATGTAGATATGTTAGCAACGTAAAAAATAATATACTTAAATATTTATGTATGATTCTATCTTATTTGCACCTAATAAATGGAAAAAAGTTTGCCATGCTAGCGAACAAAAATCTACCTTTCATTTGATTTTGCATTATGAAAATAATGATTTATTATATTAGCAACCTAAACAATAATATATTTAAATATTCTTGCATACTTTTATCTTAAATATTGCCAACTAGTTCTATCGTCTTAATTAAAAAAATATCTCTTTCATTTGATTTTACATTTTGAAAAAAACATGATTTCTTATATCAGAAACTTAAACAATAATATATATTTAAATATTTATGCATGTTTTTATTTTATTTGCAATAAATGTAAAAAATCTTCCAACTTATCATTTTAGGAACAATAATCTCATTTTCATTTGATTTTATATTTTTAAAATAATGATTTCTTATATTACTGTTATACACTAAGTTTGCACCATTGTTTTCAAGCTCTCGTAGTCTTGATAACCTAGTATAACATGTGAATCATCTCCAGGTTGTGGGACCTATGTTAACTAAGATGAGACCTCCAGGTTCTAGGCTGGTTCCTCTTGGATAATCACCTTAATTTGCTTCTAGACATGAAATTAAATCTTTGGAGGGAAAGGGACAGAGAGAGTGCTTGGAAGGAAAATGACTGAAAGCAAACTACCTACTAGGGGATACACCAAAATTAGGGTTTGGATCTCAGTATAGAGGAATAGAATCAATGAAAGGCTTAGGTCTAGTAAGTCACGACTTACTGAATAGGCTTGCATAAGTGTTTCATAGGAGGGCCTAAACATACAACACAACTTATGACCTACAAGCAGACATTCACTTATGCAACTCGGTGTAGGATTGAGACAAGACTGTTAGGGGCCTGAAGTATACCCACAAAAACATCTAAATCAGATCAAACACAAAAAACACACATAGTTACAGAAAATAAGAGGGATTAGGAACCCTAAGATATCACTGAAAATATCATGCACTTTAATCCAATAAGAGATGATTTAGACAAGGAAGCACAGGGACATGAAGGATTGTCACAAAATACCTCTGCAATATCTGAATCATCAATGAAAGATTTACAACTATATAAGCCAGAGGGTAGAAATGATACCACAGATGACCCTTAAGAAAAAATGAATTTCTTCTATAATTGTCCAACTTTGAGCGCAAAAGCTCCAAAAATACAATATATACCAACTCAACTGCACACAGGCAAGAGTAAAAAACCTAACTAGGGTTTCATGGATTTTACATTAGAATAATATTCAAACCCTAACACATCAAATCTGATCATAAAGGTATTTCTACAACATCATGGCCGATTAGATATTTGGTTACATGCCCATATCTATACTGCATCAACTCACGGATAAGCAACCTAGATTCAGCCACTTTCCTGCACAAAGTCTTGCCATGAATGCATAACTGGTACCTTTTTTAGACAAGAAACAACCCATGACGGCTGCCCAAACCTCCTCATCATCCTCCTTTTACTACAAATGTCCTAGAGACATAAATTTTCTGAGCTACCTCACTGCTTGTAGCATGCAAATCAAATACTGGCAAAAAACCCTCATAGACACTTTTGAATTTGAAAACTTCATGGCTAGCCGGTCATTTTAAAATGTGACTGTCGATATCTTTTAATTCTTGGCAGATGAATGACTCATATTAACTTTCAAATGGTCATAAAACCCTTTGAAAATTTTGAGTCCATATCAGCAATACAAGGACCAATGAAAAATTAGCACGTTGGCACACCTGGCAGTTTGGCCCCACTTTGATTTTTTTGTCTTCTTGAGTTATTCGGTGACTATGCGACTGAAGAATTCTAAGTTGCGAAATACATTTCTTAACTCCAGTTGGGTCAAGCAATTCAGCGAACACTGCAGTCGCTGAATAGCTAAATCTTTTAATAACCCCAGGTTACATTAAGCAAACACTTGAAACCCTTAGTCACTGATTCGCGGAAAGCTCTACTAACCCTTGGGCCCATTTATGCCACTTGGCATTTTTTTATTTGTTCCAGCCACTCCATCAGTGAACACCTCAGAAAGTTCTGACACAGTCCCACAGAGAACTAGATTCTGATCTAATGGCGGGTGCATGATCTCATGGCCCCAAAATATTCTTTTTACTTTCACGCCAACCGTAGATCTATTTAAGCTGGAACTCCTTCTGATAAATGGACCCACTAAAAATCCAATCATCACCATGCGGACCAATGAAAAATTAGCATGTCAGCATCAACTGTCAAAGGAGCCACATGACAGAGCCTGAAGATAAAGCAAGATCAATGGTCATCACATAATCGCATGCTCTAAGACAAAGCCTCACAAACATATGCCAGCCGTCAATCCTCTACAGATGTCAGAGCCTCTGACTGCCGAAAGGGTCCGATCCCATTGACAAGAAATGACTCATTAGCATGTGGACCAATCAGAATATGCCACCTGCGCACACTTGGTAGTGGACCCGCTTGTTTGAAGAGTTACGTCACAAAGGATAATTGACGGTCGGTGCATAATCTCATGGCTCTGACAGAATGCATGAGATCATGCAACGACCATTGGATCAAAAGGAAGCCAGTCGGCCAGGCCTAATCTGACAAGTCTTACAAATCACCACCCTTGACCAATGAAAACCTTCCATGTCAGAATATGTGGCATCAGACCCACTGACACACTGCAGCGCTGCACAATAGGGACTCATGACAACTGTCGAATCTTCCTAATTGGGACCCTCGCATAAAATGACCACCAAACATTAAGCGAACATGCGACTGAGGAAAGGCAAGTTGTCTCGCTAGGTCATGGGATGTTAAGACTTAACCACCAACATTTGGCGACTAAGAGAATCAATGTAGTCACTAAATTGCCAAATAAAAGGGGTAACTACTGGAGAACTTAGAGAACCTCCGACCGACTGATGGGAATTAAAGCGCACATGGGTTTTTTAGGACTTTAAGTGGCCGATAAAGTAACTCAAAAATAGAATGAAGGCTAGGGTCACTTAGGGTTTATTTGGCCTAATGGTACCCTTTTTTGAATTTTTTACTTGCAGACCAGAGGATAAAAAAAATTGTAGAGGCCAAGAGGCAAAACCTAAACCCATGAAATTTTTTGAGCTGCATGGTAGGGTAAAAATAGAGACCTTGGGAGAGATTTAGCTGAATTTGCATGTACATGGAAATTGGGGTAATATTTTGGCAATTTCTGCTGGATGTCAGCTTACTAGATATGGAGAACCAGTGGCTTGACCTATCCATTGGGCATGGGGTCATCTCAGGAACACAAAACTTTGATAGAGAGACAAAACTAAAAACTAGAATGACAACTGTGCACAAGGACTTCTTGAAAAAAAACAAAAATAGGGAACTAAGCTAAAAAGATAGAAGAAAGTAGGAAAAACTAACCTAACCTAAACTAACCAGTTACAGAAACCTGGTCAAACAAAACCATTCACTGGTTGTGAAAAATAGCTACCTTTCCTCATTAGGGTATTTTTCATTGGACACATGAGGATAGTTACAAAGATAAGAGGCACACAAAGATTCATCAAATAATTATTAACTGCCTCTACAAAAATAGGATCAAGTTTACCTTCCCCCAATTAATCATATGGAGGGTCCTTGATAAACTCCTTTTGTGCCAAGTATCTGATGGGGGAGCCCCTTGAAAGTCTAAAGGCAAGACTTTCCTTGATGACTTCTTTTTTATCTTCATGGTTCCCCTTCATCATGGATAGCCATGTTAACCCCTCATCTGTGGACAGGGGACTGTCATCCTCCTCAACTTTTCAACAAGCCAAGAGCTGATCAAAGTTGTCAATACCTTGAAGTTCTGGAACTACCTCCAACTCTTTCTCATGTAGCAGTCTCTTAGAAAGAGAGCAATCCAAAACTAGGGCTCCTTCTATAGGCACATAACTTTAAACCTCCACTCCAAGGAATAGCAATTCATCATTCAATTTTTTACAAAAGACCTCCATGATATTGCAAAATTCATGCTCTTCAAGGCTTTTGTCTATGTTCTTTTCATGGAAAAACTCCTCCATAACTTTATCATTCTGCTCAACAAATCCAGGTAGCTCATCTAATAAAAGCACAGAATCCTCTTCTATATCAACCTCCTATTGATGGTGAACCTTTTGTTCTGATTAACCTTTAGCCATAGGTAATGGCATGGCCTCCTTTTCATCATCAACAAAGAGGGGTAGCTCATCAAACAAACCAACCAAGAGCTCAGGCTGAGCATCAATCCTCACCTCCTCATCCTGCTGGTTTACTTCACCACAGTCATCACTTTGTACTGATACCTAATATTTTCTCTCCTCCTCTTCAAATGAAAGTTCATTTACCATAGGTCCTTTCTCAGACACTAGACTAGTATCTTTGAAAAGATCTGGCATCTAATAGCTAGGAGGTAGAGTCCATTGGGGTATCCACAACACTTCATCATACTGAGAGACCAAAGGGGCCTCTTGAGATAAACAACTTTCTTCAACAAACTATTCTTGTAGAGTGGTAGACTGAATCTCAAGTAAAGGCTTTTGGGAAGAATTTTTTGCCTTAACACTTGGGATGTGGAATTGAGGGGACTCAAAGGGAGACATAGAAGGCATACCCATCTTGAAGCTTGGAAAACTAAAGGCCCTATCATCTTGGTGTTGGTCTCTTGCAGCTGGCTCTGTCTCAATATAATCTTTAGACTATTGCAGACCACAATAAGGTTGCAACTACTCCAAAACAGGCTCATATTTTTGAAGGGTGTCCCTAAAATTTGGAAATGAGCGCCTTGTTTTCTCTTCAAGTGTAGGCTCTTGAGGCAAATGGGTCCTCCAGCTTGGAATTTTAGGTCTAGGAGCCTCTTGTTGAGCAATTTGTGATCTCAACCTTGTTGTCTCAATGTCAGCTCAGTGTCTGATCTCTTCTTGGAACTATCTTATTTGTTGCTCATCACCAAGGGCTTCTATCATTTGGTTGGAGATGAACCGTTGTTCATAACTTTGAGCTTCCATACCCTGCTGCTCCTTGATCTCAGACACTTGCTTAATCAAATCAATCAATAAATTTTTGGTCTTTTCTTGCTCTTTCATGAAGTCTGAGCTCAGATTCTATTGCCAATTAGGTTGATAATGGGGGAGGGTGGGTGGTAAGCATGATAGGGGAGTTGAGCCCATGATCCTTCTTGGTGGAGGGCCCGCTCATAATCTTGTATGAGGGCATATTCATTTGGAGCATGCTGGATATATTGATGGCCTTGTATAGTATGAAAGCTTGGGGTAAAAGGAGGCTTTAGGTGGCTTTGATAAGGCTAATAACTAGCCCACTGAGCATTATTCTCATAATAGGATGGTCGGTAACCTGACTTTCCATAATAACTTGACATGTCTACTCATACAATTAGCTAGAATCTGAATATGAAAGATTTGAAACATACCAACACTTGATCTTTGAAACCAGTAGAATTTTTGGAGTCACCAGATATGCAATGAAATGACCTCTTCTAGGTCTACAACCTACTATAGGCATATCAGAACCAGCTAGGACTATAAAAATTATGACCTCTTGGTCCCACCAGGCATTCAAGAATTTTTATACACTAATTTTGCACCCTTGTTTTCAAGCTCTCATAGTCTTGATAACTTAGTATAACATGGGAATCATCTCCAGGTTGTGGAACCTATGCTAACTGAGATGAGACCTCCACATTTTAGGTTGGTTCCTCTTGGATAATCACCTTAATTTGCTTCTAGACATGAAATTAAATCTTTGGAGGGAAAGGGACAAAAAGAGTGCTCAGAAGGGAAATGACTGAAAGCAAACTACCTACTAGGTGATACACCAAAATTAGGGTTTGGGTCTCAGTATAGAGGAACAAAATCAATGAAAGGCTTAGGTCTAGTAGGTCACAACTTACTAAATAGGCTTGCATAAGTGTTTCATAGGAGGGCCTGAACATAAGACACAACTTATGACCTGCAAGCTGAAATTCACTTCTACAACTTAGTGTACAATTGAGACAAGACTATTAGGGGGCTGAAGTATACCCACAAAAACATCTAAATCAGATCAAACACAAAAAACACACACAGTTACATAAAATAAGAGGGATCAAGAACCCTAAGATATCACTAAAAATAGCATGCACTTTAATCCAATAAGAGATGATTTAGACAAGGAAGCACAGGGACATGAAGGATTGTCACAAAATACCTCTGCAATATCTAAATCATCAATGAAAGATTTACAACTATATAAGCCAGAGGGTAGAAAAGATACCATAGATGACCCTTAAGAAAAAATGAATTTCTTCTACAATTGTCCAACTTTGAGCGCAAAAGCTCCAAAAATATAATATATACCAACTCAACTACACACAGGCAAGAGTCAAAAACCTAACTAGGGTTTCATGTATTTTACATTAGAATAATATTCAAACCCTAACCCATCAAATTTGATCATAAAATTATTTCTGCAACATCATGGCGGATCAGATATTTGTTTACATGCCCATCTCTATACTGCATCAACTCGCGGACAAGCAACCTGGATTCATCCACTTTCCTGCATAAAGTCTTGCCATGAATGCATAACTGGTACCTTTCTGAGACAAGAAATGACCCATGATGGCCGCCCAGACTTCCTCATCCTCCTCCTTTTACTGCAAATGTCCTGGAGACATAAATTTTTTGAGCTAGCTCACCGCTTGTGGCCTCCAAGTCAAATACTGGAAAAAAACCCTCATAGACACTTTTGAATTTGAAAACTTAACGACTAGCTGGTCATTTTAAAATGCAACTGTCGATATCTTTTAATTCTTAGCAAATGAACGGCTCAGATTAACTTTGAAATAGTCACGAAACCCTTTGAAAAGTTCAAGTCCATATCAGCAATACAAGGACCAATGAAAAATTAGCATGTCGGTACACCTGGTAGTTTGGCCCCACTTTGGTTTTTTTGTCTTCTTAAGTTATTCGGCAACTGTGTGACTGAAGAATTCTAAGTCATGAAATACATTTCTTAACTCTAGTTGGGTTAAGCGATTCAGCGAACACTGCAGTTGTCGAATAGCTGAATCTTTTAATAACCCTAGGTTACATTAAGTGAACATGAGAAACCCTTAGTCACTAATTCACGAAAAGCTTTACTAACCCCTGGGTCCATTTATGCCACTTGTCATTCTTTTATTCATTCTGGCCGCTCCACCAACAAACACCTCGGCAAGTTCTGACACGGTCCCACAAAGAACTAGATTCTGATCTAATGGCGGGCACATGATCTCATGGACCCCAAATATTCTTTTCACTTTTACGCCAGCCATAGATCTATTTAAGCCAGAACTCCTTTTGACAAATGGACCCACTAAAAATCTAGTCATGACCACGTGGACCAATGAAAAATTAGCATGTCAGCACCAACTATCAGAGGACCCACCTGATAGAGCCCGAAGATAAAGCAAGATCAATGGTCGTCGCATGATTGCATGCTTTGACACAAAGCCTCACAAACATATGCTAGCCATCAATCCTCTGTAGATGTTAGAGCCTCTAACTGTCAAAAGGGCCTTGTCCCACTAACAAGAAATGACTCATTAGCATGTGGACCAATCAGAATACGCCACTTGCGCACACCTAGCAGTGGACCCACCTATTTGAAGAGTTACGTCACAAAGGATAATCGACAGTTGGCACATAATTTCATGGCTTTGACAAAATGCATGAGATCATGCGATGACTGTTGAATCAAAAGGAAGCCAATCAGCCAAGCCTGATTTGACAAGTCTTGCAAATCACCACCCTTGACCAATGAAAAGCTTCCATGTCAGAATACGTGGCATCAGACCCACTGACACACTGCAGCATTGCACAAAAGGGAAGATCAATAGCTATCATGAAATTGCAAGTGTTAGAAGAATCCTTCACGAACTCATGACAACTGTCAGATCTTCCTGACTGGGACCCTCACATAAAATGACCACTAGACATTATGCGAACACACGACTAAGGAAAGGCAAGTTTGCTTGCTGGGTCGCAGGATGTTAAGACTTAACCACCAAACATTTGGCAACTAAGAGAATCAATGTAGTCACTAAATCACTGAATAAAAGGGGTAACCACCAAAGAACTTAGAGAACCTATGACCGACCAATGAGAATTAAAGTGTACATGGGTTTTTTAGGACTTTAAGTGGCTGATAAAGTACCTCAAAAATAGAATGAAGGCTAGGGTCACTTAGGGTTTATTTGGCCTAACAGCTACCCTTTTTTGAATTTTTTACTTGCAGACCAGAGGATAAAACAAATTGCAGAGGCCAAGAGGCAAAACCTAAACCCATGAAATTTTTTGAGGTGCATGGCAGGGTAAAAATAGAGACCTTGGGAAAGATTTAGCCAAATTTGCATGTACATGGAAATTGGGATAATATTTTGGTGATTTCTACAGGATGTCAGCCTGCTAGACATGGAGAACTAGTGGATTGATGTATCCATTAGGCATAGGGTCATCTCAGGAACACAAAACTTTGATAGAGAGACAAAACTGAAAACCAGAAGGACAACTATGCACAAGCACTTCTTGAAAAAAAAACCAAAAAAAAATAGCGAACTAAGCTAGAAAGCTGGAAGAAAGAAGGAAAAACTAACCTAACCTAAACTAACAAGTAATAGAAACTTGGTCAAAAAAAACCATTCACTAGTTGTGAAAAATAGCTACCTTTCCTCATTAGGGTATTCTGCATTGGACACATGAGGATAGCTACAAAGATAAGAGGCACACAAAGATTCGTCAAATAATTATTAACTACCTCTGCAAAAATAGGATCAAGTTTACTTTCCCCCAACTGATCATATGGAGGGGCCTCGGTAAACTCCTTCTGTGCCAAGTATCTGATGGGGTAGCCCCTTGAAAGTCTGAAGGCAGGACTTTCCTTGATGGCTTCTTTTTTATCTTCATGGTTCCCCTTCATCAGGGATAGCCATGTCAACCCCTCATCTGCAAACAGGGGACTGTCATCCTCCTCAAATTTTAAACAAGCCAAGAGCTGATCAAATTTGTCAATACCCTAAAGTTCTGGAACTAGCTCCAACTCTTGCTCATGTAGTAGTCTCTCAGAAAGAGAGCCATCCAAAACTAGGCCTCCTTCTATAGGCACATAACTTTGAACCTCCACTCCAAGGAATAGAAATTCATCATTCAATTTGTTACAAAAGACCTCTATGATATTGGAAAAATCATGCTCTTCAAGGCATTTCTCTATGTTCTTTTCTTGGAAAAACTCCTCCATAACTTTATCATTCAACTCAACAAAACCAGGTAGCTCATCTAATAAAAGCACAGAATCCTCTTCTATATCAACCTCCTGTTGATGGTGAACCTTTTGTTCTGATTGACCTTCAGCCATAGGTAATGGCATGGCCTCCTTTTCAGCATCAACAAAGTGGGGCAGCTCATCAAACAAACCAACCAAGAGCTCAGGCTGAGCATCAATCCTCACCTCCTCATCCTGCTGGTTTCCTTCACCACAGTCATCACTTTGCACTGATACCTCAGATTTTCTCTCCTCCTCTTCAAATGAAAGTTCATTTACCATAGGGCCTTTCTCAAACACTAGACTAGTATCTTTGAAAAGATATAGCATCTAACAGCTAGGAGGCAGAGTCCATTGGCGTATCCAGAACACTTCATCATCCTGAGAGACCAAAGGGGCCTCTTGAGATAAACAACTTTCTTGAATAGACTGTTCTTGCAAAGTGGTATACTGAATCTCAAGTAAAGGCTCTTAGGAAGAATTTTTTGCCTTAAAACTTGGGATGTGGAATTGAGGGGACTCAGAGGGAGACACAGAAGGCATACCCATCTTGAAGCTTGGAAAACTGAAGGCCCTATCATCTTGGTGTTGGTCTCTTGCAGCTGGCTCTATCTCAATATGATCTTTAGAATGTTGTAGACCACAATAAGGTTGCAACTGCTCCAAAACAAGCTCAGATTTTTGAAGGGTGTCCCTAAATTTTGGAAATGATCACCTTGTATGCTCTTCAAGTGTAGGCTCTCAAGGCAAATGGGTCCTCCAGCTTGGAATTTTAGGTCTAGGAGCCTCTTGTTGAGCAATTTGTGATCTCAACCTTGCTATCTCAATGTCAGCTCGGTGTCTGATCTCTTCTTGGAACTATCTCATTTGTTGCTCATCACCAAGGGCTTCTATCATTTGGTTGGAGATGAACCCTTGTTCATAACTTTGAGCCTCCATATCGTACTGCTCCTTGATCTCAGACACTTGCTTAATCAAATCAAGAAATAAATTTTTGGTCTTTTCTTTCTCTTTCATGAAGTCTGAGCTCAGAGTCTGTTGCCAATTAGGCTAAGAAGGTAGGGGTGGGTGCTGAGCATGATAGGGGAGCTAGCCCTGCAACCTTTTTTGTTCCATTTGAGCCCATGATCCTTCTTGGTGGAGGGCCCGCTCATAATCTTGTATGAGGGCATATTCATTTGGAGCATGCTGGATATATTGATGGCCTTGTATAGTATGAAAGCTTGGGGTAAAAGGAGGCTTTAGGTGGCTTTGATAAGGCTGATAACTAGCCCACTGAGCATTAATCTCATAACATGATGGTGGGTAACCTGACTGTCCATAATAATTTGAGATGTCTACTCATGCAATTAGCTGGAATCTGAATACAAAATATTTGAAACATACCAGCACTTGATCTTTGAAACTAGTAGACTTTGTGGAGTCGTAAGATATGTAGTGAAATGACCTCTTCTAGATCTGGAACCTACTGGATGCATATCAGAACTAGCAAGAACTATAAAAACTATGACCTCTTGGTCCCACCGGACGTGCCAGAATTGTTATACACTAAGTTTGCACCCTTGTTTTCAAGCTCTTGTAGTCTTGATAACCTAGTATAACATGGGAATCATCTCCAGGTTGTGGGACCTATGCTAACTAAGATGAGACCTCCAAGTTCTAGGCTAGTTCCTCTTGGATAATCACCTTAATTTGCTTCTAAACATGAAATTAAATATTTGGAGGGAAAGGGAGAGAAAGAGTGCTTGGAAGGGAAATGAGTGAAAGCAAACTACCTACTAGATGATACACTGAAATTAGGGTTTAGATCTCAGTATAAAGGAATGGAATCAATGAAAGGCTTAGGTCTAGTAGGTCACAACTTACTAAATAGGCTTGCATAAGTGTTTCATAGGAGGGCCTAAACATAAGACACAACTTATGACCTGCAAGCAAACATTCACTTCTGCAACTCGGTGTAGGATTGAGACAAGACTGTTAGGGGGCTGAAGTATACTCATAGAAACATCCAAATTAGATCAAACACAAAAAACACACACAGTTATAGAAAATAAGAGGGATCAGGAACCCTAAGATATCACTGAAAACATCATGCACTTTAATCCAATAAGAGATGATTTAGACAAGGAAGCACAGGGACATGAAGGATTGTCACAAAATACCTCTGTAATATCTAAATCATCAATGAAAGATTTAAAATTGTATAAGCCAGAGGGTAGAAATGATACCATAGATGACCCTTAAGAAAAAATGACTTTCTTCTACAATTTTCCAACTCTGAGCGCAAAAGCTCCAAAAATACAATATATACCAACTCAACTACATGCAGGTAAGAGTCAAAAACCTAACTAGGGTTTCATGGATTTTACATTAGAATAATATTCAAACCCTAACCCATCAAATCTGATCATAAAAGTATTTTTGCAACATCATGGCTGATTAGATATTTGTTTACATGCCCATCTCTATACTACATCAACTCACGGACAAGGAACCTAGATTCATCCACTTTCATGCATAAAGTCTTGCCATGAATGCATAACTGGTACCTTTCTGAGACAAGAAATGACCCATGATGGCCACCCAGACCTCCTCATTATCCTCCTTTTACTGCAAATGTCCTGGAGACATAAATTTTTTGAGCTACCTTGCTGCTTGCGGCTTGCAAATCAAATACTGGCAAAATACCCTCATAGGCACTTTTGAATTTGAAAACTTAACGGCTAGCTAGTCATTTTAAAATGTGATGGTTGATATCTTTTAATTCTCGGTAGACAAATAGCTTAGATTAACTTTGAAATGGTCATGAAATCCTCTAAAAAGTTTGAGTCCATATCAGCAATATGAGGACTAATGAAAAATTAGCACATCGGCACACCTAACAGTTTGGCCCCACTTTGATTTTTTTGTCTTCTCAAGTTATTCAACGATTGTGTGACTGAAGAATTCTAAGCCGTGAAATACATTTCTTAACTCCAATTGGGTCAAGTGATTCATTGAACACTACAGTCGCTGAATAGCTGAATCTTTTAATAACCCTAGGCTACATTAAGTGAACACGAGAAACCCTTAGTCCCTAATTCACAAAAAGCTTTACTAACCCCTGGGCACATTTATGCCACTTGGCATTCTTTTATTTCTTTCAGTCACTCCATCAGCAGACACCTCGGCAAGTTCTAACATGGTCCCATAGAGAACTAGATTATGGTCTAATGGCGGGTGCATGATCTTATGGCGCTCAAATATTCTTTGCACTTTTACACTAGCCATAGATCTATTTAAGGCAGAACTCCTTCTGACAAATGGACCCACTGAAAATCCAGTCATCACCACACGGACCAATGAAAAATTAGCATTTCAACATCAACTATCAAAGGACCAACCTGACAAAGCCTGAACATAAAGCTAGATCAACAGCTGTTGCATGATCACATGCTCTGACATAAAGCCTCGCGAACATACACCAGCCGTCGATCCTCTGTAGATATCAAAGCCTCTCACTGCCAAAAGGGCCGAGTCCCACTGACAAGAAATGACTCATTAGCATGTGGACCAATCAAAATATGCCACCTATGCACACTTGGCAGTGGACCCACCTATTTGAAGAGTTACGTCACAAAGGATAATCGACGGTCGGTGCATAATCTCATGGCTCTAACAGAATGCATGAGATCATGCGACAGTCGTTGGATCAAAAGGAAGCCAGTCGGCCAGGCCTGATCTGACAAGTCTTACAAATCACCACCCTTGACCAATGAAAAGCTTCCATGTTAGAATATGTGGCATCCGACCCACTGACACACTGCAGCGCTGCACAAAAGGGAAGATTGACGGCTATCGCGAAATCGCAAGTGTCAAAAGAATCCTTCATGAACTCATGACAACCATTGGATCTTCCTAACTGGGACCCTCACATAAAATGATCACCAGACATTAAGTGAACATGTGACTGAGGAAAGGCAAGATGTCTTGCTGGGTCGCAAGATGTTAAGACTTAACCGCCAAACATTTGGCGACTAAGAGGTAACCGCCGAAGAACTTAGAGAACCCACGTCCAACCAATGAAAATTAAAGTGCACATGGGTTTTTTAGGAGTTTAAGTGGCCGATAAAGTAACTCGAAAATAGAATGAAGGCTAGGGTCACTTAGGGTTTATTTGGCCTAACGGCTACCCTTTTTTGAATTTTTTAATTGTAGACCAGAAGATAAAACAAATTGCAGAGGCCGAGAGGCAAAACCTAAACCCATGAAATTTTCTGAGGTGCATGGTAGGGTAAAAAAAAAGACCTTGGGAGAGATTTAGCCGAATTTGCATGTACATGGAAATTGGTGTAACAATTACCAATCTAAATAATAATATATTTAAATATTTATGTATTCTTCTAATTTATTTGAGAAAAGAAATGGAAAAATATTACCAACTAATTGTAACATCTTAGTTAAAAAGCATAACAAACTGAAATTTCAAACTATTTTACATTCTAAAATCTAGATATAAATCAAAACCTTTCTATTTCGATATGGAAGCAACATTTCTATTCTTTTCTATTCTATTTTTTCTGATAGAAATGAAACAATACATGAAAAAGTTAAATCTAGATGTATGGAACCTTTTAATATTTATTCTCTTTTTAAGACAAATCATAAATAAATTATTTCCTTATTGATATTATTTTGCTTATATGGAAGACAGTTTTGTGAATTTGCTTATATTTAAGACAATTTTGTGAATTTTCTTATGTAGAAGACAACTTTGCTTATTCTGCTCTGTGTTTTGTTAATTTGATTATATAGAAGATAGTTTTTCTTATTCTTTTCTCTGTTTTTCAATTAACACCATTAATACTCAAAAGGAAGACGATGTTGTGAATGATCAAAAATCTAGAAATGCCCACATGGACTATGTTTTATAGATTACCTAGAAAAGTTTCCTTCCTATGAAAAATAAAAATCCATTATAATGGCAATTACATCGAGCACTTGATTAGTGAAAAATTCAATCATAAAAGTTTTAAGGTGTTTAAAGAAACTTACAAAGAGAAATATGGTGTTGGAATTTCTAGAACTTGGAGATCTAAGATTATTGACCAGTCCCTCCTCTATTGATGAATGACTTGACATGTAGCCTTGACCACTTCTAGCAAACCCATGGGAGTGTACTGGATATGAATCTACAATAGGAGTATGACTACTTGATAGAGATCTTGTAGAACTTCCAGCTCTCCTCCCCTCCATCCTTGTTCTTGGTCTAAGAAAAGTGAACTCTGCGATAAATGGTCCTCCTGATTTGGGAGATCTCACCAGGGATCCTTCATTGACCCCCGTCCTATTGCCCACATCCCCTCATATCACTCATTGGATCTTAGGTGACAAGCTGGGAGACTCTAGTTGGAATCGTAGTTGTGCGTATGAGAGAGGGATGTCAAATGCGATATTTAGCTCCTCCCCTTCCTTCTATTATTGTTCATTTCCCAATCCGATAGAAGTGATTTTGAGCAGGAGTTGGACAATGAAGAGCCAACACAAAAGCATAAATGTAACTGATGACACATATAGTGGTTTCACAATTTTTGGTTATCTCAGTTATCGAGCTAACCCAAACCTTGAAATTTGATGAAAATAGGCACCTCGAGAAGGATTACTCTCGATGATCATTATTAATGTATGATCTAATAGCAACAGCCTCATTGATCATTACCTTTCACTCCTCCATCATTATAGAAGAGAAAACTACCTACAACTATATTTCATAATTCCTCCTTTGAAGTATATATATATATATATATATATATATATATATATATATATATATATATATATATATATATATATATATATATATATATAAGCTAGTAGCATATATATAAGCTAGTAGCACTCATGGCGCAACATGGAAGACATTTTATGAGTTTTATTTTTTAAATTTATGGCGTAAGGGTTATTGTTATGGTTAGTGTTACTGTTATGGTTAGTTCTAATATTATGGTTAAGGTTAGTAGTAGGGTTATGGTAAAGGTTAGTGTTATGGTAAAAATTAGGCTCATCAATGTAAATATGGTTAGTGTTAAACCTAGGGCTATGGTTTGGGTTAATGTTAGGATCAAGGTTAAGGTTAAGATTAGAATTACGGTCAGTATTTGGTCTAGGGTTATGGTTTGGGTTAGTGTTAGGGTGAATATTAGGAAAAGGATAAGATTAGAATTACTGTTAGGATTATGATTACCATTTACAATTATAATTTAGCATTTATGATTAGGGTTTAGCATATAATAAATATGATTATGGTTAGGGTTAGGGTTAGGGTTTAGGCTTATGGTTATGGTTATGATTATAGTTACATTTAGGATTTGGTGTTAAGGTTTAATGTTAGGATTAGGTTTATGGTAGGATTAGAATTTTATTTAGGGTTAGGGTTAGAATTATGGTTAGACTTAGGATTAAAGTTAGGCTTTGGATTATGGTCAGGGTTAGCATTATGATTATTGTTATAGTTAATATTTAAGCTTAGATTTAAGATTATTGTTAGGGTTAGATTTAGGTTTATGGTTATAGTTATGGTTATGATCAAGGTTAAGAGTTAGGATTATGATTAGGGTATAGGGTTTAAGGTTGGGATCGATTATGGTTAGGGTAAGGACATACATTGCAAATAGTATTATGGTTGCGATTAGAGCTTAGGATTAGAATTATCATCAATATTAGGGTTTACATCATGGTTAGTATTATGGTTAGGGTTGGAATTTCTATTAGGGTTGGGATTAGGGCTTAGAATTAGGATTATCATCTGAGTTAGGGTTTACATCATGGTTAGTATTATGGTTAGGGCTAGGATTTTGATTGCAGTTGAGATTAGGGCTTGGGATTAGGATTATCATTAGGGTTAGTGTTTACATCATGGTTAGTATTAGGCTTAGGGTTAGGATAAAGGTTTAGCATTAAACCTAGGGATATAGTTTGGGTTAGTGTTAGGGTCAAGATTAGGATTAATGTTAATATTAGAATTATGGTTAAGATTTGGTTTAGGTTTATGATTATGGTTTACCACTTATAATTATATTTTAGCATTTATGATTAGGGTTCAACAATTAATGAGTATGATTATGGTTAGTGTTGGTGTTTAGGCTTTTGGTTATGGTTATACTTACATTTAGGATTCAGTGCTAAGGTTTAACATTAGGGTTAGGTTTATGGTTAGGGCTATAATTTTGTTTAGGGTTAAAATTATGGTTAGACTTAGGATCAGGGTTAGGCTTTGTATTATGGTTAGGGTTAGGGTTATGATTATTATTACAGTTAATAGTTAGGGTTAGATTTAGGATTCAATTATTAGGGTTAGAGTTAGGTTTATGGTTACAATTATGGTTATGATCAAGGTTTAGGGTTAGGGTTAGGATTAGGATTAGGGTATAGGATTTAAGGTTAGTATTATTGTTAGGGTAAGGACATACATTGTAGATAGTATTTTGGTAAGATTAGGGTTTTAATTATGGTTATGGTATAGGGTTAGAGTTAGAGTTAGAGTTGATATTAGGGTTAGCCTTAGGATTATTGTTAGAATGAGGGCTTAGATCATGGTTAGTATTATGGTTAAGGTTAGGGTTTTGATTAGGATTGGGATAAGGGCTTAGGATAAGGATTATCACTAGGGTTAGGGTTTACATCATGGTTAGCATTATGGTTAGGTTTTATATTTTGATTACAATTGAGATTAGGGCTTGGGATTACTATTATCATTATGGTTAGGGTTTAAACATCATGGTTAGTATTAGGGGTAGGGTTAGGATAAAGGTTTAAGTTCATGGCATTGTTTAGGTTATGGTTATTTTGAGGGTTCATGTTAGGATTAGGGTTTATCATTTAGGTCCAGGGTTAGCTTTAAGATTATGGTTAAAGTGAGGGTTTAGATCATGGTTATTATTGTGGTTAGGGTTGTAGTTTTGATTAGGGTTATGATTTAGTGTTTAGGATTATCGTCAGGGGTAGGGTTTACATCATGGTTGGTATTATGGTTAGGTTTTATATTTTTATTACAATTAAGATTAGGGCTTAGGATTACGATTATCATTATGGTTAGGGTTTAAATATCATGGTTAGTATTAGGGTTAGGGTTAGGA
The DNA here is from genome assembly GCA_027943335.1 of Chamaecyparis obtusa. NCBI lineage: Eukaryota > Viridiplantae > Streptophyta > Pinopsida > Cupressales > Cupressaceae > Chamaecyparis > Chamaecyparis obtusa. The sequence goes on from BSBK01000432.1 coordinate 77,557, forward strand.
TAAAGGTTTAAATTCATGGCATTGTTTAGGTTATAGTTATTTTGAGGGTTCATGTTAGGATTAGAGTTTAGCATTTAGGTCCAGGGTTAGCTTTAAGATTATGGTTAAAGTGAGGGTTTAGATCATGGTTATTATTGTGATTAGGGTTGTAGTTTTGATTAGGGTTATGATTTAGGATTAGGGTTTAGCAGTTAGGATCTATGGTATGATTAAGATTAGGGTTAGGGTATTATGATTAGGGTTAGGGTTTTTTAGGGTTAGGGTATTATGGTTAAGGTTAGAGTTTTATTAGGGTTAGGATATTATGGGGTTAGGGATTTGTTAGGGTTAGGAATTAGCATTTAGGATTATGGTTAGGATTATACTTAGGGAGAGGTTTTAGGGTTAGGATTAGGATTAGGGTTAGGATTCAGATTAGGTTTAGGATTAGGTTTAGGGTTAGGATTGGGATTATGATTAAGGTTAGGGTTTATATCATGATTAGGATTAGGGTTTGGGTTGCGGGTGTTATTTGTGTGAGTGAATTTTATACCTAGCTGTGGACATAAAATTTTAGTAAAACATTAGAGGTTAGCAAAAATTGAAATCTTGCAAATAAATGAAATTATGCTAACCAAGCGATTTACTACCTTCTAGTAGGTGGGAGTATGATGTTCCTAGATTAAAATCGAAATCAGTTACAATGCACCACCTAAATGAAGGATTTGGATGCAAAAGAATGAAAGATTGTATGAATCTAGATTAATCTATATTTTTGTATTTTTTGTGCAATAATATGAAAAAAAAACTATTATGATATGAAAACTATGCAAACTATGATCAACAATGAAAGATCTCACAAATCGCCTGTCACAAATGCTTAATACTTCAATCACCAATTCGTGAGAGTAATTGTGCAAATTCAAGTGTTGATGAGATATGAAGAGCTGAGCTATGATGTTATAAAAATCTAGGGCTTTGAGGGTGCATTGAGAAAAGCCATAAACTAGTCTTGATAAACTTAGGTTGATTTTTGAGTTATCAGGAAATCAGAGATAATTAACTCACAAAAATCATGCAAAAGTAGTGTTTAACTCAAAATAAAGTTTAGATGAAATTTCAACTCATCATTAGATGTTGAGTTTCAATTTAAAATTGATTGTTAATTTCTAGTTGCCTACTTTTTTTATTTTGCATGATTTAATTTGAATTAATTTAAAAATAAAGTGATTTATTCTCAACTTGACTGATTTTTGAATTAAAACAATTGATTTATGGGTTAATTAATTATTAAATCAAACTTTTATTTAAAACTATATTATTAAAAATTGACAATTGACATTAAGTAATTGAATAAGAATTTAATCAATTAGTCATGAGATTTTTTATTTATTGTCAAGATTGTTGGCATAATACATGTAACTATCCAAACTACATGACATTGTGTAACTATCTAGCTTTCCGTTGTATAAGTTCTCCTCTACATTATCATATTTTATATATCTAATTTATAATTTCTTCATGTGGTATCAGAGCATGAGAATGCCAGGAGGAGAAGTTAGCCCATGACAAAGTGCATAGGAAATACTGGAATATCTTTAGTGTAAAGGGCATCGTGTTACTGCGTGTTTGTGCTACATCATGTTACTATGTGTTATGTAAAGAAGAATTGGCATCCTATTCATAAACTGACAATGGAGTTGTTGGATTAGCCTTACTAGATTAGCCGCCTTTGATCACGCTGGTAAACTGTACTAGAAGATTAGAGCACCAACGTAGTAGTTTGGAGAAGATTGTGCTGATTGCAATTCAAACCCACTATGCTGGCGAAAGGAGCGTACACTTTGTGCAAACACACATGATAGAATAAAGCGCACATAGTACTAATTACTGGTTGTAGAAACGTAGTGCTGGTTGTAGAAACATGGTGCTGGTTATCGGTTGCAGTTCTTGGCACAAGTTGTGCAAAAACAAAGAGCTGGTTATAATTTCTTTAATCATTTCTTGCTGGCACACCCAGTTTTAACTGTTTCTTGTTGGTGGAACGATGGGAGAAAGCTCTGAAGACCGTTAAGACCGTTACCTTGTGCATTTGGTGCAGTGAGCGTGGAAAGGTGACAACATGTTATCATGTGTATAGACTCGCATGGTAATGGAGTTTAGTCTCAATTCGTGATGAATGTATGAAAGTTTGATTATGTATAAGAAAATTATAGTAAAGTGTAGAGTGTAAAGGATTATTGGAGGATTATTGGATTCAAGATAATGGCATGATCTTGTATTATTCCTAAGATAGACAGCACTAGGAAATGGAGGGAAACACTATGCTAGTAGGACAAAGTGTTGGTAGACTTGCAGCCATTTTTATTTTTTTTGAACAATGGGTACTCGTAGAATGAAATGCTAACTATTCATGATGTCATTGTAGAGAAATGATTTCTAATAGAAATCTTCAACTTCTTTAGGTGAGCATACTTGAATTTTTAAAATTGTTGATTTGGATTGTATTGGCTTGAAATGGAGTTTCCATTAGATAAATACTCTAGTTTCAATTTTCATACATGGAGAATAAAAATCCAAATGCAATTGATGAATAAAAACCTATGGGACATCGTAAGTGGAAAAGAAAACCACCCACATATGCAAATAAATTGTTGGAGTGGAATGGTAGAAATGATAAAGCCAAGGCTATTATTGGTCTTGCTCTTGCAAATTCTGAGCTTCATCACATAGATCTAGATAACACTTCTGTTGAGATTTGGGATAATTTAAACAAGCTGTTTGGAGCAAAAGTTGTCAATGCAAATTTTTCTCTCAAAATCTAGTTGTTTAGATTCAAAATGGAAAATGGGATCACAATGTCCAATCATATAAGTAATTTAAGGTCTCTCATTAGACAACTTGTAGAATTTAAGGCTCCTGTTGATGACGATGATGCTAAGGCCATCTTGTTAAATAGGTTATCTTCCAAATATAGTAATGTTGTCTTTCCACTAAGTCAACTCACTTCACATGCTCTAGAGGATATGATTTCAACTCTTCTAGTAGAAGAAAATAGGACAAAGGAAGTCATAGAAGAAGCTCATCCAATAGATCAGGCATTATACTCACAAAGTACTAAAAAGTGGTCAAATAACAATAGAAGAGACAATAGATGTTTTTACTATAAGAAAAAGGGGCACACAGCATGGATTTGTAGAACAAGAGCTAGTGATTTTCTTAAAGGAAAAATGAAAGAACAATCTAAAGAAGGAAATGTTGTTTGCATTGAAAATGAGGACACATTAGATGATGGAGAGGTCGTTAATGAGTTCCAGTCTCCTATTAATCACAATCTTGTGCTTTGAACCTTCACTTCTGGACGTTGGCGGCATCGAAGGATGGAGGAGTTTCTATCATCTCAAGTTAGCTTCTCGCTTTGAGATGGTGTTCTGCATGAGAAGCAATTTTGGCTTTCTATTTTTTGTTTTTATTTCTAATGTTGACAAATTTGAAGAATGTATATCTTGTGAAGACTCATTTTAGAGACAGGTTTAAGATTTGGTAGTGCACTCAATATGGATTGCTATCAAGTGAGCTTCAGAGTATATGATCAAGAATTATACCCTTTCGCGGTCACCAGAAAATGATAGAGATATATTGCATCTCTTAGGGATCATTGTTGAATAATTCAAGACTATGATTCGAGAGTTCAGGAATGGGAGCTTAAGAACACAACTCAAAGCTACACCTTTCTAAGGGTCACAAGATAACTTGATGGAGCCTTTCTTGGTTTAGGGTCTACTACTTCAAAATAAGATTTTCTCAATATATGTATTCATATTATGTAATCAACATCTTTTTTGTTATGTAATCCTTAAGGGGGGGATCCCTAGGGCAAATAGTTTTTGATATGTTTAGGATCAATGTATTAAAGGGATAAATGTTGGTGTAATACATGTAACTGTCCAAACTACATAACAGTTAGCAACTATCTAGCTTTGTGTTGTATAAGTTCTCCTCTATGTTATCGTATTTTATATATCTAATTTCTAATTTCTTCAAAGATTAAATAATACAATTTAGGAATAAATTTAATTAAATTTAATTAAATTATTAAGTGGCAGTATTAAATCTAATTAATTAAATATTTAGAATATTCAATTAATCAAACTTTAGGATAAATAAGATTTATCACCAAATAATTATTAAATCAAGATAATTAGGATAAATAGGAATATTGCTAGGAATGTTCCCCGATGCAGATTTTAGGATAAAATCAATTAGGATTCGATAATGTGCAGATGTGCCTTAGGTTAGGACTTTGATGTCAATTTCATTTGATTTGAAGATGTAGGAGGTTAATGAACCTATAGACCATTTTTGGGGTATTACATTTTTCCCCTCTTTGAATCATTGTGCGAAGCGTAGTGGTTCAAAGAATAATTTGTGTTTGATACAAATGTATGAAATTGATTTGAAAGGTTAACCGATTCTGAGATAGAAACTAATTGAAAGATTTGAAGATGCAAGATTTAGGTCCTGATTGACCAAAGATGATGCTAACTATAGCAACAATGAACCGATGATTACGAAAAAGTGCCAAAACTTGTGATTTTGAACCTTATGATTGTGAAGAAGTGAGTGACTGATTCCAGACCTGATTGTCCCAAGATAATCATAATGGTATCACATCCTGAACCCATCGGTTATGAAGAACCAAGGAAATGATGGTAATGAACCGTTGGTTATGAAAAGCTGATACAATTTACAAGATAGATTTAGGATACCAAATTGATATGGATCTTGATGAATCTAATATGCCCCAAGAGATGATATATTTGCCCCAAGTGACGAGGAATTTTGATGAATCAGTAACTAGATGTGGTTGTTCTCTTGATCACTGAGGAAAGATATTTGATTTATAGATTTGATTGATGTGTAATACCATGCCCCCTTCAGGATTAAAATCAAAATCTGACAAGAAAAGTTAGCGTTGAATACTTTAGAAGCATGTTAATGGATTTGAGAAGTGGTTATACATGTTCGGGAACACATTCTGCATCATTTAGAGGTCCTAAAGACCAAGTTTAATTGCATTTGACCATGAGTTGACCATGGTTGACCAAGTTAAAATTTTGATAGTTTGATGTAAGATAATTAGTTAAGTTGAATACTATAGTTCTATGATGATTGAAGGTTGATTATGCAAGCATTTGACCATCTTGGGTCTGAAAACTTTAAATCACAATTTTGACATAGTAAAAGATCTTAGATTTCAATTTTGATCCCGTAAATGGGTTCAGAACATTGAAATTAGTCAGGGGTGCAATTTTCATGGAAAATAGAGCACTTTTGTAAATTAGGTCAAAATCTATACAAAGGCCAAAAGGGTCATTTTCAATTCATTATTCACCATTGACTTTTGAAACCTTGTGGAGACCTCTGAGTGAGAAAATGGCCGAGATGAAGGTACCTATCTCTTCCCACCAATTTGAGCATAGCCAGAGACATCGGTGGCCTCCGTAGTATGAACATCTGGTTAGTGGACCTCTATGCTTCCTCATAAATTGCATTTTTGCATGTTTAGGTCATTTTTCATACATATGTAGAGACCATTTAGACAGATGAGACCACCTCATCCCTCTAGTTCTTCAGTAGGAAGACATGCAGTTTTATAGAGGAGATCGACTAGAGGAGAGAGTGGAACTCTAGGTAGAGTTGGTAGCGCAGAGGAGATTCTTGGAGTAGAGTAGTATGTAGGTGTCGGTCCTGATCCTACACAGGTTGATACTAGTTTTGATATGGGTGCTGAGGTTAGATGTCGTAAGTCGCAGAGAGTAGAGACCACTGAGAAGCCAGCTGGAGATACCGATATGCCTACAATAGATGCAGATCCTGGTGTACCACAGACTACTCAGGAGGTCATTAGATGACTCAAATTATAGGTTAGGGACATGAAGGTATGAAGTGCTCATTGGGAGGAGTGATTCACTGAGGTAGATAGAAAGCAATTTTTGCTCCAAGAGGAGAACAAGAGATTACAGATAGAGGTGACACATCAAACCTCTAGAGCTTCTTATTACGTTTCTTCTTACTATGTCATTGTTCCTACTACTCAGAGAGTACCCACATACTCTCAGTATATGATAGCGTCAGAGGGAGCTAGGGCACCCAAAGCCGAGGCAGTGCCTGATGCACCACCACCACCTCCACCAAATGCAGAGGATCATGCAGACAACTGATCTCTCTAGATATTCTGATATGTTTTCTCTTTTGTTCATGTATACTATTTTGACTTCTGATAGCTCACATGAGCTCATTCTTTTGTACACTGTGCTAGTACTGCACCCTTGACTAGTTCGAGTTATATGATATGAGATCGAGATTTTGGTTATGACTTCATTTGTACTTATCATTTTTTGATTTTATGATGATATCATGCGATGTAAATGCTATGAATAGTGTAGAATGTATGTATGGATTTATGCAATGCAATGATTTCTTTCATATGTATGGATGTTATGCAAATGTAATTGATTATGGAAAAATGTATGATTTTGATTATGCACATGTATATAATGCAATAGATGGAATGATCATGAATATGTAAATGAAATGATACACATGAAATGTTTTTCCAGGTATTGATGAAGACAAGTACTTAGTCTTATGTCAAAAAGGATGTTTAACCCGGGATGGTGACTACTTGCGGTTCTATCAAGAAACCTTTGTGTGAGATTCAACTCTTCATGTCAAGTTTAAGTTTAGTTTTGAAGGATTTTTTAAACATTCAAGTGTGTTCAACAATTTGTGAGATCATGCAATCATGCAAAGTGCAAAATGACATGCAGAATGAAATGCAAACCTAAGACCTAGGACCTAGTCATTTATCATGTGTTGATTTGTTGTCATCATTGAACTTTTTAGGTAACTGGATAAATCAATACAATGTCCACTAGTTATGAAACTATAGACATATGAATATCAACTTGTATGCACAAGAATCAATACAACACCCACTGGCTAGACAACCATGGACATATGAATATTGATTTTGTTTTCGGAATGTTGAACTAGATATAAGAACCAACGCACAAATGTCAGGATGACCTGAATATCATGTCCATTTTGATATAGCAATTTGTATAAGCATCAAAATAGAGATGTCATGATGACCAGAATACGCCTTGTAGAACAAACACATCAAGCAGTCAAGAGATCATTCTAAATCTAGTGTGAATTACCCGTAGTGACCCTTTATCATTCACATCCTTAGGTAAGATCACGTTTCACAACAAGAGGAAGAACTCACTCAAAAAGATAATAGTTAGATCAAACTTCCTTGAATTTTTTGGGTATCAATGGTCAAGGTACGAATGGCCATCCAATACGAGATAGAGGCTCTTACAGATGGATACCATTTCAATCCAAAATTTCCAAAGTTGTTAGATTTTCACATGCAAGAAGAAAACAAAGAAAAGATTATGCCCCCAGTCATCACTCTCTAAATCCTATAAAGGAGATCATCGAAGAGCTCGAAGGGACACAATATGCTAAAATCTCAATGCGAATCAATAAGCATACAAGGAGATAAAAGCATGTAAAAGCATAGATTGTTTTCAATTTGTGTTTGATTGCATTGTTGTAGACGCAAAAGCCTTTCTAGAGAGGAGACAGACTTGACTGACTCGGATGAGGATTCAAAGGAATCTGACTAGATATGACTCGTCTAGGATACACTAGAGGCCATAGGATATGACATTTATTTCCCCCAAGTTTGAGCATTGATATGATACAAAAACTTGAGCAGATTGGTGTATAGACCAACTTATTGAAAATAGGAATGCAAAAACAAACCGGGAGATATGTACAAACTAAAGCAAGACTGAAAGCTAGGAAAGACCAAGATTGTGCTGATAGATGGAGCATTTTGAAACAAGTGGCACCCATTTGCTGGGTTTTCACCATCTTAGCAGAGATTCTATTTTTGCTACCAAGGTGCCTATTTCCAGGTTTTCACCAAGGCACTTTTTATTTTTCTCATTTTTTTGTATTTTTCATTTTTTCAATTTTTTTGTACTTTTGATATTTTTTTATTTTTTGTGAATCATCAAGGTGCCCATTAATAGGTTTTCACCGAGATGTTCATTTTTTTAGGACATTTTCATATTTTTATGATTTTTTTTCAGGATATTTTACCATAGACTGAATGCCTTAGTTGTAGAATTTCTTCAGATGGAGAATGTTGAATGGTTCTTGGAGATGTTCTCCTTTAGTTGTTGAGAGTTGATAGGCACCAGAGCCAAAAGTAGTAGTGATAAAAAATGGACCCAGCTAGTTGGGTTCAAACTTCCCCTTACGTTCTCTATGTGATTGATTTCTAGGATTCTCTCTCAAGACTGGATCACCAACTTTAAATTCTTTGTGTCCAACTTTCTTGTTGTAACCTCTAGACATTCTCTTCTGATATACTCTGAGATGATCATATGCTACTTGTCTACACTCATCTAGTAATTCAAGTTCTTGCAACCTAGACACTCTCTAGTTATCATTAGTTACTAGACCATGCATTTTGATTCTTAGTGATGGGATTTCAACCTCAATAGGTAGTACCTCTTTAGAACCATAAACTAAAGAAAATGGTGTAGCCCCAGTGGTTGTTCTGATACTTTTTCTGTAGGTCCAGAGAGCTGGATTGATCATGAGATGCCAGTCTCTTCCTATTTTATTAACTATATGATGCAAGATTTTCAATAGATTCTTGTTTGAATCCTCTACTTGTCCATTCTCTTGAGGATAGTAGATTGATGACCAATGTTGTGTAATCTTGAATTTGGCACATAGATCATCTAAGTCTCTATTCTTGAATTTTCAACCATTATCTGTGACTATAGAATGTGGAATACCATACCGACATATGATGTAGTTCAAGATAAATATTGAATTTTTTTTGTCAGTTGCTTGAGTCAAAGGGACTGCTTCTACCCATTTTGTAAAATAGTCTGTAGCTGTAATAATATGGGTATGTCCACTAGAAGAATGAGGATTTATGGATCCTATAAGATCAAATTCCCATTGGTGAAAAGGCCATTGTGTAGTAAAGGGAATTAGATCTCTCCCTGGTGTATGAATTAAGTTACCATGTACTTGGCACTTTTGACAGTTCTTAGAAAACTTGATTGCATCTTTTTCCATTTCAAGCCAATAGTACCCAACACTAATAAGTTTTCGAGCTAGTGTTAAACCATTCGAGTGTGCCCCACATATACCTTCATGGACTTCCTCTGATGCATATTAAGACTTCACATTCTAAACATCTAAGGAGTGTACCATCTAGACCTCATTTTTACAGATCATGACCAATGATGACATGCCAAGATGCATTTCAGATAAGGTATCATTTCTCATTGTGGTTGAAGGTATCATGAATGATTTGATCTTGGACATATGAGAAAAGGTTTTTATATCTGGATGAAACATGACCAACAATAGTATAGATCATGTGGGTTTTAGGGGCATCATATGCAGGATAAGATAGTGCTTCCATAAGGAACTCGTAGCATAGCTCATGTTCGGGCTATTGTAGTAAAGTAGATAGCATTGCCATTGCATCGGCAACCTTGTTCTCTATTCTAAGTATTTTCTCAAATGTGATAGATATGAAATATTTCCTTAGATCATCTACCATTCTCTTGTATGGGATCAACTTTCCATCTTTCATTTGGTACACATCATTGACTTGGTGTATTACAAGTTGTGAGTCTCCATGAATGTGTAGTTCTGTTATTCTCCACTCAATTGCTATCTTCATGCCATTAAGAAGGGCTTCATATTGAGCAATAATGTTTGTGCTAGGAAACTTGATTCTAAATGCTTTAGGGATTGAGTATCCTTGAGGAGTGATCAACAATATGTCTACTCCAGATCCATTCTATGTATAGGAGCCATCAAAGAATAACTTCCATGATCTAGAGGACAGGTTCATGATAGAGGAATCTAGGAATTCCATTTGCATAGGTGTATCATCAAACAAATGTGTGTCAGCCAATTGATCTACAATTACTTGGCCTTTGATAGCTTTCCTTTCAACATATTCAATGTCAAATTCACTTAATAACATGACCCATTTAGCTAGTCTACCTGTGAGGGTAGCTTTTCTTAGTAGGTACTTTAGTGGATCAATTTTAGCTACCAAATGTGTAGTATGAGCTAACATGTAGTGTCTTAGTTTCTATGAGGCAAAGATCACAACTAGACAAGCTTTCTCAATCATTGAATAGTTCTTCTCATATGCTACCAATCTTCTAATGATATAGTATATAGCTCTTTCCTTCTTGTTCTCATCAAGTTGTTATAGTAATGCCCCCAGTGATGTATCTATTGCAGAGACATATAGGATCAATGGCTTCCCTTGAATAGAAGGCATCAAAATAGGAGGATTTGATAGATATTTCTTGATATGGTTAAAGTTCTTTTCACATTCCTCATTCCATGCAAAGGTCACGCCTTTATGTAATGTTTTTTGTAAAAGGCTATGATATGTCTAGTAGCTGAGATATGAAGCATCTAATAGATTGTACTCTCCCTTGTAATGTTCTCATTTGACTTATATTCTTGGGAGGTTGCATCTCCATGATAGCTTTAACCTTAGCTAGATCTACTTCAATTCCTTTCTTTAAAACAATGTAGCCTAAGAACTTTCCATAAGTGACACAAAAAGCACACTTCTTAGGGTTCAGCCTAAGGCTCAACTTCTCCATTCGATCTAGTATTTTTCTCAAATCATTTAAATGTTTAGATCTTATCATAGATGTTGCCAAGGTATCATCAACATAATCCTCCATAGTGTGGTGCATCATGTCATGAAAGATAAATGTCATAGCCCTTTGATATGTAGCACCATCATTCTTAAGCCCAAATGGCATGATGTTACAATAGAAGGTTCCCCATGCACATGTGAAAGCAGTTTTGTCTTGATCTTCTGGAGAAATTTTTATTTGGTTGTATCCAGAAAAACCATCCATCAAAGAATACATCTCAAAGCCTGCAATCATGTCCACTATCATATCAATATTAGGTAATGGAAAATCATCCTTAGGGCGTGCTTTTTTTACATCTCTGAAATCTATGCACACTCTAATTGATTTATCTAGTTTAGAAATAGGTACAATATTAGAGATCCATTCAGCATAGTCAATAACATGGATGAATCCAACTTTTAGTAGTTTCTCTAATTCAGCTTTGACCAACAGTGCAACATGTGGATGTATCTTTCTTAATTTTTTCTTAATAGGTTTGACCCCTAGAGCTATAAATAAATGGTTCATTATAAGATCAAGATCCAACCCTAGCATTTCTGAATATTTCCATGCAAAGTTGATCTTGTGTTCTGTTAAGAATGTGGTAATTTTTTTATTTTCATCTTTTGATAAGGATTGTGCTACATGTATCAACTATGGTTCTTCTGTTGTTCCCAGGTTTATGGATTGAGTGGGCTCAATTAGAACTGGAGATCTATCCTATAAATGACTTGGAAGGACATCAAATATCTCATTCTTAGGTCCCTCAGAGAGGTTTTCACCTTTGGATACATCTTTTATTTTTACTTTTGTAGGTTCTAAGACTACCACAAAGTGGTTTTCACCCTTAGAACTCCTTTTCTTTTCATTTTTACTTTTATTCTTTTGACTAAGATACTTGATGTTCAACTCTATCATGCTAACACTTCGTTCACTGATGGAAGTCATCATAGGATCAACTACATTGAGGTAGCAAGCAAGGGCATAGTCATTTTGAAAGGTATAAATACCTTGGCTCTTATTTGTGGAGGTTTGGTCAAGAAGTTTAGGATGTTGGATAGTCAAGGTGGTGAAAGATTAGGAAATAGTGTTTATGGATATGGATCTGTCATCATTGGTCCTAACCCGACTCTCGAGTTCAAAGGTGATATTAAAACTCAAAATGTTCAATTCATGAATAGGCTCAATGTCATTGTGGGAGTCCACTTCAGCCATCGATGGATCAGACTCGTTAAGTTCATTGTTGTGCTCTAGACTTACATTTGGTTTAGATGCATATTGGTGAACAACATCAATATGTTTCTCTATGATAAGTTCATCTTCTTCAAGAATGACTCCCCATTCATAGTCATTTGATTCTTCATCTATACCTCTAGGAAATCTGAGAATGTGTGTAAAGTCAGGATGAATACCCGAAGAAGGGTTACCCTCAGATTCTTATTTGAATTCATACTCATGGGAATCTATTTCAGAATAACTACCAACTTCTTCTTTGTCTATTTGATTTCCTTTAAGATCAGCTGGTTCTTGTGGTGCAACTATCTCTTGTTCTATAGTAGGTTCTTGTGTTTGTACTACATTGATTCATTTTACTGGATCATCTTCAACTTCAAGGAGGTCTTTTATTTCTTTAGGAAGGCACTCATAAGAAATGAGCTCGTCAGTGGTGGTGTCAGAATCATCACTGTCAAATTGTTCTATTGCTTCTTCCTTTAATTGATTTTTTGTGGATGGCTCAATCTGTTCTAAGACGTGGGAAATTCTTTCTAATATAGAAAGGCTTCTTCTTATATCCTAGACCTATTGTATCTTTTTTTGTTCAACCATGGTGGTCAAGAGGTGATAGAAGACCTTTACCTTGTAGTCCTAGAGGTCCTTTTCCAGTATATCCCATTTTTGTGATCAATTTGTCCCCTGGCCCATATGACTTCTGATGAATTTTTCTTGAAGTGGAGTCACATTTCTAGACTGATTAGAACTAAGGCTCATCCTTGTATAGCCATGCAAGCACAGCTTCATCTTCTTCAAACTCTTTCTTAGATACTTGTTCTATGACAAAGTTTCTATTGAATATGACCTGGGATTCTTTAGTTGTAGGTTTCACTTTGTCGGAAGGTTGTCCATAAGATTTGGGGGATAGTGGGAGAGATTTGAGAGATAAAAAAGGTTCCATTGTGTATTCTCCCATACCATTGTCTTTGATTTTGACCTCTTTAGCAATGTCTTCCATTTTGGATGTTGAAGCAATGTCTATCTGCTTAGTGGAAGATTCTCTATTATTAGGAACAAGTTTATTAGCACTTTCTTTCAATGCATTGCATGTTATGTATAGGTCTGCTGGAATTGTCATCTCTACTCCTTCATAAGGAAATTTCACACATTGATGGTATGTGGAAGGAATAGTTCTCATTTCATGTATCCAGGGTCTTCCTTGAAGGATTTTGTAAGCCAAAGGTAGATCAAGAACTTGACATATGGTGTCTCTGATAACAGGGCCTATTCTGATAGGTAAAATAATAGTTCCCTTGGAAGATATTTTTTGCTCATCATATGATTTGATAGTTATCTTCTTCTTAGGATCAATGGTAGCTTCAAAGAATCCCAATTGTGTGATCAAGCTATAAGAAAAAATGTTGAGACCAGTGCCTCCATCTATCAACACGCATTTGACACGATGGTTTTGGATCAAGACTTCAATGTGTAAGGGCTACTTATGTGGATGACTCAAGGAATTATCATCTTCCTCTGAAAAGGAGATATACTATGGAGACATTAGATGACCAACCATAGTCTGGAATCTATCTAAATCAAGGTTGTCAGGAACATTGGATCCAAGCAGAGCTTTGTCTAGAATGGCTCTATGAGATGGAGATATCTAAAGTGACTCAAACATAGAGATTTTTGCATTTGTATGCTAGAGTTTTTGGACAATACTGTGTGATGTAGGCCTCATGTCTTTAGGATTTGATGATTTAGAGGCAGCCTTCTGTTTAGAAGTGGAAGAGAGATTGAAAGGCATCTTAGGGAAATTTGATGAATCTGGGATTTGTCCTTGCAGATGCGCCTGAGCTTGTGATCAAGTAACTACGTTAGCTAATTGATTTTCTCTAACTCTTCTTACAATTGTGATGACATTGCAACTCTCACATAGGCATGGTTCAACCATATTGATGACAACATTGTTTCCAGAGTAGGCATAATTGACTTTAGCACCCATATTAGGTTGAGAAGAAGAATCTTATTTACCATGTTTTGGAAATGGTTCCATGAATGTTGTAGGATCATTATTTCTCTTATGATTGTCAATCATGATTTATCCATTATCAATTTTTTCATGTATGAGGTGTTTCAAGCATACGCAGTTATTGGTTTTATGACCCTTATTATGATGGAAGTCATAGAAATCGGTCTTTTTCCACCATTTTGGTTTAGGTTCAGGATCAAATGATCGGATCTCAGGCAAGTAAATGATGTTGTTAGCCAACAGATTTTTCATGGAAGATTTCAAGGATTCTCCAAGAGGATTAAATTTGTGATTAGGATCTATAGCCCAAGGTTTTTAGGCAGATGGCTTCTTGTTAGATTCTGATGTTTTATCTTTAGAATTTTTGATGGCTTGTGTGCTAATAATGAGATTGAAAGAGGGTGCCTTATATGGGGTACATATATTATCAACAACGCCATCTGTGACAATGCCTTTATTCTTGTTCCAGTTTTAGCCTTTGTCTTTAGAACTAGATCCAGATTCATACTTGTCCTTTTGAAGTGATATGTCTCCTTTTTGCACAAGTACTTTCTCAATTTTGATAGCATTTTCTACCATTTTATCAAAGGATGTGTGATTTTGCATTTGCAAATGGTAGTTAAGTTCTAAAACAAGATTGTTAATGAAGATTTCCAGCTTCTCAGTTTCTGGAATGGGTCTAGCATATAGAGAAAACTTCTTCCTCCATCTTTTGAGAAAAATCAGGAATGGTTCTCCTGAATATTGTTTCAGATTGCAAATGTCGATCATAGTAACTAGATGTTGGATGTTGTAGGAGTATTATTGATAGAATGGTTTGATTAACTCCTCAAAATTTTTGATAGTAGGGGGCATTTTTTAGAACTAATGAATAGCTGACCCTTCCAAAGATCGAGGGAAAAGACACATTAGGTAGGTTGGTTCATGCATGAACTCCATAGATTGAGTAAAAAATTCTCTAACATGATCTTGAGGATTAGAGTTTCCATCATAATTATCATATTTAGGCATTTCCACTCTTTTAGGGAATGGTGGCATGTACAAGTCTTTATCAAATGGAAAAGGGCATAAAGCTTCCATGGAGAACTCCTTAGGTTCCTTTTCTTTTTCAAGTTTGTTAAGTTTGACTTGCATGGAATGCATCTATTTCATGATAGCGGTGATTGGAGTGTCTTCCTCATGCATAATGATATCTTCAACATTAAAGTTGGGAGGAATTTTAGCCCCTTGATGAGCTAACTCTAGGAAGTATGTTTCTTTGTCTTCTTTCAAGAAATACCTCATCATTTTCTTGAAGTCATCATCATTTTGATATCAAGAAATTTTAGAAGGTGTGGGTTCTTGATCTGCACCATGTTGAGAGTGATGTCCTTGAGACCCATGATGTGTCCCTCTATGAGACATGTTAGGAGTTTTAGGACTCCCTGATATAGATTGATGTAGAGATTTTTGATTGACTCCTTGGATTGATGGAGGAGGGGGTATGTAACCAGTTTTTAATCGAAGATTGCCAAGACCATCGTCTTCATAAAGACCTAAATTATAGATTTCATCAAATTTTGGACCCATGTGAGTAGACAAAGGTAAGGTATGAGATGTTTCTCTGAATTTCTTGTGTGATGAAGTTTGAGTTTCCACCATTAACCTTGGGTTAAGCAAGAGAGCAAGATGAAGACAACTGAAGAATGAATTTATTTAAGAAGATCAAATGATGCAACCTTGTCAAGATTGAATTGATTAAAGATTAGATCAGATGTAAATGAAGGATGTTGTGCCATAGTAGTATGGGTAGACACCCAATATATGGCAGGCATGAGCTCACAACACTTAGCCATTTTGTAAGAAGACTGAATTTGAAGATGATTTTGACAAGGTTTTGACACAAGTGAAAAAGACTCAAATCGATAAATCAGAAGGCTAAATCAGACTAAAGAGACCACTTTAGGTAAATGATTGAATTTGTTCTAGTTTCTACTCTATTCCTGACACAGTGAATGTTTTGACAAAATCTAGAAATAGGCTGTAAAAATTAGATTTTTGACAAATTTGAGAAGTCTCGTACAACTTTTTGAAAATTCTGAAACAGTTTCTGCTGGCTCGTAGAACACTGGGTATACTCTCAAATGATAATTGACAAGACTCATACGATAATTGCTGCCCAAGATAATGTTCTTTTGATTTCTGGTGATAACACTCGTATGACACGGTACTGACTCCTGTATGACAATACAAGGGTTCTAAAATGACTTTTGCTCAAGATTCGTATGACAATCTTAGACTGTGGGATGATTTTTGACTCCAAAGAGGAATTTTGCTTCAAATTTTGCAATTTTTAAGCTTTTCAGTTTCAGATTGTTGGAAAAGTTTTCTATCCAGTTTTGAAGATCTGTGTAATAGTCTGTTTCAAATAACCAAGTAGATATCAAGCACGTAAAACAACAAGCAAGGGAAGCAAGCAATCATCTGAAAAAAATGAACAAGTGAAAAAGAAACCTTGTGCATGAACAAGTAATAGTCACTTAATATGCTAATCCCTAGGAGTGCTATTTGTGTATGTTCCAAAAAGTTTTTCAATAATGCACATATTCCTAGAAAATGAAAAATTTGGCCTCACTAGGGTTTGTAGTAATGGTCTGACTCTACAAATTTTGTGATCTCAAGAGGGCGAACTCCAATCTAGGGGCACCGAGGTTTTGACACAGTCTGAGAATTTAATCAATTAGGATCTGCTAGGGAGATCTGACAGCCCAACAAGAGACCACACCTGTGAAGATTTCCTCCACAAGGACATTTATATAGTGGCTACTGCTACCATGGTGAAAATGGCTATTACTGCTTGAGGTTTCCTCCACGTAGTTGACCCAATTAAGGGAGTGTCCACTATAGTTAACCCGTTCTAAAGGTGACTCACAAAAAATACCATAGGGGGACTAGATCAGATTCAAGGATCTAGGTTTTTGGTACTATCCAAAAAGGAAGTAGAGCATAATCCCCTAGCCTCTTCACTTCACCAAAACAAAGAAGACAGATTAATCTGACACGCTAAGGCTAAAATTATCTCACAAAGATCTATGATGCCAACCACTTATGGTCTATCAATCCCTTCGGAGAGAGAATGTATCGATCAAAAGTTGAAGACTCAAAAATCTAGTAGAATGCAAGACAATCTTAGTATCCTCCCTACCTACAAGGGGATCCTTCTCTAAGAAGAGCTTCGCATGCATGAACAAGTGAAAGAAGCCCAATCCCTCGAGATCATACACAAAGAGTGTACATAGGGCCTATTTAATATGTGTAACAGATATGCAGAAAGAAAATCTATGTTCATTTTATAGCCCAAAATAGAGTCTATGATATGGAAGCAATAAAAGTCACACAAGCTTGACACATGAGAGTTTGTTTTGATCCAAATCGAAGTGTTATCAGATCGTAGTAGAATACTTGAATTTCTCACAACGTGCTTAGTAGATTTTACCTATTTTAGCAGTTTAGTTGCACCTTTTCCAATCAAACTCAGCAAATATCAGTCAAAATAGAAGATCTCAATTGTTAGGGTTAGCTGTTAGTCCAAATCTGAGAATCAAATATGAAAAACTACCTAAAATTCTTAAATGACAATTGAATACTGGTATCAAAACTCATACGACAATGGGTTACCTTTCATATGACACTTCAAATCTCATACAATAGTGGGTCACCTCTAGTACGACTGTCTGGAAACTCTTACAAGAGTGGGTATCTTGCCAAATGACAATGTATCTCTCAAATGATAATTTGCAATCACTGAAATGAGTCTCAAAATCCTCAACTGATGTACAACAACCAGTAGCTTTTGGTACGAGTTTCTGACAAAACTCATACGAAAAATGTATGGACAGAGAATAAAATTGTGAGGTTGACCAGAAAATGATAGAAAATAGATAGAAATTGAAATAGAAGAGATGGAAACCCATTTCAAGGCCCCACGGTGGGTGCCAAAAATGTGTGTGTGAATTTTGTACCTAGCTACGAACACAACACTTTAGTAAAACATTAGAGGTTAGCAGAAATTAAAATCTTGCAAAATAAATGAAATTATGCTAACGAGATGATTTACTACCTTCTAGTAGGTGCGAGTATGATGTTCTCATATTGAAATCGAGATCAGTGACAATGCAACACCTAAATGAAGGATTTGGATGCAAAAGAATGAAAGACTGTATGAATTTAGATTAATCTATATTTTTGTATTTTCTATGCAATAATATGAAGAAAAAAAAAACTGTATGAATCTAATCTAGATGAATGAAATTGAATGTAGGTTTAATCTAAGAATGATATGAATGAATAACTGTTATGATATGAAAACTATGCAAACTATGATCAACAATGAAAGATCTCACAAATTGCATGTTGCAAATGCTTAATTCTTCAATCACCAATTCACCAGAGTAATTGTGCAAATTCAAGTGTTGATGAGATATGAAGAGCTGAGCCTTGATTTTATAGAAATCCAGGGCTTTGAGGGTGCATTGAGAAAAGCCATAAACCACTCTTGATAAACTCAAGTTGATTTTTGAGTTATCAGGAAATCAGAGATAATTAACTCACAAAAATCATGCAAAAGCAGTGTTTAACTCAAAATAAAGTTTAGATGAAATTTCAACTCATCATCAGATGTTGAGTTCAATTTAAAATTGATTGTTAATTTCTAGTTTCTGATTGTGCATGATTTAATTTGAATTAATTTAAAAATAAAGTGATTTATTCTCAACTTAACTTATTTTTGAATTAAAACAATTGATTTATGGATTAATCAATTATTAAATCAAACTTTTATTCAAAACTATATTATTAAAAATTGATAATTGACATTAATTAATTAAATAAGAATTTAATCAATTAGTCATGAGATTTTTTATTTATTGTCAAGATTAAATAATACAATTTAGGAATAAATTTAATTAAATAATTAAGTGGCAGTATTAAATCTAATTAATTAAATATTCAGAATATTCAATTAATCAAACTTTAGGATAAATAAGATTTATCGCCAAATAATTATCAAATCAAGATAATTAGGATCAATAGGAATATTGCTAGGAATATTCCCCGATGCAGATTTTAGGATAAAATCAATTAGGATTCGATAATGTGCAGATGTGCCTTAGGTTAGGACTTTGATGTCAATTTCATTTGATTTGAAGATGTAGGAGGTTAATGAACCTATAGCCCATTTTTGGGGTATTACACTATTAGGGTGAGAGTTAGAATTATAGTCAAAATTAGAATTATGATTAAGGTTAGGACTAAGTTAAGGTTCTAATTATAGTTTAGTTAGGATTTAGATTATGCTTTTGTTAGGATTCATATTAGGGTTTGGTTAGGGTGGATATTAGGGTTAGGGTTAGGGTTAAGACTATGGTTATAGGTAGGATAAAATTATGGTTAGGGTTTAATTAGGGATATAGTTGTAGTTCAATTAGTGTTATGGTTGAAGCATAATTAGGGTTAGAGTTAAGGTTAGGTTAGGGTTAGCTTTCAATTAGAGGGAAATATTTGAGTTATAGTTAGGGTTGAAGCTAACTATAAGTAGGTATTGATTATGGTAAGGGTTTGATTATGGATAAGGTATGATTATACTTAGGGTTAGAATTAGAGTTCAATTAGAGGTAGAGTTGGGGTTATAATTTAATTGTATTAGGATTAGGGTTAAGTTGAGTGCTAGATTTCAAGGGTCATTTTATCTAGATTTTATATAAGTTAGGATTTAGCTAGGTTTAAAATTAGGGTTATAGTTCAATTTGGTTTATTATAATGGTTAGGGTTAAGTTTAGGGCTTAATTTATCAAGTGACCATATTTTTTTTAATCTTAGCTAGGTTTAGGTTCATCTTGGGTTTTAATGTGTAATATGATAAAGATTTAGGGTTGGAATTCAATATATTTTTTCAAGGTTTGTGGTTTCTATTTATTCAATAGATTTCTCCTCAACTAAGATTTTAGGTATAAATTTTAATTTGACTTAAAATTTAATTAAGATTAGGATTAGGATTACAATTTTTTTTAAAGGTTAGTGTTTAATTTGGTCTAGTGTTGGAGTAAAGTATCAATTTGGTTTAGGGTAATATTTCAAGAGACCTCTTGGTAATTTTTTCTTTCTTCCTTAGAGGTCATTATTTCAAAAAATCATCACATATTTAAATTTAAAGTATTTCTCTAGAAAATTTATAGTTTTTACAATGATAGAGATATATTTTCCCCTTTCTATACTAATCAGATTATGTTAATTAATTAAATAATAAAAACATCATAAAACTGATAATTGAATGTGAAGACAACAAATAGATAGAAATAATATTTTTCTAATATGATCTCTTAAATAATGGACCTTCTCATCTTTTTTCATAATCTTTATGGAAACATCTAGAATTCAATCATATCCATTAGATTGAATTTATCTCATCCCATGGTCTCACAATTTTATTTTTACAATGATCACCTCAACCTAGTTTATAATTGTTCACTTTAAAAATTCCAAGCTCTCCATGAATCAAAAATATGGCCTCTAATGACATGCAATGATTGCAAGATTTTCATAAATAGATTTGTTCAAAATGGCATTGCCATATTTTAAACCAAATTATTTGGCATCGTTCTACCTACTTCTAGCAGGATGTTTTGCACATTGCAGAATGATTGTGAAATCATACACATGGCAGTTAAAGAGGATTTGCAAACTTTTAAGCTAATTCAAGCAAGCGTAAAGCCTTACTCAACAGCCTTTTTTAGCATCCTCCTTGTGTTTTCTAAATGCAAGCATACAACCCCTTCTTCTCTCGGTAATCTAGAGAAATGAATTATAGATTAAATCATAAATACTCTATGCACAAAATATATATAGAATTTTGAAACTGATTGTCAAATTTAATAAATTAAATAATATGAAAACATAGCCCTCAATATTTTTCATCAAACATTTAAAACCAAATATAATAGTAGAAATTAAATGTTAAATATAAAAACTATATAAACTAATGTATTAAGACTAAATCTTAAAGATTTTCTAATTTTAAATAAGGAAGAAGAAATTTTTTTCACCATTTTAAACCATTGCAACTGAATAATCTAAATAATCTAAATCTAAAGCAATATAACGAGATTGTCATCCATATTTAAATTTAAATCTAAATATTAAATAAAATAATGATCAAAATCTAAATCTAAGAGAAAGATCAATATAAATATAACTTTAAAAGTAAAACTAATTCTAAATCTTAAAGTATTAAAACTAAATCTTAAAGATTTTCCAATTTTAATTAAGGAAAAAGAAATATTTTTCACCATTTTAAACCATTCTAAATAAATAATCAAAATAATTTAAATCTAAACCAATATGGTGGCATTGGGCTCCATATTTAAATTTAAATCTAAATAGTTAAACTAAATATTAAATGAAATAATGATCAAAATGTAAATCAAAGAGAAATCTAAATCTAAATCTAGATCTAATTCAAACTAAAACTAAATCTAAATGTAAAACTAAAACTAAAACTAAATCTAAATCTAATTTCAAATCTAAATCTAAATCTAAAACTAAAACTAAAATGAAAACTATATAAAAAACTTTATTAAATAGAAAATAAAAATATCACCTTGATATTTGGTTGGTTTCTTTCTCTTGAAATGGGCTTCCTACAAATGAAATGAGGAGACACTCTTTTATAGTCAGAGAGCATCTCTTTATGTTCCCCAAATGTGCTTTTTCTAATTCTTTTGCCTCTTCAAATTCCACCAAAAAACATAAAACACTCCAATTTTTAAAAAATTTTAACTTATTCTTCATCCATGTGGCACCCCTATTTTTTCGGGTCATATTGTTTCAAACCCCATTATTTCGGCCTTGCCATTTGGCTTCCTATTATTTCGGCCAACTATTATTTTCTACCTTGGCATTGAAATTCATGATTTATTTAAATTTATAGTTTTGTAACTTATTTATTTAATTTAACAGTTTTTATTGTAGAAATTAAATGTTAAATATAAAAACTATATAAAATAAAGTATTAAAATTAAATCATAAATATTTTCCAATTTTAAGTAAGGAAATAGAATTTTTTTTCACCATTTTAAACCATTGCAAATGAATAATCTAAATCTAATGCAATATTATGGCATTGCCCTCCATATTTAAATTTAAATCTAAATATTAAATGAAATAATGATCAAAACCTAATTCTAAGAGAAAAATAAATCTAAATCTTAAAGATTTTCCAATTTTAATTAATGAAGAGGAAAGATTTTTCACCATTCTAAATAAATAATTGAAATAATTGAAATCTAAATATTAAAACTAGATATTAAATGAAATAATGATCAAAATCTAAATCTAAGAGAAATAAAAATCTAAATCTAACTAAAACTAAAACTTTAAATCTAATTCTAATTGAAAAATCTAAAACTAAAACTAAATTTAAATTTAAATCTAAAACTAAAACTAAAACTATATAAAAAATTAAATTATTAAATACAAAATAAAAATATCACCTTGATATTTGGTTGGTTGGTTGTTTGCTCTTGAAATGAGCTTCCTACAAATGAAATGAAGAGACACTCTTTTATAATCTGAGATTGTGTCTTCATATTCCCCAAAAGATGTATTTTCCAATTCCTTTGCCTCTCCAAATTTCACAAAAAAACATAAAACACCTTAAAAAAATAATAATAATAATTTATTTTTAACTTATTCTTCATCCATGTGGCACCCCTATTTTGTTCGGGCCCTATTATTTCGGCCTTTCTATTTTCCTTCCTATTATTTCGCCCAGCTATTAATAGTTTTATAAATTATTTATTTAATTTAATAGTTTTTATTGACAAAGAATCTTTTTTGGCATATTCTCGTGTTGGTATTCTCATTCGTGCTCTCATTGTATAGGTACACCTCTCGACGTAATTATTGTTCATTTCCCAATCTGATAGAAGTGATTTTGAGCAGGAGTTGGACAATGAAGAGCCAACACAAAAGCATAAATGTAATTGATGACACATATAATGGTTCTGCAATTTTTGGTTATCTCAGTTATCGAGCTAGCAGTGGAATATGGAATACAAACTATTGTGGAATATGAACTATTTCTTTAAAATTACACCATTTTTTTTGGATGACCTATATAAGGGGGTTTGATGCCACTATAGGGTTACGCCTCTCAGCGTAATTAATTAAACCTTTTTAATAATAAAATATAATTACTTATAAATTATTTTTTTTAATCAAAGGTTTAAATTAGATATCAAATATTTAAAATAGGTATTTATTCAGTTATTAGTTTGATATTATACTGTTAATTCATTTAAAAATATTAAATTATAATTTTTAAATTGTTATAAGTTTTTAATTTTATTTTTTAAAATATTACACAATATCTTATTATATGATTTCATTTTCTTATTAATACATATAATTAATTAAATAATTTTTCATAGATTATTAGAAATATATTATTATAATTTTAAATTAATAGTTTATAATTATTATTTTACTATACACATGACAAAAATATCATGTTATTTCAAATGTTAATAAAAATTAAATAATATTAATTTTATTTATTTATCTAAAGAAAATAGTTTAATGACAAAAATATTTAAATAAGTAATTCCAATAACAAACACAATACCTTAAATGCAAACATGTAACCAATTAACAAATTTGACTTGAAAAATACCAAATGAACAAATGTTACATCATTTCAAAAAGAAAGGAATACAAAAAAATCTCATTTCAATTCATGGAAGGTAAGATATGGACACCACTTAGTGTCTCATTTCTTTATAGACTTACAAGACTATGAGTGAAATGAAGTATTATGTATATTTAATAAAGAGAATATGCAAATATTTCTTATATTCTAATTTTTTTTCTTAAATCAAATTATAAATATTATTATTATTATATGTACTTTTTTCTATCATATTTTATAATTTTATTAACTATTATAACTATTTTTTAAGAATCTATACAAAATAGTTCACAAATATCATTATAGAGATCAAATACCATTATAGAGATAGTTTTATTTATTTTTTAATTTATATTTATTTTACTATTATAATAAAAAATACACATAATACAAATTGACAGATAAAATAGTAAATAATTATACATTTAAATATAAATTAGTATGTATTACTTTTTAAATAATTATTTGTTTAAGTTTTAAGTAAGATTTACTTAAAAAAACATATTTATTTTTTAATATTAATATATAAAACCATAAATATTCCATCTCTTATAGTATAATTATATTATTTGTCATAAATATAGGCAAATAGAGATAGAGCATTAAAGAGAGAAACATAAATAATATAAAGGAGAAGAAAAAATAACTTTTGGTTAGTTATTTCACACCAACATCTAAGGCCACATGTAATCTGTCCAACTATAGCAATTTGCCAAACAACACACCTCTCTATAACTTATAATTTCAAATTTTTAAGTTTAAAATTTATTTTACTATTGAAATTATAATTATAATTATAATTATAATTGATCTAAAATAATTAAAATTTTAATAGAATGAATAATAATCAATTAAATGAATTATAATAGCTTTTTATTATTATTTATAATTTAATAGGAAATAAATAATTAAAATAAACTTTAAACATAAGAAAGTCAAAATGTATCAAACTCAAATATTTTAATAAAAGAAAAAATTATAAATGAATAATAAATTAACATATTGAATGTAAATATAATTTATATTTTATGTTTCCCTTTCACATATCTTCGAACATAAGTTTAAAAGCACTTGTCCAGCTATTTGTTCCACTAAAAATAAACTAGCATTTGCACCTTATACTTTTTGAAAATAAAACTAAAATTAAAGTAAATGTAGAAAAAGTTAGATTAGATCTTAAATATAATCATGTAAAAAAATTAAAAGAAAAATAATTTCAACTTAATCACAACATGTTTAAATAAATATATTTACACTAATACTTATTATTTATATATAATTATTTTATAACTAAACAAATAATTTAAACTATTCAACCTAGGAACAACATGACACCTTATTAGCAATTGCATGTTCTCCTTGTGCCAACTCTAAGGAAGATTCCTCTAACTCTCTTGAAATATGGGATTTCAGTGTCACATGAGGCGACAAAGCAACTTCCATGTCAAATATGGAGACACCTTCATACCAACATAGAGAAACCCTCAAATTTTTTAACCACATGCACTAAAACTGCCTCAAAGGAGACTCAACATGAAAGTTTAGTACAAACTCAACAAAGTGAAAATTTATTTTTTCCTCTTTAGTTTTTTTATTTTTGACATCTAAGATTCCCAAATATTTTATTTTGCTTTTTTCTTTTACAAAAATTGATTTAAGCTAGCCACACACTTAACACCCCCTTCAATGACTATTTGGATTTGATTGGTAGAGTGTTTTTTATTTTTTTCTTCTTATATTTAATCATCCTTATAACAATTATAATTTCTAGATTTGATTGTTTGAATATTTTTACATTTATTTTTTCTTAAATTTTATCATTTTAATCAAGATTACAAAATTTGATAAAAAAAAGTCATGCAATTAAATCCAGAAACTAAAACTTATATATGACTGAGAGTAGTACAGGGACTAACAAGACTAAAATTCAAACACTTTAGTCCATGCGGATGTCAAAGAACCGTGTTTTGCCTTGCATCCATCAATTCCTAGAGTCCATCTAGTGTTCTGGTTTCACGCACATGTTTTATTAATTTATTAAATTAATACCACCGGTTAAATAATACGTTCAAATTAGTATCTGCTAACGGAAAGAAAATTAGCTGCCAAGATGAATGCAACATTTGCATGGATTTCAGTATTATTAATAGTAATGTTGTTTTCAAATGATGTTGCAGCTATTCCTGCAAACAAATATTCCAAGGATCGTTGTGCTCACTATTCACCCACCAGAAGAAAAAGATTTCTTTGCTGGAGGAGTCCTCAAACCACATTCCAAGTACCCTTTTGTAGATTTATCTGGTACCTCTTTTCTTGTTCTACAGAATTTTTACTTTGGCGATTGCATTGATCATATTAGTTTTTGTTTTATGTGATTCAAGGGCAATTCGTTTGTTTGAATTCGCTATTGAATTGATCTGTTTATGAAGTTCATATTTGTACTGATCTTTTTGATTTAGGAAATTGGAATGTTCGTATGTGTATCGGTTATTTTGATTTGGCAATCGGAATGTTCATATCTGTATTTATTAGCAGATGGTTTATTCGTATTCGTATTGATTTTATTTTATTGGATTCGTTTTGCTCTGATTTGGGCAATTGGGTGTTTGATTTCATATATTTTTCTTAAGAAGGATAAAAAGAGATTGAGCAATGAAGCTTAGAATTCAATAAAAGATCATAGGGCGAATTAAAATGTTGAAGAAATGAACGGTTCAACGCAGGAAAGAAAACATAAATAAATTGAAAGAAATATCAACTCTAACTCGCGGCTCCAATTTTAAAAGTCTGAAATAAGTCTGAATTAGTTTTCAAAATTTTGCATATTAAATTAGGGAATGTGATTTAATATATTAAATAACTTTTAAAAATATTGATTAAAAGATTTGAACAATTAAGTTGTTTATATTTGTTTGGACAATTGAGTTGTTTATATTTGGCTTTCTATTGATCATGTAATCGAATTGATTGTATTTGGTGCAGGTAAGAGATTACACATAGGAACAATATACAACAAAACAATTGTTTATCGGTGTAGACTTGTAATGCATCATTTCAACAATTATTTTTCTAGAATTTATTAATTTATTTTTCAAGTATTAAAATTCTATACAAACCCTATTAACACTAATTGACAAGTAGGAGAAATTTTGTTATAGCACTGAGACTTTCTGGGAGTTCACCCATCTTAGTATTACTCTAGCTCAAATGTAATTAACTATGGAGTTTCCTCCATGTAAAGTGGGCCTAACCATGAAGGGAAATTCATAGTTAAGCACACTTGAGTTGGAGTAGTACTAGGATGGGTGACCTCCCCAAAATTTCTGGTGCTTCACGTCTGTGAGCATCACCTAGATGAAATGAGTGCTAAGTGTTCCATTCATTCTCATGAGAGATGGATTGTTGTGAACCACTTCTCATGAAACATGGATTTGAATTTGACACAAAAATTTCACAGTTAAATCTTGATAGCAATATCACAATCTAATCACTCTAGTTTTCAAGTCTTTTTATTATTATTGATGTCATTATTGTTCTTGACTCAAATTAGAATATATCTATTTTGATGTGCTTGATAAATGATTGGCAATTCCTTTTTCTCAATAGTTGAATGCAGGGGTGATAACCCAAATGTTGGCAGATCTATTCAATGTAGTGGGTGTTGTATAATTTTGCACTGCTAGTAATGCAAATGGAATTGGCTAGTAAACTGTAACATTGTAGACTATATTCTTCAATTTTAACCTAATTGAGCATGTTCTTAGTAAAAAAATCATGTTATTTAACTACACCTAGTATGTTATGCTTTTATATTTTGTATGTATCCTTAGTTTTGTATAGACCACTAGGGGCATGTGGATATTTATAGACCAAGCCTTCTTTATGTTGTTTGTAAATAAATTTCACTTCTCTTCTCTTATTGGAAAGCCAATGGGGAAGAGGAGGGAAATAATGTGGGGAACTTAGAGGTGGGAGAGTACAATGTTCCCCAAGGAAATAAAACCAATCTCTTGGGAAAGATCTCCTATAATCCAGAGGAATTTTACAAGGAATTTGGGAAATCCAATATACCAGAAGACTTATTTTGGGCCGAAACAAGTCAGGAATGGTTAAAAAATGCAAGAAAACTACTTAAGGTAAGCCACCTATTTCCTTTAATAATTGTTTCTAGATCTAACTTCCTAGCATGTTAACTTCTCTCTACTATTACAAGCCAATGTTGATTATATGGAATTAAGTTATGTTAATTGTGATGTAAATAAAAAAGAAAGTGTGTCCTCCATTTAAACTATCACACTTTAAATTAAATCTTACATTCCCACTAATCTAAAACTTCCCTTTTAATTCCTAGAAATAAGAACACTTGTCATTGTAGCTAACAAATTATGAGAGACAACAAGAAAGAAGCCTACAAGTCTTCTCATAGATAGCTAGCCAAGCAACCAAAAATTTAGGAACATAATAGGAGGTCATTTTTCCCTTTATACCTAGCAAACAACTAATCTTTTGAATTAATTTATGTTATTAAACAAAGGCCTACACTTAATATGGCATAATGCATCATTCTCTTTTATTAGGTCAAAGTGATGAACAAAAATTTCAAGGAATTACAACATTAAATGAAATTATAATAATTTTTTTATAATAAAGGATTCTATTCACTCTAAAATACAATTGTATGAAATATTCAAGGAAGAGTTTATGGACAAGATGATGGGACCATCATATGGATTCAAAGAATAAGACTATGGTTTGTCCTACAAAATTAAATAGCTGAAAAAATCATCATATTTTTCTTCTTTCATTATCAATCTCTTGTAGAAACAAAATTTCTTCTCCTCTACTAGTGTGTTCTCTCCTTTTCCAACTCCTTAATGACTTAATGGTTCTTATCCACTTAAAAATCACCATTGATCATTGCACTACTCATACCACCTTCTATTACACTGGCACATAAATCATACAACAGAAAAAACTTCCATACAAGTTTCCTTATTGTTTGCATTAGTCAATTTATACACGATTTACATTTCATCTTTCATGAGGAGGTCTTCATTCCCTAACTCTAAATGATGTCGTTCACTAGATAACTATTTTTTTTAATTTTCTATCTTTTCTACACAATAAATGTTTGTTCTTTTATTTCCTCCCTCAATCACTCTCATTTCTTCCCCAAGAAAGTTATGATCATGTCCTTTCTTTTTATCAATGATAGGATTTGTTGGAGATTGTTTCTGGCTTCAATTGTGTATAAGTTTTTGCATCGACGTTTTGGATCATACTCTATGATCCATCATCAGGATGAAAAAAGTGTTGTAAGAGTGAGTATGATCCAAAATGTTGATGTAAAAACTTATATAATTGAAGCTGGAAACAATCTCCAACAATTCATAGATTGTATAAAAATAATGTAATTTTAATGAAACGATTTAATAGACATTCCTATAACTAAACTTATTTAGTTTTTTATTCAAAACAAAATTAAATCTTCATCACATATGAAACTTTCAAAGATCTCCATCGATGCTATAGATTCATCTTCAATATGGACGGCTTTCACCACTACAACATCTTGTGCCCACTCTTGTAATAGGTTATGTTCCTCTTCATTGTAGTCTTTAGACTCTTCTCCTGATGAATTGTTATCTTCTATACCTTCCTCTTCTTTGGAGTACCAAAGATAAATAGAAGTACACACAAGTAATGGAATTGACTTTGGCCACATATTTTCTCTCAAATTGTCTAGGATTTGACTTTGAGGCTTAGATTTACATGATACACATGGTTTGTGGGAATTGTGTGCATCTTTAAGGAATTAATCTCACCTCAACTCGTCCCTTCCTAACTTCAACTTAGTATTAAAGTAAATCCAAGATAAGGTGAACCCAGCGCTAGACTAAGTTGTGGGATTACTTGCAAAATTTTTAAAAAAATCAAAACAAAACTCAACAGATACATCTCGCTCATCCTCTTTGTCTTTACCCCATTCATCTATCTCTACTCTTTGAAAGTCTCGCAAGATCAAATTTATAAATCTTCTATCTACTAGTACTTTTAATAATTCCTTAAAAAAAAAAAAAAATTCATTTTCTAATAGTTGTCTCTCGACCAATCCGTAATTCTATAGCCTTTAAATAGCTCTTGCTCAGAAGATGAGCCTTTATCTTCACCATTCTTTTTCAATTTATCACAACTCTTTTTAATACTTTTATTATAAAATTATTTTTCTTTACTTTTTAATTATTTTTTTCATATTCTTTTTCCCCTCTCATCATAACTCTTCCAACTCATTCTCTATTTTTTTTAAAACTCTTTTTGCTTGATCCTTTATATGTATTGGCTGCACACTATTTGAAACAGTCTGCATTGAAATTGCACGCGGGCCTCTTCTCAATAAAGATTCTCTGCGTCATGCATGCTCTTTAGTTTGGCTCAATGTTTTTGGTTTTATAACAATCACAATCAAATTGGTATCCTGCTTGAACCAAATGTTTTGTCTTCCAAAGCCAACTAACATTGTGTTTGGACAGAGGGCATCATCCGCAAACATTTTTGTAGATAATGATTCTTATAGAGAGTTTCTTGTGACCCACGTCAACGTTTGCTCTGTTGATGAAAAGAGTGCAACAGTCGTTATGGTACACTTATTTCTAATCAATCACTGTTATTACATTCTTTATGAAATTTACTTGTTCAATAATTCTTGTTTAGCAGTTTGTTCAAATAGATAGTGTGTTCGTGTAATATTATTTTGGTGAGTAAAACATTATAGTTTATGTTGGATATTTGTAGACCAACCTATCCAATGAATTAAAACCTATGTTATCAGAAATAAGAAATGGGAAACGTGATGGCAATGGCAACCATTGCGTATAAGAAACGGATATATATATAAGTCTATTGTTTGAGATATAGGGCTGTAAAATTTACTTAATGGAATTTATTAAGTAGTTTGAATAATCTATGATAATGTCGAACTGTGGTTAATCTCACTTAGTTCCTACTTAAAATCAGATTAACAAGTGCCAAGAGTGTGTGACTATAAGTTTAATAAATAAACAAGTAATAAACTTCAATTCTTAAAAGTTATGATAAACCAGAAATAGTCAGTAATTATTAGTGACGATGAACTATTAGTTTTAAAACTAATAAAAGCCAAAAATAAATTAACTGCATGCAGACAGCCTCAAAACTCCAGTGAACTAATAAAAACAAAGAAAAATATTTTTAACCACGTGTACTCTCCCTTGAACTAATAAAAACAAAGAAATTTATTTTTAACTACATGTTGAACTAATAAAAATGAAAAATATATATTTAAAATTGAATATATTCAGCCTCGAAATGGCCGTTTCTCCAGTTAAAACGCATTACTACCGTTGAAACGCGAAACGACATTCATCCGTCACGTTTATGGCAACATAGATATAAAGTCATTGTTTTTAGAGGTTTGTCTGACTTGGCTGGAGCACAAGAGGGTGAGAATGCATTAAATGATTGTGGACCCCTTGCAGCTAAGAATGATGATAAAGTTACGCTAGAATTCACAAGGAGGTTTCCTCATTTTGCTTTCTAAAAACTCTCTCAACACAAGGTCCAAGACTTCACGAAAGTAGCATTCTGGGAGGTGGTCTTTCTAGCACCACTTTATACTTTTGGTTGTCATTGATAGTAATGTGATGTCTTACATCATTAACGATTTATTTTTTCGATTATTCATTTTTTTGTTCATTCTTTTTATTTGAAGAGTAAAATCTATTTGGTTGCTAGAATTAAATAATACTGGAATTGTCAAATTCGGGCTAGTATTGACAATTTTGGAAGTTATAAATCTGGAAAATAGTTTTTGGAATATGGTTGGAACCGTTTGGTTCACCTGAAATTCACCTAGAATTCATAATGAGAAGATGGAAAATGTTATTTGAGTATGGATTTCAAAATATGTGCATTGATATTGATTTCAGATTTATAGATAACTTTAATAAGAATATTTTTGTGTAGTACTTCATTTGTATATGGATTAGCCTTTTCAAATAATTTGGTTTATGTAATTTGGGAGGTGCCCATATGTGCATTGATATATTTTCATATGGATTAGCCTTTTTAAATAATTCAATTTATGTAATTTAGGAGTTTGAAAAGATAACTTGAAAGCTACACCTTCGTCGGGGTCACATGGCATCTTGATATAGTTCTACCTAATAGAGGAATTATTTAACTATGGGGTGTTCCCCATATCTATGTTGATATTGATCTTATTTGAACTAAAAAAAAGGCTAATTCAGATATATACAAAATCTAAGAGTCCTCGATTCAAAGCGTAGTAATGTCATGCATAGTTTAAGAATCTTTTACCTTAATCATTTATTATACTTTTTAAAAATAAAACTAAAAATAAAGTAAATGCAGAGAAAGTTAGATTAGATCTTAAATATAACCTTGCAAAAAGATGCTAATAGTGTCGGTCTTGATATCGTTCAAAATAATAAAAAGAAAAATAATTTCAACTTAATCACAATATGTTTAAATAAATATATTTATGTACTAATACTTATTATTTATATCTAACTATTTTATAGCTTTAAACAAATAATAAAAAAATAAACAAAAATATAAACCTGATTAACCTTAATATTTAGTGATATGGTCCCCTACAAAAATAAACATAGGAAGTATAATCATATTTACATTTACACGTTAAGTAAAGTTTGAAATTTAATAACCTACCTCTATTGTTTTGAAATGCTTCCCCTCCCTTCCTCTCCTCTCCTATTCTAACTAAGGACATCACTACTTTGGTCTGCATTCTTGTCCATGAGCAGAGAGCTCTGAACCTGTTGAATTTGCAGCTACATCTTCCCTTCTAGAATTTTCACCACTTGCCCCATGCTTGGCCTCACCTCTTCATCCTTT
The DNA here is from genome assembly GCA_027943335.1 of Chamaecyparis obtusa. NCBI lineage: Eukaryota > Viridiplantae > Streptophyta > Pinopsida > Cupressales > Cupressaceae > Chamaecyparis > Chamaecyparis obtusa. The sequence goes on from BSBK01000432.1 coordinate 110,195, forward strand.
CTAATGCATAACAACGCTACAATACTTGCTCTTTTTACCTCTTCAATATCTCTCTCCTCTGCAATACCCTCTTCTACAGTATTAATTGTGTTGTCGTTGCAAATTTTAGTTGTAGCCCATGCAACCCATGTGGGAAAGTAATACTGACTGGAATCTTGAACGCTTAAATCCATATTCCTTCAGCCAGAAATGGTTTCCAATCTAGCGTCATACTAAAACTATAGACGTCAACCTTGGAAGTGATGGGAAGACCAGAGATCCACTCTAGAGCCAAGTACCCTCTTGTACCTCTCGTCGTTGTTAGAACGCGGCTGACATCTCTACTCACAAGCTTTGCCAATCCAAAATCGGCCAACTTTGGTGAAAGATTATTGTCTAGAAGAATGTTCTCGGGCTTTACATCATCGTGAATGATGCTATTTTTGAACTCCTCATGGAGATAAAGTAAACCTCGTGCGGTCCCTAAGGTGATTTGAAATTGGGTCCTCTAGTCGAGCACCCTTTTTTTGCGTTTGAAATTACCATTGAACAGTAAAGAAGTCAGAGATTGATTTGGCATGTAATAATTTACTTGATAATGCTTGCATGAAGATGAAATAGCTTTCACATAGACGGATAATAGATGTTAAAATAAGAAGAATAAGCCTCCTTTTATACACATTTCAGGGCTCAAATTCATGAAGATGACCTGGATTAAATACCCCAAAGGAAAAACCCCCACATTAGGCCTAAATCCCATTAGAAATTAACCCCCTAAGAATAAGGTCGACTTCAGCGTAGCCTTGGAGAGGAAAATTTTCAAGTGGTTTCAAGGTTATGTGCTAAAAGAGGTATTGGAATTTGTAATCCCACTACGATTTTAGGGTGAATCCCAAGATCTGAAAATGCATGTAAAGGACCTATGTCTAAAATCAATTATGTGAATGGATGGAAAATAGGAAATTGTACATATAAATTAGAGCCAACCTCAATTTTAAACAACGAGAACCTTAATTTAAACAAGTGTATACATTTAATTACAATGTGAGGTCCTACCATAAGGAACACATTAAATTGGGCTAAAAATAGTCCCAAAATGAACACTAATGAAGTGATTACTTTTTCGGATGGTACATTTAGCCCCCACTTTAGTGGGAGTATGAGACAAACTCATGCTCATGGTAAATGAAGAGAAATAAGAAAGAGAGAATGATGAGAGAGATGATCATGACAAATTGCAAAGAGATAAGACATCACTAAGTTTAAGGAAACAAGCCCCCAAACCAAAAATCCTAACTCTACATCCATGCACAAGAGCACACAAACAAAGAAAAAAGAAAAAGGAAAAGAAAAGACACAAAAACAACAAAAGGGGTTAGTATACTCCAAATCAACTAGTGAAAGAGGCCTCGGTCAGAAATGTCTCACCACTAATTTCATATCTAGAAAGCTATTGCAAGAACACAAGATAATACCTATTACCAACTCTATGATCTAACCTAATAAAAAAACCATGACAACGGAGAGAGAGAGAGAGAGAGAGAGAGAGGTGATTAGATCTTTTCCTAGTAATATTGTGTGTCTTACTATGAACCACACAAAGTGTGACCACCACGTCCAGTAAGATTTTATGTCTTACTGTTGACCACACAAAATATAGAATTGAAAGTTCTAGTAGGTTTGTGGGCCATGCTAGTCAATTATGTCTTGAAATATTGCACCTACTTGCCACTTACAAATGTGGTGTATGCCTATTGGCAGCTTTAAATGTGGTTCACATACTAGAGGCTTTATGTTTATTTTTTCCTATTAGTGGATTTGTGTGTCTTTGCACTTATTCACAACTTTGTGTCTCTTTTCACCTATTGGCAACTTTGTGTGTCTTTTCACCTACTAGAAGCTTTGGAAATATCAATGTATAATGTACAAGGTAGGTCATATGTATGCACCACTCCTTATAATGGCTACATATTAGACATGATAAGGAAGAGAATCAAGGTGACCTACATCCAACAACAAGGAGATATCCTTAAGTCAAGAAATGTATTCCATAAACTGAGCTAAGAACTTTAACTCTTATTAGATAAGAAAATAGATAATGGTCAAAATATATTTCACTTATGGGAAGAGAACTTTGACAAGAATAGATCTTGTCTACAAGACATCTACCTTCAAGAAGATTTCTTGAACAAAGATAAATTCTTTAAGACGAAGAGGGGAAGAAGACCAAAAATACACCCATTTAGCCCGTTATTTCTAGGTTAAATTGGGATTCTTGATGAAGGATATCAGACTTTGAAACCCAAAGTAAGAGAAGTTGTTTATAATTAATATGGTTTTGTAAATAGGAAGAGGTTATGATCAAGGATACATACCTCTTGTATAAGAGATAATCCATATCAAAAGACAATTATTTATAAGAAAAGAATGTCACATGATACAAAAATTCCACTATACTAGGGAAAGTAGATCCTTAGACAAGAACATAAAAATATACAAGCAAGATTTTCCCCAAGAGTCAAGGAAAGATAAAATATATAATACAACTTGAATGATAGCTACCATATAATATCTATATAATTTGAAACAAAATAGGTTGTAAACTAGAGAGAACTCCTAAAATAGACGTATTAAAGATGGAAAAGATATCACATATAAAGTAGGAAAATAATTAAGGAAAGAAAGGAAATAATTATTTGGATGATTATTAAATGATAAACATGTCTCTTTGAGACATGAAATGGATTTTTAAAAAAAGATGTTAGGATCTTGTGTGCAACAAAGTATCTCATACAAAAAAGGAATGTGTCATAGAATAATACAAAACCACTAAGAGATGAAAGGAAAGATGAAGGATTATACATTATGCCATATTGGTGGTCAACCCAATTTTATACAAGATATACAGTTCCAAGAAAGGAAGAAATTGTAAAGAGGACACTAATATCCTTAAGGAGAAACATCCTAAATAGCAAGTCCATACATGGGAGGACATCGAAGTATAAAAGAGATGAAAAAAAGAGATAATTGATCTAACTAAAGAATAAAGAGAAATCTAATATATGTCCAAAGTGAAAAATCTTTCAAACACTTGCAAGCATAAAGTTGAAACTTGTGTTAAGGAAAAAAATTCATGCGAGAGAGTACCAAAAATATGCAAAGCCAAAAGAAATATAGGATGCAAAGGGAAGACACATTAAGCTCCCTAAGTAGTGCATCATGTAAAACATGCTAATAAACAGAGAAAATGGATCTCCAAAGAGGACAAAAACAAAGATGTCTTGTCCCCCATTTTATAGAGTAAGAGAGATAGAATCCTATTATTATTCCATTGTCAGGAATGAATGCAAAATGTTTGGTGGCCATTCTGTAGTAGTTGTTGTTGCATTCATGACTATGATTGTCATTGATGTCAACATAGTGATTTACCGGAGACTCGCAGAGAAGTAGACAGAGTTTGGATTAGCACACGTGGGATATTGTAGTTGGAGCTATGCGATGTTGAGGATATACTGTTTGATTTTTTATATGTCTATGGTTAAGAGCACAGACAATAATTCATTTATTCATGGAAGTTATGAGCATTTTGGTGGAAGCAGTATTTAGGCAGTGTTCTTGAGTAGCAGTTTGTGGAAATTGGATGATATCTCCTAATCGGGATAGAATCTGGTTTTGCGCAGTTAAAGGGAAGTTGAAGACACATTGATAGTGATGTGGATGACATCACAAACTTTGAGGTCACACAAGTGAAGAATTATTATATTTGGAAGCTAATAGTTTTGTGTAATTTTGATGTAGCGTGTGGAAACTTTTATTTTGTAATTGTATGCTGACTCATTTGTAATTATTTGAGTGTGGTATAAAGGAAGGAATGTTTTTTCTTTTTGTAGAAGAAGTGGAGGAATATGAAGTGAAGAAAAGAGCTAAATGTGAAAGTGAATTTGTGAAGGAAGACATGTGAAGTATAGAGATTTGAAATTGAGATGTGGTGTAATAGTGACTGCAGTTTGGCACAGTCAAAGAAAAGGTAACATATTATTTTGTTGATTAATACAAAGATTATTTGGACAGTGTGTTCAGTGATCTTACCCTGAAGCTATTTGGGCAGTGGGTCCTTCTGTCTTCCATAACTCTTAACAGGGTTAGAATCTTTTAACAGGGATTCAAAATCTCCTAACAGGGATTCATATGTACTAAATGTATTTCATAAGACTCCTAACAGAGTCCATCCTTTCACAAGGAATATTCATATTAGTGCATCATTTGCGGGCATCATTCCCACCGAGGTTTACTCTTTGATCAAGAGGTTCCCTAGTCAACATATCTTGTGTCATTGTGTATGAATATCTTTCTATGGTTGGTAATTATATTGCTTACATGGTTTAATGTTGTTGAAGATGATAAAAGTTATAATTATCTGATAACTGATTCACCCCCCCCCCGCCCCCCCCCCCCCCCCCCTCGCCACTCTCAGTTATCTTGGTGGATTTTACTTTCTAAAAATTGGTATCAGAGCGGCAGGTCCTTGAAAAAGAAGTTTAACAGTTTAAGGAGATCCATGGTGAATTTTAGGAAAGAAAGCCCTAAGTTTGATAGAGTAAATTTTGACAACTGGAAAGAAAAGATGAAGACACACCTACTATGTTTATAAGGACTAGGTTATTGGTTGATTGCAAAGAATGATAAGACTATAATTGAAGAGGACAATTTTGAAACATGTCCTGCTGATGAGAGAGATCTATTCATGTGTAACATACTTGCAAGAGAAGCACTTTTGACAGCCCTTCCGGAGAATGACTACAGTCAGGTAAAATGTTTGAAAAAATCTCATGAAATTTGGAATGTTTTACACTCTACTTTTGAAGGTGATGAACATGCAAAAAGAGTTAGCTTACATAATTAGATATGTGCATTTGAAGATATTAGAATGTTGGAAGATGAATCTGTTAGAAGCTATATTGGTAGAATGTCAGAAATTGTTACAGGCATAAAATCTTGTGGAGGAACAAAGACATAGAATGAAGTGATATGGAAAATTCCAAGAACATTGACTCTTGTATTTAAGCAGACAACACAGATGATTGAACAAGTTATACCTTGTACTAAAAAATTTAAAAAAGAGACTCTTTTGGAAGATTAGAAGCAACAAAAATGAACCTAAGGTTATCAAGAGACTTACCTAGAATGGAGATAGCATTTAGTGCTCTTAGTGTTCTCCCTACTTTGTCAAGAAGCATTAGTGTGAGTGGAGATTATGCTAGCAACAGTAGATCTAGAAATGAAGAAGTGATGTAGGAACATCCTGGGTGTAAGAGCAATCTTCCATCACCCAAAAAAATATTTATGTTTTTGTATTCAATAAGGGTTATCTTGTGCAGAGCTACTATTTATGGAAACTTGTTGTTTTTAGTAAGTTGGTCATAAATTGTGGAATGTTCTAATTTTACATGTGGAAGTTCATCTTAGTCATATCAGCTTGCCAGTAAAGTTTCATGGCTAGATTACATCTAGTTTTGAAGATATTGAAGATTTTCGGTATTGGCAGCAGAGTACAGAAACTTTGAACTAAATTTTGAATGCTTTAGAGGCTCCGGATGAGGTTGAAAATTTGGGTGACAGGTGCTTGCATGAATCAAGCTTGTAGAGCGCTTCGTGGCCTTTCTAAAATGGGGTTATAATAGTCAATCGGGTCAACTGGTGATGACTTATGGTCTCCGAAAGTCGGGTCACCTGAAATGGCAAAAAATAATTTTCTTTCAAAATTTATGTTCGTGTTTCAAAAGTTATTTTGAGCCGACTCTGATGTAATAAATTGAAAAATAAAATAATTCTAAGTTTGGTCGGCCCTAAGGCTAAATTTCTGAAACCATCTCGGGTGGTGGAAAATGCCTATATAAAGAAGGCCTGTAGTGTTGTCTAAGGAGTTCTGGGTAGTAGATCTAGGTATTGATTTGAGGCTTTTTCCTACAGAATATTGTAAGGGAATGCCCATGTGGCTTTGCATTTTGTAATTCTGAAAGTTTTTAATTCCACATTTGTGGAGATAATAAGAAGCCAATTTTCTATTCTTGCATATTGTTGTTATTTCTCTATTTCTATTATGTGTTTGTGATATTAAGGAGAGCACCCTTCATCAAGTGGTATCAGAGCAGGAGTTCCTGAGTGTGTAAATAGATTGCCGATTGTGAGGCAGTTTGCACCAGGATCATGGGTTAGGGTTTCTGTGTAAACAGATCACCGACTATGAGGTAGTTTGTACCAGGACCATGGTTAGGGTTTCAGCACGCATCATGAAAATGTCTCCATGAAGGGAACATGGTGGAAGAGCTGGTATTTTAACACCTTAGGTTAGAGTGCTCCAGAGACAAGTGTGAGCATTGCAAGAAGAGATTCGTATAGGAATGAATCTTAATGTCAAAGATGAAAGTGAGGATGAAGCCGAAGAAGGAAATGATGATCAAGAAGAAGAAGAAGGTAAAATTTAGAATCAAGAAGAAGAAAGGCTTTTCCGAGCCATTTCCAAGATCGTGAAAAACCCTAAAATCGAGGTTTTGACATTTTCTAGAAATCTTAACCTAGAAGAATTGATCGACTGGATTAATGAATGTGAAGAATATTTTGAGTATGAAGATATTGAGGATCTTGATAGGGTCAAATTTGTGAAGGCCAGACCAAAAGGTCATGCGAAGATCTGGTGGCAAGAGATTCAATTGGAGTGAAATAGAAGAGGGAAAGATAAAATCATAAGATGGGATTAGATGGTGGATAAATTGAAGCGACAGTTCATCCCTGTTGATTATGAGCTTGACCTACTAAAGAAAATAGAATGTTTGAAGCAAGCGGGATGATCTGTTTAGGAGTATATAGAGGAGTTCTATCGAATCCTCATCAAAACAGGCCATGCAGAAGCTGATAAAGAGAATGTTGCTCGTTACCTTAACGGGTTGAGGCTAAGCATTCAAGAGGAGCTGAATCTAGTTCAAATAAATAGTATTGAAGAGGCATACCAATTTGCCCTAAAAGTGGAAGAAAAACTAAACCAGAAGTTTGAGAGAAAACAAAATGGAAGAGGTCATGGTGGATGATCTGGTGGATGGTCATATGGAGGCCGAAATGAAGATTCGAAAAAGAAAGATGAAGAGGAAGAGGACAAGGTTCAGGAAGAGGAGGCTTCCGTGGAACATATTTTCACTGTAGAGAAGAAGGTCATAGGGAATTTGAATGTCCTGAATGCCAAGGAAGGACAAATAGGAGGAATGAAGGTCAGGCCAGAGTTACACATGTAGATAAAGATGCCAGATCATCAAATTCAGAAGATGCTAAAAGAGGAGAAATGGTGATTAATAGAAGAGTCTTGTTGAGTGGTGAGAATGAACCTGAACAAAGGAGGAGCCTATTTCGCACTAGATTCAAGTGTGAGGGTAAAGGTTGTGATGTGATTATTGATAGTGGAAACACTGACAATTTGGTGTCAGAAGAGATGGTGACAAAGTTGAAGCTCAAGAGACACAAACACCGACATCCATATCGGATTGCCTGGGTGTAGGATGACCACAAGGTCATGGTGAGTGAACAGTGCCTAGTAAAGTTCAAGATCGGTGGGTAACAAGATGAGGTAATATGTGATATCATATCTATGGATGCATGTCATATGTTGTTGGGTAGACCATGGCAGTTTGACAGATGTGGTGTACAGGATGGTCATGCAAATACCTATTCCCCGACAAAGGATGGAGTGTGACATAAGCTAAGCCCATTGAAGAAGACCGAAGAAAAGGTATGTGGTAATGCAAGAATAACATTTTTTGATGGAAGAAAATTCTTAAATAGTATGAGGCATGAGCATGTATGTTTCTCTTTAATTCCAAAAGCTAGTAAAGAAGTAGAGAATGTACCTATAGAGGTTGTAGATTTGTTGAATGAGTTTCAATTTATTGTATCTGATAATGTACTTGATGGATTACCACTGGTAAAGAAGATCAGCAATTAGATGGATTTGATTTCAGGAGCTAGTTTTCCAAACAAGGTAGCACATAGAATGAAACCAGCAGAAAGTGAAGAGTTGAACAGACAAGTACATGAGTTATTGCAGAAAGGGTTGATTCAAGAGAGTCTGAGTCCCTATACTGTATGAGCAGTATTAGCACCAAAGAAGAATGGAGAATGGAGGATGTGTACAGATTTTAGAGCAATAAACAAGATCACAATCAAGTATAGGTTTCCATTGCCATGAATGGATGATATTATAGATTGTTTGGATGGAGCTATGTATTTCTCAAAGATAGATCTGAATAGTGGATATCACCAGATTCAGATCAGAGAAGGAGATGAATGGAAGACTGCCTTCAAGACAAAGGAAGGACTGTATGAGTGGTTAGTCATGCATTTTGGGCTAACCAATGCACCAAGCACTTTCATGCGGCTCATAAACAAGGTTCTGAAAGAGTTTTTGGGTAATTTTGTCATTCTTAACCTAGATGATATTTTGATATTTAGCAAGACATTGGAGGAACATATGATGCATATTCATATGGTGTTTGAGAAGCTAAGAGATGAGAAATTGTTGATTAATTTGAAGAAGTGTAGTTTTGTGAAGAAAGAGTTAGTGTATTTGAGATTTGTAATTTCAACAGAAGGTCTAAAAATAGACCTAGAGAAAGTACAGGCTATCCTTCAATGGCCTACTCCGAGGATTGCTACTGAGGTAAGATCTTTTCATGGTTTGGCTAGCTTTTACAGAAAGTTTATCAAAAATTTTAGTAGAATTTGTGGACCCTTGACTGAAACAATGAGAGGGGATAGAAAAGTGTTCAAGTGGACTAATGGGGCAGATAAGAGTTTTAAACTGTTGAAACAAAAAGTTATAGAACAATCTATTTTAGCACTTCTAGATTTTAATAAGGTGTTTCAAGTAGACTGTGATGTTAGTGGTACTACAATAGGAGCTATTATGAGCCAAGAAGGTAAACCTATTGCTTATTTCAGTGAGAAGTTAAATGATGCCAAGAGGAAATATTTTTTTTATGATCAAGAATTTTATGCTATAGTTCAGGCATTGAAGAAGTGGAGACACTATCTACTTCCTAAAGAGTTTGTTTTGTATACCGATCATCAAGCTTTGCAATATTTGAATAGTCAAAGAAAGTTGAATCAAATGCATTAGAAAAGGGTTGAGTTTTTGCAGAGTTATACATTTGTTTTGAAACATAGAAGTGGAAAGTCTAATAGGGTTGTAGATACACTTAGCAGAAGACAACTATTGCTGACAAAGATGTAGATTGAGGTGGTTGGGTTCAGGGAACTCAAGAATTTGTATCTAGAGGATCCTAATTTTGGCGAAGCTTGGAAAGCTTGTAAAGTACCTATTACTCTAGACAGAATGAAGTGGCTTGATTTTATCATTCAGGATGATATGCTATTGAGAGGGAGTCAGTTGTGCATTCCAAGAAGTTCTATGAGGGAGAATCTCATGAAGGAGAAGCATAGCTGAGGATTGACTGGATATTTTGGTCGAGATAAAACCCTGGCTTTGGTTAGTGAGAATTATTATTGGCCATAGTTGCAACAAGATGTGAAGAAGTTTCTACAGAGTATGTCAGATGGTGAAAGGAGTGAAGTAGAATACAGGGTTGTATCAGCCATTACTTGTACTAGAGAAGCCTTGGGAGGATATCAGTATGGACTTTGTTCATGGTTTACCAAGGACACAGTGAGGACATAATTCAATTTTTGTAGTAGTTGACAAATTTTCAAAGATGACACATTTTGTTCCCTACAAGAAGACTAATGATGCTATTTATGTAGCAGAATTATTTTTTAGAAAAGTGGTGAGACTACATGGTTTGCGAAAGAGTATAGTTTCGGATAGGGACACTAAGTTCGTTGGATATTTCTAGCATACATTGTGGAAGAAGTTGAAGATAGATTTGAAGTTCAGTTCATCACATCATCCACAGACTGATGGATAGACAGAGGTGGTGAATATTAGTTTGGAGAATTTGCTGAGATGCTTGGTTGGAGATAAGCCAACAAGATGGGATTTGATTTTATCACAGGTAGAATTTGCATACACTAATTTTGTCAACAGGAGCATTGGTAAATCACCATTCCAGATTGTATATGGAAGTAGTCCCAGAAATGCATCTGAATTGAGAAAGATAGATAAAGGAGAAATAAGTAGTGCTGAAGCTGAGAATTTTGCAGAACATTTGAAGAACATCCATGAGGAGGTGAGGAAGCACATTACCAAGATGAATGCACAATATAAGGCTAAAGCAAATGAGAAAATGAGGCATAAGGAATTTCAGGCTGGAGATGAAGTCATGGTTCATTTGCGGAAGGAGCGATTTCTAGTTGGTACATATAACAAGCTGAAAATAAAAAAGTTTAGGCCATGTAAGATACTGAAGAAGCATGATTCAGGAAATGCATATGAGGTCGAGTTGCCTACTAAGCTAAATATTTCACCAGTATTTAATGTTTCATATCTAATAGAGTATCATGAAGGCGGTGTTGTAGATGAGGTTACAACAACACAATGGAGTATTCCAGCAACTAGTTCAAATATCAGGGAGATTGAAGACATACTGGATAGTCATGTTGGAAGAAGCACAAGGAACAGGATATATGAAAAATATCTGGTAAAGTGAAAAGGATGACCTACTAAAGATTCATCATGGCTAACAAAGGAGGAGGTTAAGCATCTTGATTTTCCTCTACACACTTGAGATGTGATGGGGTCACATCTCAAATAACCTCAGGTGTCTGATGTAGGAGCATCCTCGGTGTAATAAAAATCTTGCATCACCCATAAAAATATTTATGTTTTTGGATTCAATAAGGGATATCTTGTGTAGAGCTTATATTTATGGAAACTTGTTATTTTTAGTAAGTTGGTCATAAATCTTGAAATGTTTTGATTTTACATGTGGAGGTTCATCTCAGTCATATCAATCTGTCAGTAAAGTTTCATGGCTAGATCAGGTCTAGTTTTGAAGATATTGAAGATTTTTCGTATTGGCAGCAGGGTACAAAAATTTTGAACTTAGTTTTGAAGGCTTTAGAGGCTCCGATTGAGGTCAAAAATTTGGGTGACAGGCACCTATGCGAGTCAACCCTATAGAGCGCTTCGTGGCCTTTTTGAAATGGGGTTATAATAGTCAATCGGGTCAACTGGTGATGACTTATGGTCTCTGGAAGTCAAGTCACCTGAAATGGCAGAAAATAATTTTCCTTCAAAATTTTTGTTTGGGTTTCAAAAGTTATTTTGAGCCGACTCTGATGTAATAAATTATAAAATAAAATAATTCTATGTTTGGTCGACCTTAAGGGCTAAATTTTTGCAACCTTCTCAGGCGGAGGAATATGCCTATATAAAGAAGGCCCATAATGTTGTCTAAGGAGTTCTGGGTAGTAGATATGGGTATTGATTTGAGGCTTTGTCCTACAGAATATTGTAAGGGAATGCCCATGTGGCTTTGCATATCATAATTCTAAAAGTTTGTAATTTCACATTTGTGGAGATAATAAGAAGCCAATTTTTTGATCTTCCGTATTGTTGTTGTTTCTCTATTTCTGTTATGTGTTTATGGTATTAAGGGGAGCACCCTTCATCAAGTGATTAGAGTAGGAGTTCCTGAGTGTGTAAACAGATCACTGATTGTGAGGCAGTTTGCACCAGGATCGTGGGTTAGGGTTTTTGTGTAAATAGATCGTCAACTATGAGACAGTTTGCACTAGGACCGTGGTTAGGGTTTTAGCACACATCATGAAAATCCCTCCATGTAGGGAATGTGGTGGAAGAGGTGATGTTGTAACAGCTGAGGTTAGAGCGCTCCAAACACAAGTGTGAGCATTGCAACAAGAGATTCACAGAGGAATGAATCTTAATGTCAGAGATGAAAGTGTGGATGAAGCCGAAGAAGGAAATGATGATCAAGAAGAAGGTGAAACTTTGAATCGAGAAAAAGAAAGGTTTTTTCAAGCCATTTCAAAGATCGAAAAAAGACCTAAGATCGAGGTTACGACATTTTTTGGAAATCTTAACCCAGAAGAATTGATCAACTGTATCAATGAATGTGAAGAATATTTTGAGTATGAAGATATTGAGGATCCTGATAGGGTCAAATTCGTGAAGGCTAGAATGAAAGGTCATGCGAAGATTTGGTGGCAAGAGATTCAATTACAGCACAATAAAAGATAGAAATATAAAATCACAAGATGGGATCAGATTGTGGATAAATTGAAATGATAGTTCATCCCTGTTGATTATGAGCTTGACCTACTGAAGAAAATATAAAGTTTGAAGCAAGCGAGGTGATTTGTTTAGGAGTATACAAAGGAGTTCTATCGAATCCTCATCAGAACAGGCCATGTGGAAGCTGATAAGGAGAAAGTTGCTCATTACTTTAATGGGTTGAGCCCAACCATTCAAGAGGAGTTGAACTAGTTCGAATGAATAGTATTGAACAATATTGAAGAAGCTGAAAAGATAGAAACACCCACATCCATATCGGATTGCCTGGGTGCAGGATGACTACAAGGTCATGGTGAGTGAACAGTGCCTAGTAAAGTTCAAGATCAGCATGTACCAAGATGAGGTACTATGTGATATGATATCTATAGATGCATGTCATATGTTATTGGGTAGACCGTGATAGTTTGATAGATGTGTTGTACATGATGGTCGTGTGAATACCTATTCCCTGACAAAGAATGGAGTGCGACATAAGCTAAAGCCATTGAAGGAGACCAAAGAAAATTTATGTGGTAATGCAAGAATAACATTTGTTGATGGAAGAAATTTCTTATATGGTATGAGGCATGAGCATGTGTGTTTTACTTTAATTCTAAAAGCTGGTAAAGAAGAAGTAGAGGATGTACCTATAGAGGTTACAGATTTGTTGAATGAGTTTCAAAATATTGCATCTGATAATGTACCTGATGGATTACCACTGGTAAGGAAGATCAGTCATCAGATGACACACATAAAATTTTTCAGCCAATTTTTCAAACAAGGCAGCACACAGAATGACACCAGTAGAAAGTGAAGAGTTGAACAGACAAGTACATGAGTTATTGCAGAAGGGGTTGATTCGAGAGAGTCTGAGTCCCTGTACTATACCAGTGGTATTAGCACCAAACAAGAATAGAGAATGGAGGATGTGTACAGATTCTAGAGTAATAAATAAGATCAAAATCAAGTATAGGTTTCCATTGCCACGAATGGATGATATTATGGATTGTTTGAGTGGAGCTATGTATTTCTCAAATATAGATCTGAAGAGTGGATATCACCATATTTGGATAAGACAAAGAGATGAATGGAAGACTACCTTCAAAAAAAAGAAAGGACTGTATGAGTGGTTAGTCATGCCTTTTGGGCTAACCAATGCACCAAGCACTTTCATGCCACTCATGAACAAGGTTCTGAAAGAGTTTCTGGGTAAGTTTGTCATTATTTACCTAGATGATATTTTGATCTTTAGCAAGATATTGGAGGAACATATGATGCATATTCGTATGGTGTTTGAGAAGCTGAAAGATGAGAAATTGTTGATTAATTTGAAGAAGTGCAGTTTTGTGAAGAAAGAGTTAGTGTATTTAGGATTTTTAGTTTCAACAAAAGGTCTAAAAATGGACCCAGAGAAAGTACAGGCTATCCTTGAATGGCCTACTCCAATGAATGCTACTGAGGAAATATCTTTTCATGGTTTGACTAGCTTTTACAGAAATTTTATCAAAAATTTTAGCAGTATTTGTGGACCCTTGACTGAAACAATGAGAGGGGATAGAAAAGAGTTCAAGTGGACTAATGGGGTAGATAAGAGTTTTTAACTATTGAAATAGAAAGTTATAGAACAACCTATTTTAGCACTTCCAGATTTTAATAAGGTGTTTCAAGTAGACTGTGATGCTACTGGTACTACAATAGGAGCTGTTATAAGCCAAGAAGGTAAACCTATTGCTTATTTCAGTGAGAAGTTAAATGATATCAAGAGGAAATATTCTATTTATGATCAAGAATTTTATGCTATAGTTCAGGCATTGAAGAAGTGGAGGCACTATGTACTTCCTAAGGTGTTTCTTTTGTATACTGTTCATCAAGCTTTGTAATATTTGAATAGTCAAGGAAAGTTGAATCAAAGGCATTAGAAATGGGTTGAGTTTTTGCAGAGTTATACATTTGTTTTGAAACACAGAAGTGGAAAGCCTAATAGGGTTGTAAATGCACTTAGCAGAAAGCAACTATTGTTGATAGAGATGTAGATTGAGGTGGTTCGGTTCAGGGAACTCAAGAATTTGTATACAGAAGATCTTGATTTTGGTGAAGCTTGGAAAGCTTGTAAAAAACCTGTTACTCTTGACAGAATGAAGTGGCTTAATTTTATCATTTAAGATGATATGCTATTGAGAGGGAGTTAGTTGTGCATTCCAAGAAGTTCTATGAGGGAGAATCTCATCAAGGAGAAGCATAGCAGAGAATTGGCTGGACATTTTGGTCGAGATAAAACCCTTACTTTGGTTAGTGAGAATTATTATTGGCCACAGTTGCAGCAAGATGTCAAGAAGTTTGTACAGAGTTGTAAAGTATGTCAGCTAGTAAAAGGAGTGAAGTAGAATACAGGGTTGTATCAGCCATTACCTGTACTAGAGAAGCCTTGTAAGGATATTAGTATGGACTTTGTTCTTGGTTTACCAAGGACACAATGGGGACATGATTCAATTTTTGTAGTAGTTTACAGATTTTCAAAGATGGCACTTTTTTTCCCTACAAGAAGACTAATGATGTTGTTCATGTAGCAGAATTATTTTTAAGAGAAGTGGTGAGACTACATGGTTTACCAAAGAGTATAGTTTTGGATAGGGACATTAATTTTGTTGGATATTTCTAGTGTACATTGTGGAAGAAGTTGAAGATAGACTTGAAGTTCAGTTCATCACATCATCCACAGACTGATGGATAGATAGTGGTGGTGAATAGGAGTTTGGAGAATTTTCTGAGATGTTTGGTTTGAGATAAGCTAAGAGGATGGGATTTTATTTTACCACAGACAAAATTTGTATACAATAATTCTATCAATAGGAGCACTGATAAATCACCATTCCAGATTGTATATGGAAGTAGTCCCAAAAATGCATCTAAATTGAGAAAGATAGATAAAGGAGAAATAAGTAGTGCTGAAGCTGAGAATTTTGGAGAGTATTTGTAGAACATCCATGAGGAGGTGAGGAAGCACATTACCAAGATGAATGCATAGTATAAGGCTAAGGTAGATGAGAAAAGGAGGCATAAAGAATTTCAGGCTAGAGATGAAGTCATTGTTTATTTGTGAAAGGAGCGATTTCCAGGTGGTACATATAACAAGCTAAAAATGAAGAAGTTTGGGCCATGTAAGATACTGAAGAAGCATGATTCAAGAAATGCATATGAGGTCGAGTTGCCTACTGAGCTGAATATTTCACCAGTATTTAATGTTTCAGATCTGACAAGGTGTCATGAAGGTGGTGTTGTAGATGAGGTTACAGTAGCACAATGGAGTATTCCAGCAACCAGTTCAGATATCAAGGAGATTGAAGACATACTGGATAGTCGCAGAAGCACAAGGAACAGGACATATGAAGAATATCTGGTCAAGTGGAAAGGATGACCTATTGAAAATTCATCATGGCTAACAAAGGAGGAGGTTAACTATCTTAGTTTTCCTATACACACTTGAGATGTGACGGGGTCACTTCTCAAATTACCTCAGGTGTCTAATGTAGGAGCATCCTAGGTGTAAGAGCAATCTTGCATCACCCCAAAAAAATTTATGTTTTTGTATTCAATAAGGGCTATCTTGTGCAGAGCTACTATTTATGGAAACTTTTTGTTTTTAGTAAGTTGGTCATAAATCTTGAAATATTTTGATTTTACATGTGGAGGTTCATCTCAGTCATATCAGCGTGCTATTAAAGTTTCATGGCTAGATCAGGTCTAGTTTTGAAGATATTGAAGATTTTTGGTATTGGCAGCAGGGTATAGAAACTTTGAACTCAATTTTGAAAGCTTTAGAGGCTCCGGATAAGGTCAAAAATTTGGGTGACAGGTGCATGCAGGAGTTAAGCCTATATAGCACTTCCTGGCCTTTCCGAAATGGGGTTATAATAGTCAACCAGGTCAACTGGTGATGACTTATGGTCTCCAAAAGTCAGATCACCTAAAATGGCAGAAAATAATTTTTCTTCAAAATTTCTATTTGGGTTTAAAAAGTTATTTTGAGCCAACTCTGATGTAATAAATTGAAAAATAAAATAATTCTAAGTTTGGTTGGCCCTAAGAGCTAAATTTATTGAACCTTCTCGGGTGGTGGAAAATGCCTATATAAAGAAGGCCCGTACTGTTGTCTAGGGAGTTCTGGGTAGTAGATCTAGGTATTGATTTGAGGCTTTGTCCTATAGAATATTGTAAGGGAATGCCCATGCGGCTTTGCATATTGTAATTCTGAAAGTTTGTATTTCCACATTTGTCTAGATAATAAGAGGCCAATTTTCTGTTCTTGTATATTGTTGTTATTTCTCTATTTCTGTTATGTGTTTTTGCTATTAAGGGGAGCACCCTTCATCAAGTGGTATCATAGAAGGAGTTCTTGAGTGTTTAAACAGAGCGTCGATTGTGAGGTAGTTTGCACCAGGATCGTGGGTTAGGGTTTCTGTGTAAACAAATCACCGACTGTGAGGTAGTTTGTACCAGGACCGTGGTTAGGGTTTCAACACACATCATGAAAATGCCTCCATGAAGGAAACATGGTGGAAGAGTAGGTGTTGTAACACCTGAGGTTAGAGTGCTCTAGAGACAAGTGTGAGCATTGCAAGAAGAGATTCACAGAGGAATGAATATTAATGTCAGAGATGAAAGTGAGGATGAAGCCAAAGAAAGAAATGATGATCAAGAAGAAGGAAAAAATTTTAATCGAGAATAAGAAAGGCTTTTCCAAGACATTTCCAAGATTAGAAAAAGACCTAAGATTGAGGTTCTGACATTTTCTAGAAATCTTAACCCAGAAGAATTGATCGACTGGATTAATGAATGTGAAGAATATTTTGAGAATGAAGATATTGTGGATCCTGATAGGGTCAAATTCGGGAAGGCCAGACTGAAAGGTCATGTGAAGATCTGGAGGCAAGAAATTCAATTGGAGTGAAATAGAAGAGAGAAAAATAAAATCACAAGATGTGATCAGATGGTGCATAAATTGAAGCAATAGTTCATCCTTGTTGATTATGAGCTTGACCTACTAAAGAAAATAGAATGTTTGAAGCAAGCGGGATGATTTGTTTAAAAGTATACAGATGAGTTCTATCGAATCCTCATCAGAACAGGCCATGCGGAAGCTGATAAGGAGAATGTTGCTCGTTACCTTAATGGGTTGAGGCCAAGCATTCAAGAGGAGCTGAATCTAGTTCAAATGAACAGTATTGAAGAGGCATACGAGTTTGCCCTAAATGTGGAGGAAAAGCTGAACAAGAAGTTCGAGAGCAAACAAAATGGAATAGGTCATAGTGGATGATCTAGTGGATGATCATATGGACACTGAAATGAAGATCCGAAAAAAAGGATGAGGCCAATAGTAGTCAAAATCAGAGAGGAAATAATTCCAATCATTTCCAAGATCAGAATAATAGAGATCAGAGAGGAAGAGGACAAGGTTCAAGAAGAGGAGGCTTCCATGGAACATGTTTTCATTGTAGAGAAGAAGGTTATAGGGCATTTGAATGTCCTCAATGCCAAGGAAGGATAGATAGGAGGAATGATGGTCAAGCCAAAGTTGCATATTTCGATGAAGATGCTAGATCATAAAATTTAGAAGATGTTGAAAGAGGAGAAATGCTAATTAATAGAAGAGACCTGCTGAGTGGTGAGAATGAACCTGAACAAAGGAGGATCATGTTTCACACTAGATGCAAGTGTGAGGGTAAATTCTATGATGTAATTATTGATAGTGGAAGCACTGACAATTTGGTGTCAGGAGAGATGGTGACAAAATTGAAGCTCAAGAGATAGAAACACCCACATCCATATCGGATTGTCTGGGTGCAAGATGACCACAAGGTCATGGTCAGTGAACAGTGCCTAGTAACGTTCAAAATCGACGGGTTCCAAGATGAGATACTATGTGATATCATATCTATAGATGCATGTCATATGTTGTTGGGTAGACCATGGTAGTTTGATATATGTGCTATACACGATGGTCATGTGAATACCTATTCCTTGACAAAGGATGGAGTGTGACATAAGCTAAAGCCATTGAAGGAGACCGAAGAACAGGTATGTGGTAATGCAAGATAACATTTATTGATGGAAGAAAATTCCTAGACGGTATGAGACATGAGCATGTGTGTTTTTCTTTAATTCCAAAAGTTGGTAAAGAAGAAGTAGAAGATGTACCTGTAGAGGTTGCAGATTTGTTGAATGAGTTTCAAGATATTGTATTTGATAATGTACCTAATGGATTACCACCGGTAAGGAAGATCAGTCACCAGATGGATTTGATTCTTGGAGCCAGTTTGTCAAATAAGGCAACACATAGAATGACACCAGTAGAAAGTGAAGAGTTGAACCGACAAGTATATGAGTTATTGCAGAAGGGGTTGTTTCGAGAGAGTCTGAGTCATTGTGCTATACCAGCAGTATTAGCACCAAAGAAGAATGGAGAGTGAAGGATGTGTGTAGATTCTAGAGCAATAAACAAGATCACAATCAAATATAGTTTTCCGTTGCCACGAATGGATGATATTATAGATTGTTTGAGTGGAGCTGTGTATTTTTGAAAGATAGATCTGAATAGTGGCTATCACTAGATTCAGATCAGAGAAGGAGATGAATGAAAAACTGCCTTCAAGACAAAGGAAGGACTATATGAGTGGTTAGTCATGCCTTTTGTGCTAACCAATGCACCGAGCACTTTCATGCAGCTCATGAATGAGGTTCTGAAAGAGTTTCTAGGTAAGTTTGTCATTGTTTACCTAGATGATATTTTGATAGTTAGCAAGACATTGGTGGAATATATGATGCATATTCGTATGGTTTTTGAGAAGCTGAGAGAGGAGAAATTGTTGATTAATTTGAAGAAGTGTAGTTTTGTGAAGAAAGAGTTAGTGTATTTAGGATTTGTAGTTTCAACAAAAGGGCTAAAAATGGACCTAGAGAAAGTACAGGCTATCCTTGAATGGCCTACACCAAGGAGTGCTACTAAGGTAAGATTTTTTCATGGTTTGGCTAGCTTTTATAAAAATTTTATTAAAAATTTTAGCAATATTTGTGGACCTTTGACTGAAACAATGAGAGGGGATAGAAAAAAATTCAAGTGGACTAATGGGGCAGATAAGAGTTTTAAACTGTCGAAATAGAAAGTTACAAAACAACCTATTTTAGCACTTCCAGATTTTAATAAGGTGTTTCGACTAGACTATGATGCTAGTGGTACTACAATAGGAGCTGTTATGAGCCAAGAATGTAAACCTATTTCTTATTTTAGTGAGAAATTAAATGATCCCAAGAGGAAATATTTTATTTATGATCAAGAATTTTATGCTATAGTTCAGGCATTGAAGAAGTGGAGACACTATCTGCTTCCTAAGGAGTTTGTTTTGGATACTGATCATCAATCTTTGTAATATTTGAATAGTCAAGGAAAGTTGAATCAAAGGCATTTGAATTGGGTTGAGTTTTGCAGAGTTATACATTTTTTTTGAAACACAAAAGTGTAAAGTCTAATAGGGTTGCAGATGCGCTTAGCAGAAGGCAACTATTGCTGATAGTGATGCAGATTGAGGTGGTTGGGTTTAGGGAGCTCAAGAATTTGTATTCAGAGGATCCTAATTTTGGTGAAACTTAGAAAGCTTGTAAAGACCTGTTACTCTAGACAGAATGAAGTGGCTGGATTTTATCATTCAGGATGATATGCTATTGAAAGGGAGTCAGTTGTGCATTAAAAAAAGTTCTATGAGGGAGAATCTCATCAAGGAGAAGCATAGCAGAGGATTGGCTGAACATTTTGGTCCAGATAAAACTCTTTCTTTGGTTAGTGTAAATTATTATTGGCCACAGTTGTAACAATATGTGAAGAAGTTTGTACAAAGTTGTAGAGTATGTCAGATGGTGAAAGGAGTGAAGCAAAATACAAGGTTGTATTAGCCATTACTTCTACTAGAGAAGCCTTGGGAGGATATTAGTATGGACTTTCTTCTTGGTTTACCAAGGACACAACAGAAACATGATTCAATTTTTGTAGTAGTTGACAGATTTTCAAAGATGGCACATTTTGTTCCCTGCAAGAAAACTAATGATGTTGTTCATGTAGCAGAATTATTTTTTAGAGAAGTGGTGAAACTACATGGTTTTCCAAAGAGTATAGTTTTGGATAGGGACACTAAGTCCATTGGATATTTCTGTCATACATTGTGAAAGAAGTTGAAGAAAGATTTGAAGTTTAGTTCATCACATCATCCACAGACTAACAGACAGATAGAGGCGGTGAATAGGAGTTTGGGGAATTTGCTGAGATGTCTGGTTGGAGGTAAGCCAACAGGATGGGATTTAATTTTACCACAGGCAGAATTTGCATACAATAATTCTGTGAACAAGAGCACTAAATCTTAGGATTTTGCAGAACATTTGAAGAACATCCATGAGGAGGTGCGAAGCACATTACCAAGATGAATGCACAGTATAAGGCTAAGGCATATGAGAAAAGGAGGCATAAGAAATTTTAGGCTTGAGATGAAGTCATGGCTCATTTGCAGAAGGAGTGATTTCCAGTTGGTACATATAACAAACTGAAAATGAAGAAGTTTGGGCCATGTAAGATACTGAAAAAGCATGATTCAGGAAATGCATATGAGGTCGAGTTTCCTATTGAGCTGAATATTTTGCCAGTATTTAATATTTCAAATCTAACAAGGTGTCATGAAGGCAGTGTTGTAGATGAGGTTACAGCAACACAATAGAGTATTCCAACAACTAGTTCAGATATCAAGGAGATTGAAGACATACTGGATAGTTGTGTTGGCAGAAGCACAAGGAATAGGACATATGAAGAATATCTGGTCAGGTGGAAAGGATGACCTGTTGAAGATTCATCATGGCTAACAAAGGAGGAGGTTAATCATCTTGGTTTTCCTCTACACACCTGAGACGTGACAGGGTCACTTCTCAAATTACCCTGGGTGTCTGATGCAGGAGCATCCTGGGTGTAAGAGCAATCTTCCATCACCCAAAAAAATATTTATATTTTTGTATTCAATAAGGGCTATCTTGTGCAGAGCTGCTATTTATGGAAACTTTTTGTTTTTAGTAAGTTGGTCATAAATCTCGAAATGTTTTGATTTTACATGTGGAGGTTCATCTCAGTCATATCAGTGTGCTATTAAAGTTTCATGGCTAGATCAGGTCTAGTTTTGAAGATATTGAAGATTTTCGATATTGGCAGCAGGGTACAGAAACTTTGAACTTTGTTTTGAAGGCTTTAAAGGTTCCAAATAAGGTTGAAAATTTGGATGATAGGTGCTTGCACGATTTAATCTTGTAGAGCGCTTTGTGGCCTTTCTGAAATGGGGTTATAATAGTCAATCGGGTCAACTGGTGATGACTTATGGTCTCCGGAAGTCAGGTCACCTGAAATGGCGAAAAATAATTTTCCTTCAAAATTTTTGTTCAGGTTTCAAAAGTTATTTTGAGCCGACTCTGATCTAATAAATTGAAAAATAAAATAATTCTAACTTTGGTCGGCCCTAAGGGCTAAATTTTAAGAACCTTCTCGGGTAGTGGAAAATGCCTATATAAAGAAGGCCCATAGTGTTGTCTAGGGAGTTCTAGGTAGTAGATCTGGGTATTGATTTGAGGCTTTGTCCTATAGAATATTGTAAGGGTATGCCCATGTGGCTTTGCATATTGTAATTCTGAAAGTTTGTAATTCCACATTTGTGGAGATAATAAGAAGCCAATTTTTTATTTTTGCATATTGTTGTTGTTTCTCTATTTTTGTTATGCGTTTGTGGTATTAACGGGAGCACCCTTCATCAAGTGGTATCAAAGTAGGAGTTCCTAAGTGTGTAAATAGATCATCGATTGTGAGGCAGTTTGCACCAAGATCATGGGTTAAAATTTTTATGTAAATAAATCATTGATTATGAGGTAGTTTGCACCAGGACCGTGGTTAGGGTTTCAGCACGCATCGCAAAAATGCCTCCATGAAAGGAACGTGGTGGAAGAGATGGTGTTGTAACACCTAAGGTTAGAGTGCTCCAAACACAAGTGCAAGCATTGCAAGAAGAGATTCATAGAGGAATGAATCTTAATGTCAGAGATGAAAGTGAGGATGAAGCCGAAGAAGGAAATGATGATCAAGAAGAAGGCAAAATTTTGAATCAAGAAGAAAAAAGCCTTTTCCAGGTCAGTTCCAAGATCGAAAAAAGACCTAAGATTGAGGTTTTGACATTTTCTAGAAATCTTAACCCAGAAGAATTGATCGACTGGATCAATGAATGTGAAGAATATTTTGAGTATGAAGATATTGAGGATCTTGACAGGGTCAAATTCGAGAAGGCCAAAATGAAAGGTCATGTGAAGATCTTATGGCAAGAGATTCAATTAGAGTGAAATAGAAGAGGGAAAGATAAAATCACAAAATGGGATCAAATGGTGGATAAATTAAAGTGACAGTTCATCCCTGTTGATTATGAGCTTGACCTACTGAAGAAAATTCAAAGTTTGAAGCAATCAGGATGATCTATTCAGGAGTATATAGAAGATTTCTATCAAATCCTCATCAGAACAAGCCATGCAGAAGCTCATAAGGAGAAAGTTTCTCATTACCTTAATGGGTTGAGGCCAGGAATTCAAGAGGAGCTAAATCTGGTTCGAATGTACAGTATTGAAGAGGCATACAAGTTTTCCTTACAAGTGGAGTAAAAGCTGAACAAGAAGTTTGAGAGTAGACAAAATGGAAGAGGTCATGGTGGATGATCTGGTGGATGGTCATATGGAGGCCGAAATGAACATCCGAAAAAGAAAGATGAGGCTAGTAAAATTCAAAATCAGAGAGGAAACAATTCCAATCATTTTCAAGATCAGAATAATAAAGATCAAAGAGGAAGAGGAAGAGGACAAGGTTCAGGAAGAGGAGGCTTCCCTGGAATATGTTTTCACTACAGAGAAGAAGGTCATAGGGCATTTGAATGTCCTCAATGCCAAGGAAGGATAGATAGGAGGAATAAAGGTCAGGCCAGAGTTGCACATGTAGATCAAGATGTCAGATCATCAAATTTAGAAGATGTTGAAAGAGGAGAAACACTGATTAACAGAAGAGTCCTACTGAGTGGTGAGAATGAACCTGAACAAAGGAAGAGCCTATTTTGCACTAGATGCAAGTGTGAGGGTAAATGCTGTGATGTGATTATTGATAGTGGAAGCTCTAAAAATTTGGTGTCAGAACAGATGGTGACAAATTTGAAGCTCAAGAAACAAAAACACCCACATCCATATCGGATTGCTTGGGTGTAGGATGACGACAAGGTCATGGTGAGTGAACAGTGCCTAGTAAAGTTCAAGATCGGCGGGTACCAAGATGAGGTACCATGTGATATCATATCTATGGATGCATCTCATATGTTTTTGGATAGAACGTGGTAGTTTGAATGATGTGATGTACATGATGGTCATGCGAATACCTATTCCTTGACAAAGGATGGAGTGTGACATAAGCTAAAGCCATTGAAGCAGACCAAAGAAAAGGTATGAGGTAATGCAAGAATAACATTTTTTGATCGAAGAAAATTCCTAGATGGTATGAGGCATGAGCATGTGTGTTTTACTTTAATTCCAAAAGCTGGTAAAGAAGAAGTAGAGGATGTACCTGTAGAGGTTCTAGATTTGTTGAATGAGTTTCAAGATATTGTATCTGATAATGTACCTGATAGATTACCACCAGTAAGGACGATCAGTCATTAGATGGATTTTATTTTAGGAGCCAGTTTTCCAAACAAGGCATTACACAAAATGACACTAGTAAAAAGTGAAGAGTTGAACAGATAAGTACATGAGTTATTGCAGAAGGGGTTGATTCGAGAGAGTCTGAGTCCCTGTGCTATACCAGTGGTATTAACACCAAAGAAGAATAGAGAATGGAGGATGTGTACAGATTCTAGAGCAATAAACAAGATCACAATCAAGTATAGGTTTCCATTGCCACAAATAGATGATATTATGGATTCTTTGAGTGGAGCTGTGTATTTCTCAAAGATAGATCTGAAGAGTGAATATCTCCAGATTTGGATCAGAGAAGGAGATGAATGGAAGACTGCCTTCAAGACAAAGGAAGGACTATATGAGTAGTTAGTCATGCCTTTTGGGCTAATCAATACATCGAGCACTTTCATGCAGCTCATGAACGAGGTTCTGAAAGAGTTTCTGGGTAAGTTTGTCATTGTTTACCTAGATGATATTTTTATCTTTAGCAAGACATTGGAGGAACATATGATGCATATTTGTATAGTGTTTGAGAAGCTGAGAGATGAGAAATTGTTGATTAATTTGAAGAAGTGCATTTTTGTGAACAAAGAGTTAGTGTATTTGGGATTTGTAGTTTCAACAGAAAGTCTAAAAATGGACCCAATGAAAGTACAGGCTATCCTTGAATGACCTACTCCGAGGAGTGCTACTAAGGTAAGATCTTTTCATGGTTTGGCTATCTTTTATAGAAAGTTTATCAAAAATTTTAGCAGTATATGTGGACCCTTGACTGAAACAATGAGAGGGGATAGAAAGGAGTTCAAGTGGACTAATGGGGTAGATAAGAGTTTTAAACTATTGAAACAGAAAGTTAAAGAACAACCTATTTTAGCACTTCCAGATTTTGATAAGGTGTTTCAAGTAGACTGTGATGCTAGTGGTACTGTAATAGGAGCTGTTATGAGCCAAGAAGGTAAATCTATTGCTTATTTTAGTGAGAAGTTAAATGATGCCAAGAGGAAATATTTTATTTATGATCAAAAATTTTATGCTATAGTTTAGGTGTTGAAGAAGTGGAGACACTATCTGCTTCCTAATGAGTTTGTTTTATATACTGATCATTAATCTTTGCAATATTTGAATAGTCCAGGAAAGTTGAACCAAAGGCATTTGAAATGGGTTGAGTTTTTGCAGAGTTATACATTTGTTTTGAAACACAGAAGTGGAAAGTCTAATAGGGTTGCAGATGCGCTTAATAGAAAGAAACTACTGTTGAAAGAGGTGTAGATTGAGGTGGTTGGGTTCAAGGAACTCAAGAATTTGTATCTAGAGGATCCTAAATTTGGTGAATCTTGAAAATCTTGTAAAGAACCTGTTACTCTAGACAAAATGAAGTGGCTAGATTTTATCATTTAGGATGATATGCTATTGAGAGGGAGTTAGTTGTGCATTCAAAAAATTTCTATGATGGAGAATCTCATCAAGGAGAAGCATAGCAGAGGATTGGCTAGACATTTTGGTCGAGATAAAACCCTTTCTTTGGTTAGTGAGAATTATTATTAGCCAGAGTTGCAGCAAGATGTCAAGAAGTTTGTATAGAGTTGTAGAGTATGTCAGATGGTGAAAGGAGTGAAGTAGAATAGAGGGTTGTATCATGCATTACATGTACCAAAAAAGCCTTGGGAGTATATCAGTATGGAATTTTTTCTTGGTTTACCAAGGACACAGCGGGGAGATGATTCAATTTTTGTAGTAGTTGACAGATTTTCAAAGATGGCACATTTTGTTCCCTATAAAAAGACTAATGATGTTTTTCATGTAGCATAATTATTTTTCAAAGAAGTGGTGAGACTACATGGTTTGTCAAAGAGTATAGTTTCAATTATGGACACTAAGTTTGTTGTATATTTTTGGCATACATAGTGGAAGAAGTTGAAGATAGACTTGAAGTTCAGTTCATCACATCATCCACAGACTGATGGACAAACAAAGGTGGTGAATAAGATTTTGAAGAATTTGCTAAGATGTTTGGTTGGAGATAAGCCAAAAGGATGGGATTTAATTTTACCACAGGCAGAATTTGCATACAATAATTCTATCAATAGGAGCACTGGTAAATCACCATTCCAGATTGTATATGGAAGTAGTCCTAGAAATGCATCTAAATTGGGAAAGATAGATAAAAGAGAAATAAGTAGTGCTGAAGCTGAGGATTTTGCAGAATATTTGAAGAACATCCATGAGGAGGTGAGACAGCACATTACCAAGATGAATGCATAGTATAAGGCTAAAGAAGATTAGAAAAGGAGGCATAAGGAATTTCAGGCTGGAGATGAAGTCATTGTGGAAAATGCCTATATAAAGAAGGCCCGTAGTGTTGTCTAGGGAGTTCTGGGTAGTAGATCTGGGTATTGATTTGAGGCTTTGTCCTACAGAATATTGTAAGGGAATTCCCATGTGGCTTTGCATATTGTAATTTTGAAAGTTTGTAATTTCACATTTGTGGAGATAATAAGAAGCCAATTTTCTATTCTTGCATATTGTTGTTGTTTCTCTATTTTTGTTATGAGTTTGTGGTATTAAGGGGAGCACCCTTCATTAAGAAGACAAGAAGATTGAAGAAGGTATTTTCTTGCTTGTGAAGAGAGAACCAGACGGTAAGAAAATTTTTAAATGTTGGACTTGTCAAGAATATGGTCATTTTGCATCTAAATGTCCTAAGAGAGTTAAAAAGTATAGAAACAATTTCAAACCTAGAAGCTCTAAGGAATTTTATTATGCTAATGATCAAGATCTTGAAGCTAGTATAGAGATAAATTTAAGTAAAAGTGATACTGAGAATAATGATGACATAGGATTTGTAGCAATGAAAGAAGAGAATCCTGAAACTGATGTTAAAGAGGAAAAAGCCTTAGTTTCTCAAGTTAAAAAGAAAGTTAATTGGATTATAGATAGTGGTTGTTCACATCATATGACTAGAGACATGAAAAAGTTCATAAAGTTTAATGAATATGATGGAGGAGTTGTTAGAGGTGGAAACAATGCACCTTGTTTGATTAAAGGTATATGATCTATTCCTCTTGATGGAAAGACTAATATTGATGATGTTTATTTTGTGGATGGATTGAAACATAATCTTTTAACTATTGGACAATTAGTTGTTAAGGGATATCAAGTTTGGTTTACTAAGAAAACTTGTGTGATAAAGGATAAAGATGGAAATCTGATTGGAACTGGATCTAGAACTAGAGGTAATGTATTTCAGTTGAATCTTACTGAGATTTTTGATTACTAAAATTGATAACAATTGGTTATAGCATAGAAGGTTTTGTCATATAAACTTTTACAATATTGTAAAAGTAAGTACTACAATTGTAGTAAGAGATTTACTTAAAATTATGAAGCCTACTAACATGATTTGCAAAGAATGTGTGATGGCTAAATAGAAGAGAAGTTCTTTTCCTAGTAAGAAGTTTACATCTACAGAAAAGCTGAAAATTGTTCATACAGACTTGAGCAGTCATACTAGGACTAGAGGATTCTATGGAGAAAGGTATTTTATGATTTTTGTTGATGATTTTACAAGAATGATGTGGATTGCATTTCTTAAAGAAAAGTCTGAAGCATTTGATAAGTTTAAGACCATTAAGAATAAAGTTGAGAATGAATTTGGAATGAAGATTAAATGTTTGAGATCTGATAGAGGTGGAAAATTTACTTCTAGAGAGTTTAACACCTTTTGTGAAGAAAATGGCATTAAGAGATAGTTCTCAACCCCTAGAACATCTGAACAAAATGGTATTGCAGAAAGAAGGAACATATCAGTGACTGAAGCAACAAGAGCTATGTTATTTGAGAATGATTTGGTGAAGATATTTTGGAGAGAAGTAGTGAACACAACAGTGTATACAATGAATAGAAAACAAATCAGAGAAAACACAGACAAGACACCCTATGAATTATGGTTTGGACATGCACCCTCAGTTAAGTATTTTAGAATTTTTGGAAGCAAATTTTATATAAAGAGAGATGATGATATTGGAAATTTTGACCATAAAAGTGATGAAGGTATATTTTTTGGATATTCTTTGAAAAGCAAAGCCTATGGATGTTACAATAAAAGAACTAAGACTATTGTTGAAAGCACAAATGTTAAAGTTGATGAAAACTTCAAAATTCAAGAAAGAATGCTTGATTATGAATTAGATGAAGAAGCTCATCCTAAACCTAACACTAGATCTACTGAATTATTTTATGAGACTGACAGTGATTTGTTGAATGAAAGACACAGTGAAGTCATTGAAGAACCTACACCTAAAGTGAGATCTGAGATAGTGACACCTAACAAGATTTTATCAAGAAATCATCCTATTGGGAAAATTATTAGAAGCATCAAAAGAGGAGTTCTAACTCAAAATAAGGTACAAGAATAGTTATGTTTGATTTCTCAAATTGAACCTAAAACTACTAGTGAAGCTTGTGAAGATGAAAGTTGGATTAATGCTATGAAAGAAGAACTAGATCAGATTGAAAAGAAAAAAACATGAGAATTGGTCCCTAGACCTAAAGAGAAGAATGTTATTGGAACTGAATGGGTATTGAGAAACAAGATGAGTGAACAAGGAGAAGTAGTAAGAAACAAAGAAAGATTGGTATTTAAGGGATACTCATAGCAAGAAGGAATTGACTATGAAGAAACTTTTGCACCTATTGCAAGAATTGAAGTAGTGAGAATGTTTTTGGCTTATGCAGCTTACAAGAAATTCAAAGTATATCAGATGGATGTGAAGTTAGCATTTCTGAATGGAGAATTGGAAGAAGAAGTCTACATTCAGCAGCCTGAAGGTTTTCCTTTGACTCAAGGAGACATGGTATGTAAACTAAAGAAAGCTTTATATGGACTAAAACAAGCACCTAGAACTTGGTATGCAAGATTGGACAAGTATTTTTTAAAATTGGGATTTACAAAAGGAACAACTAATAGCAATCTGTACACAAAAGAAATTGAAAATGGTTTGCTGGTTATAGTTATTTTTGTTCATGACATTATTTTTGGAGGAGAAGATGAAGCTAGTGATAAATTTGCTGATGAAATGAAGACTGAATTTGAAATGAGTATGATTGGTGAAATGAAATAATTTTTGGGATTACAGATAACACAGAACAATGATGGTATCTTTGTAAGTCAGGCAAAGCACCTGAATGACTTGTTGAAAAGATTTGGAATGGAGAATTGTAAACCAGTTGGAACACCTATGGTAACTGGACATAAATTATCTAGCACAGATGAAACACAGATAGTTGAACAAAAGAAATACAGATCTATGATTGGAGGATTGCAATATTTGAATCATACAAGACCTGATATAGCACAGTCAGTTGGAATTGTAGAAAGATTTCAAGCTAAACCTAGAGAATCACATTATGCAGCAGTAAAGAGGATACTGAGATATTTAAGAGGCACAATGGACTATGGATTGTGGTATGAAAAATATGATGATTTTACCATATGTGCATATACAGATGCTGATTGGGGAGGTAGTGTTGATCATAAGAAAAGCACTAGTGGTGGAGCAATTTTTCTTGGAGGAAGATTGGTTTCTTGGATAAGCAAGAAGTAGAATTGTATCTCACAGAGCACAACAGAAGAAGAATATGTAGCAGCAGCAAACAATTGTAACCAGATAATTTGGATGAAGAAAATGCTAAAGGATATTGGAATAAAGTTTGTTGAACCTGTTGTCATACATTGTGACAACACCAGCACAGTTAGTATGTCTAAGAACCTTGTATGACATTCTAAGAAAAAGCATATAGAGATTAAGTACCATGTTGTAAGAGAGAAATTTGTTGAGAAGGAAGTCAGACTTGAGTACATAAGCACAAAGGAGCATATAGCAGAAATATTTACAAAGTCTTTTCCTAAGGATACATTTGAGTATCTAAGAGGTATGCTTGGGGTTATGCCCCAGCCTACTTTTGAGAAGTGACGCAATTGGTTGCATCCGTCCAATGCTATATGAGCCTTATCTTTCTTCTAGATTGGATGTTGGTACTTCCTTTATGGGGGAGTATGTGTATTTGAGATGAGTCATGAGGACTCTAGCGAATGTATTTTCTGAATAGTGACTTTTGACATTGGAGTTGCTGTTAATATTATGATGATATTTCTTTCATTGATGTCAATGGGGGAGAAGTGTTCATGAAAAAAAATATTTGTACTATCTGAATAGGAAAATGAAGCAAGATTTTACTGATGAAGAGAACTTGAAGCAGCAGTGTTACAATATTCAATTTTTGGAACATTGGATGTTTTTTCATCTATGTTGCCATCAATGAAAATAGGGGAGATTGTTAAGAATGAATGCTAAATGTTTGGAAGCCATTCTATAGCAGTTGTTGCATTCATGACTATGATTATCATTGATGTCAACACAATGATTTACAAGAGACTTGCAAAGAAGAAGACAGAGTTTGGACTAGCACACGTGGGATATTTCAGTTGGAGCTATGCAATGTTGATGATATACTCTTTGATATGTTATATGTCTATGGTTAAGAGCACAGATAGTAATTCATTTAATCATGGAAGTTATGAGCATTTTGGTGGAAGCAGTATTCAAGCAGTGTTCATGAGTAGTAGTTTGTGGAAATCGGATGATATTTCCTAATCAGGATGGAATCTGGTTTTGTGCAATTAAATTGAATTTGAAGACACATTGATAGTGACATGGATGATAGCACAAACTTTTAGGTCACACGAGTGAAGAATTATTGTATTTGGAAGCTGACAGTTTTGTGTAATTTTGATGTAGCGTGTGGAAACTTTTATTTTGTAATTGTATGTCGACTCATTTGTAATTATTTGAGTGTGGTATAAAGGAAGGAATGTTTTTCATTGTTGTAGAAGAAGTGGAGGAATATGAAGTGAAGAAAAGAGTTAAATGTGAAAGCGAATATGTAAAGGAAGACATGCGAAGTACAGAGATCTAAAATTGAGATCTGGTGTAACAGTGAGTGAGGTTTGGCATAGTTAGAGAAGAGGTTATATATTATTCTATTGAGTAATACAAAGATTATTTGGACAGTGTGTTCAGTGATCATACCCTGAAGCTATTTGGGCAGTGGGTCCTTCTGTCTTCCATAACTCTTAGCAGGGTTAGAATCTTTTAACAGGGATTCAAAATCTCCTAACAAGGATTCATATGTATTGAATGTATTTCATAAGACTCCTAACAGAGTTCATCCATTCACAAGGAATATTCATATTATTGCATCTTTTGTGGGCATCATTCGCACCGGGGTTTACTCTTTGATCAAGAGGTTCCCTAGTCAACATATCTTGTGTCATTGTGTTATTGTTTATGAATATCTTTCTATGGTTGGTAATTATATTTCTTAAATGGTTTAATGTTGTTGAAGATGATAAAATTTATAATTATCTGATAACTGATTCACCCCCCCCCCTCTTATTTATCTTGGTGGACTTTACTTTCTAACATCCATTAGTGAATATTATGTGAAAATTGTTGCATAATACAGCGAAACATAATAGGAGATGAATGGCTAAGGTATTCCTTGCAGATGAATAAATTATATGATTTATGGTGTTATATGAAGGAGACTTCTACCAACTAAATCATGAATCAATTGTTTAAAATCATTACAATAACAAAGAGAATGTGTATTAGAGTAATGAAAGGAGCATGAAAATTCACCATTAGAAGTATGTGGATTGTGAAAAAAAAGTATAATAAAATCTTATCCTAGACTGATACTTGATACTCATATAAATTCATCTAGCCAAAGCTTCAAGATCATCATAAGGTGAAGGATCATGAGATGGTGTTGGTAAGAGAAATTCAAGAGGTGGATTTGGTTGATAAGGAGGGTTATCTTGAGTTACATGATTCTCTTTAGGAGGAATAGGAGGATCCTTATCCAGCTATGGTCACTAAATCATTGATCATGTTGTATAGACTTATGGTGTAGAATCTCGAGGTTGATTTTTGTAGGGAAAATAAATGTGAATAGTTTCTCTAATGAAATGATCATCCTTACTATCCTTAGATGGGGAGGAAGGAGGATTAAGCCTTATGTTTGAAGAGAAATTATCTAGGAAATGTTGAGGGATAAGATTATGGAGATTATCATTAGGTTTGTTAACAAATACCTTTATGTTATCTATATATTGCATGCATTTAGTTAAAACTTTAAGAAGAAACATACATGAAATATTGATAATATTTTTGAGATATGCTTTATAATGAAGAGTTATATTGGTTAACCTCATTATGCTATATGTAAGAATACTATGAAGGAATACAAATGTAGAGGAAAGAAAAAGGCTTTGATTCACTCCATGTGTTTGATAAAGAGAAGTAAGAAGGAAGGAATTGACATAAGTAATTACACACCAATCTAGTTGATAGATTTCTATTGTTAAACAAAAATGGATCTCAAAATAGAAATATGGTAGAGCAATCTAACACCCAAAATCATAATGGAAATTTTATAAGTCAGGTTCACCAAAATATGATGTGGGAAATGGTGACCAATGATAAGAGGTAGATAACTCATGAAGATAATACATACATTGGAATAAAAAACTCCCAATAATATAAATATGATTACCACAACAAAAAAAGTATGGATGTGAATTTGTGACCTACATAATGTGGGATTTTTGTGATTTATTCTATGGACATAAAAGGATGGCTATGAAATGTAAAGTATGACAAAAACTTATGCAATGATAAAGAAAATGATAACCATCAAGATCAGATGTGTCATACTTATGCAATGATAAAGGAAATGATAACCATCAAGATAGGATATTAGATCTAATGCATCAAAGTAAGTGCTAAAGGAAAATAAGAAGAATGAACCTATCAAAATCAAAAATAGTTTTGGACCTAGAAACTTGAGACCTGTAATTCTTGACTATGAAATTTACAAAGCCTCAGGTTGATGTCTACTTGGGACTCAATTTGGCCTATTCTTGGAAGCATAAAAACTACTAAATTCTTTAAAGGATCAATCCCTAGTTCT
The DNA here is from genome assembly GCA_027943335.1 of Chamaecyparis obtusa. Classification (NCBI taxonomy): domain Eukaryota; kingdom Viridiplantae; phylum Streptophyta; class Pinopsida; order Cupressales; family Cupressaceae; genus Chamaecyparis; species Chamaecyparis obtusa. The sequence goes on from BSBK01000432.1 coordinate 143,217, forward strand.
GAAAATCTAAAAAATCTAAATCTACAACTTCGTCACCCATTTATATACACAAGAGAGAAGGAGAAATTTGTTTTGAGGAAGGGCTTTCATTGGTCAAGCTCTTGTATGGGAAATAATCTTGAAACAAAATACATAATGTAAATGAAGGAATTCTTAGATGTAATAAAGATTCGATCTAAACAATAGATTATATCATGCCATGTTGATACAATTGTACTTAGAATGTAATCAAGAATGTTATTTTAATAGCTTTGAATCAATACAAAAACCCAAAGGAAATCATGTAAGAAAAAACCTCATGTAGTAGATGTTTTAATTCACCATAAATGTTGATTTGAGGAACAAGAAGAAGACTTCATGGATGGATGTAGATCTCCCTCCTTGATTGTAAACTTCTTTTCTTGACCTTCAATGGGGAAATGATCAATATCTATGCAAGGAAGACATAAATTCTTGAAAGATGCCTTGAATGGATGCTAGAATATCTTAAAATTTCACAATAATTCACTTTATAATGCTTGCATGAAGATGAAATAGCTTGCACAATGATTGATAATGGATATCAAAATGAGAAGAAAAAGCCTCCTTTTATAGACATTTTAGGGCTCAGATTCATGAAGTTGACCAACATTAATCATCCCCACATTGGGCCCAGATCCCATTAAAACTTAACCCCCTATGGGCAAGGTCAACTTTGGTCTAGTCCTGAAGAGGAAAATTTTCAAATGGTTTTGGGGTTATGTGCTAAAAGTGGTATTGGAAGTTACAATCCCACTAGGCTATTAGGACAAATCCCAAGATATTAAAATGAATATAAAGGACCTAGGGGGTATGTGCGGGATCATGGTATGCCAAACAACGCCCTTAAGTGGCAATGAAAATTTAGAAAATTAGGTTTAGGCAAGTTGACATAAAAATTTGAACAAGTTATAAATATTATATCAAAAATATGTAAGAAGAGAATCTGTAGAAAATTGAATTTAGTTTCTAATATGCTAGGCCCTTTTTGAATAACAATTATTCTATATGTTTAAAATTTAAAATTTCAATGTAGTAGTAAGAACATTTCAGGAAAAAAAAAAGAAGTAGGTGTATGTCTGACCACCTTAAACACAATCAAATGATAATTTTTTTTTACAAGACTCTAGATATAAGTATTAGACTCATGTACGGATGTGACACTTATTTTTTTGTAATTTTTTTTCAAGTAAATAATCAATTATGATTTTTCTTCTACAAATTTTCTAGAATACAAAAACTCTCGTGTGTGAACTTAGTCTAAACTTCATCAAATTGAAAATATTTTTTAGTTTTTCTTGTAGTAGGAAAATCATATAATGTGACACATGTTTTGGATTTAAGAAATGTTATACAGTTTGAAAGTTATAGCTATTTTTCAATAAGTCTCTAGGAAGATAACAAGTAGGTGTATGTCTGACCACAGTAAACAAAATCAAATGATAATATTTTTTTTATAAGATTCTAGATAAAAGTAGTAGACTCATGTCTGGATGTGATGTATATTTTTTATATATTTTTTCCAAGTAAATAATTAATTATGATTTTTCTGCTACAAATTTGTTGGAAAAAATTGTCTGAAGGAAATTGATACTCAATTATGTATTGTCTTTGATGTCACACAATGTCATAGTCCGCAGCAATTAGATCCTACCGAGCTCAGTCGGTCTGCCAGACAGGAATATTAGTGCTTACCGAGTCCACTCGGTTATCGAAGAAAAGCAGTGTCTACCGAGTTCACTCAGTTGCCAAAGAAAATTTAGTATTTACCGAGTTCAGTCGGTTATCGAAGAAAAGTTAGTGTTTACCGAGTTCAGTCGGTCATCAAAGAAAAGTTAGTGTTTACCAAGTTCAGTCGGTTATCGAAGGTAAAAGATTGTCGGTGTTTACCGAGTTCCCTCGGTCTCCAAAATTATAGAAAGTTATGGTCATCGAGCACTGTCGGCCCTTGAAGGATTTTTGCAAATAGAGTTTGCTTATTTCAGCCGACTGTTATACTAAATAATGTCGATTTGACAAATCTAAAATCATATAAATAAAAGGTCAAATGTGAAAAATAAACAAGAAATACAGCAGAAGATTTTACAGAAGAAAAGCAGGAAAGGTGTATGCGAATTTGTGAAGGATGTTCAGATATCCTTGAGGTGCAGCAGAGATTTATTCGATCAGAAAGGATCAGACTTATGCAGAACAGAGATCTGTAATCAGCAAGACAGTTGCATTATTATACAAGTCATTTTTCATTGTTACCTTCTTATCATTGTAACAGTGAATTCTAAATCTCTTAACCGAGTTGGTTTAACAACCATATTGTAAATCCTCTAACAAGGTGACAATTCCATTGAATTATTTTCAAGACCTCTTACCAGGCCACTCCTAGCAGGGTGTTTTAAATCCTCTAACAAGGTCACATCTAACAGTGTGTTTTGTAACCTTTTACCGGGTTGGCTTCTAACTGGGCATCACTTCAGAAAAGTGAAAATCAGTATCTAGATACATTGGTGGTTTTTCCCATATTGGCTTTCCACGTTAAATCTTGTGTCTCTTGTGTTCTTAATTACTTTCTCAATCATATACATGTGCTGATGAATATCTAAAGATAATTTTGCTAATACTTTCTGCATCTTCAAAGTTACTGCAATCTATTTACCGAGTGCTAAAACAGATAACATTGTTAAGATATCCTAAGGGTTCTGGAAATAATTAATTGTGAAGTGTTTTATGGTTGACTGATTCAACCCCCCTCTCAGTCACTTCATCCATATTCCATCAATTGGTATCAGAGCTTTTGGTGCTTGCAGGAAGGGTTTCAAAGACCTAAGCTAAAGATCAGGATGTCTTACAAGAGGGAAATTCCAAAGCTTAACAGAGATAACTTTTCAGCATGGAAAGGTCTCATGCGACTTCATTTGGCTTCCATTGGTGATTCAGGATGCAAATACATTGATGAAGAATACACAATTCCTAATGGCACATTAACTGTTGAAGACATTGCAGATAAAAAGACTCACAACACCATGATGATAGACTTTGCATCTGCTCTCAGCTATGAATAATTTGATGATATTAAAGACTGCACTACTGCATATGAAATGTGGATGGCACTGAAGAAAATATATGGTGGTGATGCAAATGTGAAAAGAGCCAAAGCAGAAAGCCTAAGAGGACAGTTTGACAAGATGAATATGAAGGAAGATGAAAACATTGCAAAATATGTTGAAAGAATCAAAGCAAGTGTAAGTGCAATTAGAGCTTCTGGAGGAACAATCTCAGATGAGACTGTTATAAGTAAGGTACTCAGAACATTACTCCCTATCTATGCAATAAGAGTATCAGCTATTCAAGAAAGAAGATGTGAAACAAACCACAATATAACTTTGGATGCTTTAGTTGGAAGATTGACAACTTTTGAATTAGACAACTATGACAACTATGTTCCTAGTTCCAAAAATATTGAATCAGCATTTGAGGCCAAGGTTTCACTAAAGAAGAACAAGAAAATTAAAGAAGTTCAATTAGAAAGTGAAGAAGTATCAGAAGAAAGTTCTGATAGTGATCTTGAAATTGTAGAAGCATTACTTGCAAAGAAGTACTCTAGAGGGAAAGGTAAGTATAAAGGTAAAACTCCTTTAATCTATTTTTCATGTGAAGAAATTGGACATATTGCAGCTAGGTGCCCAAACAAGCAAGTCAAGGAAGAGAAGAGAAGTCACAAGTACTATGGCAAAAAGAATTTCAAATCATACAAGGATAAAGGTAAGAAATCATGTTTTATGGCTAAAGATTCTGACAATAGTGAAGAAGAAATTGTCTTTATTGCTATAAAAGATGAATCTGATGATGATGAAGATAAGATGGCACTTATTTCTCATATAAGCAAAGATGATATATGGATAATAGATAGCGGATGTTCACACCACATGACTGGTGACAAGACAAAATTTGAATATCTAGAAGACTGTGACAGTGGTAATGTAAGATTCGGGAACAATGAACCTTGTTGTATAAAAGGAAAAGGAAGAATCTCATTAACCAAAGAACTCATATGTGATAATGCTTACTGGGTTGAAGGACTAAAACATAATCTTTTAAGTGTAGCACAGCTAATCAACACTAGTTTCAAGGTTGAATTCATGAATGGTCAAGCAAGACTGCTGGATGGAAAAGGAAAACTCATTGGATCAGGCAAACAAACAAAAGGTAACTTATTTTATCTTGATCTCAATGAATATTCATGCTTTATTGCTCAAATAGAAGAAAGTTGGCTATGGCACAAAAGGTTATGTCATGTGAATTTTGATAACATGATAAAAATAAGCAAATTCAAGAAGGTTAGAGGCATTCCTACTTTGAAGAAACCTGACACTGGTCTATGCAAGAATTGTCAGATTGGCAAAATGAGTAAAACTAGTTTCAAGAGTAAGAACTATCAGTCTAAAGAAATTTTGGAAATTGTGCATACTGATTTATGTGGACCTATTGGAATACAAAGCTATACTGGAGATAAATTCTTTATTCTTTTCGTTGATGATTATTCTAGAATGATGACTGTTATGTATTTAAGAGAAAAATCAGAAGCATTTGAAAATTTCAAATGGTACTTAGCAAGAGTGGAAAAGGAAACAGGGAAAAGATTGAAATGCTTAAGATCAGACAGAGGTGGTGAATTCATCTCCCATGATTTTAACAACTTTTGCATTGAAAGAGGAATCAAAAGACAGGTATCAACTCCTAGAACTCCTGAGCAGAATGGAATAGCAGAAAGAAGAAACAGATCTATTATGGATTGTGCAAGGACTCTAATGATAGAAAAGAACATCGCTATAAAGTACTGGAAGGAAGCTATCAGCACTGCAGTTCATACCTTGAACCGAGTACAACTGAAGAAAGACACATTCAAAAATCCTTATGAATTATGGTATGTTTATAAACCCAATATAAGTTACATGAAAATATTTGGTAGCAAGTGTTATATCTTAAAAGAATCCAAAAGAAATAAATTTGATGTGAAAAGTGATGAAGGAATATTCCTAGGATATTCTAGCAAAAGCAAGGCATACAAATGTCTGAACTTATCTACTCACAAAGTCATAGAAAGTATACATGTAAAATTTGATGAGTTTGCAGAAAAGACTGAGGAAGAAAGCAAAAGGGAACCTGAGAACTACAGAAGATTCGTTTACATTGAACCTGAAACATTGGCAGACACAACTATCAATAAGGAAGCTATATCTACCGAGCCGAGCACAGTTACCGAGTCACAAACCGAGTCACAAGAAGAAGTTCAAACCGAGTCACAAGAAGAAATTCAGACCGAGTCTTAGCCTGAAGTTACCGAGCAAATATCTACCGAGCCCGAGCAACCTGAAGAAGAGATCCTAGAAGACAACAGCATGAATCATTCAAAAGGCAAGGAACCTATACTAGCCAAATATGTCAGAAGACATCATACACCAGATCAAATCATTGGAAACAAATCAGATGGTACTATGACAAGAAGCAAGCTAAAAGGTACATGTCTGCTTACTAACTTTGAACCTAGAAATATCAAAGATGCATTGGAAAATGAAAGTTGGATTGAAGCAATGAATGAAGAATTAGAACAAATACAAAAGAACAAAACTTGGACTCTTGTACCTAGACCTAAAGATAAGAATGTAATTGGAACAAAATGGGTATTCAGGAATAAGCTGAATGAAGATGGTCAAGTATCTAGAAACAAAGCTAGACTGGTATGTAAAGGTTATTCTCAAGAAGAAGGTATAGATTATGGAGAAACTTTCACTCCTGTTGCAAGATTAGAAGGTGTAAGAACTCTACTTGCTTATGCAGCACACAAAGGATTTAAGGTATATCAGATGGATATAAAATCTGCATTTCTCAATGGAATTCTTGATGAAGAAGTCTACATTGAACAACCTGAAGGTTTTGTTGATCCAGATAAAAGGGACATGGTCTATAGGTTACACAAACCTTTGTATGGTTTAAAACAAGCTCTTAGAGCATGGTATGAAAGACTCCATAACTATTTGATCCAGATTAATTTCAAAAGAGCTAATGATAACAGTAATCTGTATATTAAAGAAGGACCAGATGACAAAATTGTATTGGCAGAAATATTTGTGGATGATACTATATTTACAGGGAATGAGGATCAGTGCAAAGAATTTTCAGAGCAAATGAACAAAGAATTTGAAATGTCCATGTTTGGTTTAATAAAATTCTTTGTTGGTCTTCAAATTCAGCAAAGCAAGAATGGTATATACATTACTCAATCCAAATACATTAAGAAAATACTTAAGAAGTTTGGTATGGAAGATTCAAAACCAGTTGGTACACCCATGTGTACTGGACTGAAACTTACCAAGAATGATGATTCAAAAGAAGTTGATCAGACCCTATACCGATCTATGATTGGAAAATTGTAGTATGTAGTACATACAAGACCTAATATTGCCTTAGCAGTCGGTATAGTAGCTAGATTCTCAGCAAAACCTAAGGAAAATCACATGATGGCAATCAAAAGAATCTTAAGATACTTAAAAGGAACTAAAGAATATGGTTTGTGATATAAATTTGGAGGCAATCTAGACTTGAAAGTGTTTACTGATGCTGATTGGGCAGGAAACATTGATGACAGAAAAAGCACAAGTGGTGGAGCATTTTTTCTTGGAAAAAGACTGGTATCCTGGACTAGTAAAAAGCAGAATTGCACATCTCAATCCACAGCTGAAGTAGAATATGTTGCTGCTGCAGTAAACTGTTCAAATATTGTTTGGTTCAAACAGCTATTAGAAGGTATGAAGGTTGAAATCAAAGAACTAGTTGTTATATTTTGTGACAATACCAGTGCAATAAACATCTCTAAGAATCCAGTGATGCATTCCAAAACCAAGCACATTGCTATTAAATATCACTTTGTCAGAGAATTGGTGCAGGACAAGGAAATCAGATTAGAATATATTCATACAAAAGAATAGATTGCAGACATTTTTACCAAACCATTACCTAAGGATGCATTTGTGTATCTAAGAGGTAAGTTAGGGGTCATTCCCCTATCCGAGGCTCACTAAATATAGTTTTAGTGATGCATCAACCAGAAGATGATTGAAAATCAACCTGTTGATGCAGCATATTCAAGGAATCATTGCATATGAATCAGTACTTGAGGTACATTAAGTTTCACTAGTAATATGTGAATTGTCTTTGGCATGTGTTGTCAAAGAGGGAGTGTTTGCTATGTCTTTGTTATTACTTCAAGAAATTTTCAATAATCAGAAGGAAGAATTTTCAGGATAAAGGAAGTTTGCTGATAGAGGGAGATTTAAATCTGAATCGAGCTAACTCTTTCAAATTTCTTATGATATGACATATTGTGTTGCCATCAATGCCAAAGAGGGAGATTGTTGGAAATAATTGTCTGAAGGAAATTGCTACTCAATTATGTATTGTCTTTGATGTCACACAATGTCATAATCCGCAGCAATCAGATCCTACCGAGCTCAGTCGGTCTGCCAGACAGGAATATTAGTGCTTACCGAGTCCACTCGGTTATCGAAGAAAAGCAGTGTCTACCAAGTTCACTCGGTTGCCAAAGAAAATTTAGTATTTACCGAGTTCAGTCGGTCATCAAAGAAAAGTTAGTGTTTACCGAGTTCAGTTGGTCATCGAAGAAAAGTTAGTGTTTACCGAGTTCAGTCGGTTATCGAAGGTAAAAGATTGTCGGTGTTTACCAAGTTCCCTCGGTCTCCAAAATTATAGAAAGTTATGGTCACTGAGCATTGTCGACCCTTGAAGGATTTTTGCAAATAGAGTTTTCTTATTTCAGCCGACTGTTATACTAAATAATGTCAATTTGACAAATCTAAAATCATATAAATAAAAGGTCAAATGTGAAAAATAAACAAGAAATACAGCAGAAGATTTTACAGAAGAAAAGCAGGAAAGGTGTATGCGAATTTGTGAAGGATGTTCAGATATCCTTGAGGTGCAGCAGAGATTTATTCGATCAGAAAGGATCAGACTTATGCAGAACAGAGATCTATAATCAGCAAGACAGTTGCATTATTATACAAGTCATTTTTCATTGTTACCTTCTTATCATTGTAACAGTGAATTCTAAATCTCTTAACCGAGTTGGTTTAACAACCATATTGTAAATCCTCTAACAAGGTGACAATTCCATTGAATTGTTTTCAAGACCTCTTACCAGGCCACTCCTAGCAGGGTATTTTAAATCCTCTAACAAGGTCACATCTAACAGTGTGTTTTGTAACCTTTTACCAGGTTGGCTTCTAACCGGGCATCACTTCAGAAAAGTGAAAATCAGTATCTAGATACATTGGTGGTTTTTCCCATATTGGGTTTCCATGTTAAATCTTGTGTCTCTTTTGTTCTTAATTGCTTTCTCAATCATATACATGTGCTGATGAATATCTAAAGATAATTTTGCTAATACTTTCTGCATCTTCAAAGTTACTGCAATCTATTTACCGAGTGCTAAAATAGATAACATTGTTAAGATATCCTAAGGGTTCTGGAAAGAATTAATTGTGAAGTGTTTTATGGTTGATTGATTCACCCCCCCTCTCAGTCACTTCATCCATATTCCATCAAAATTTTCCTGAATATAAAAAATCTCATGTCTAACCACCTTAACTTAGTCTAAACTTCAATAAATTGAAATAATTGTTTATTATTATTGTATTAGGTGAAGCATAGAATGTGATGTATATTTCAGATTTCAAAAATTTTATATTGTTTGAAAGTTATAGTTGTGTTTCAAATAGTATATCAATCAAGACTTCTTTTTCACATTGCCACTTTTTGGCATACCATGATCCTACACATACCCTAGGTGTGAAATGAATTTTTTAAATGGAAAATGAGAAATTGTGCATATAAATTAGAGTGAATTTTGTGAATATTCAATTGTGTGCCTTCGGGGAATATTGTGAAGTGTTAATAAGACCTTTTATTATCAAGTTACTCAAAATCTGTATTACGAACCCTAACTTGAAGAAATGGCTGCGGGTTCATATGTTGAAGTGAAGAGGCAAGGTAAGGAGGTAAATAAAGTTCATTTGGTTAGGATTGATTCTTGTCTACCTCTAAATTTTTTGAGTAGTACCTGAGAGTGTAGTGAAGGGATATCTCTCAGGAGCGTTGTCATTGATCATGCCAAAGGCTTTAATGATTTATGATGTTAGGGCATGCTAAATGTAAAAAGTAAGTGAGATTAAAGATTATGAGGTAAGGGAGACATATAATAAATTGTGTGAAAATGGAGTGTTCAAGGCTGAGTACCAACAGATTGCTAACAAAGGGTTAGTTCGCGCCCTAGACTTCCCTCGTAACTTTAAGATTGAATGGATTAAGATAATTTTGAGAGGATTTCACAACATGCATTTATGGTTGGAGAATGGGCTGGTAAAAATCACTAAGGAGATCATTCACCGAGCTACTGGATACCCTATTCTCAATGGAAAGAAGACTATGTGATGTCAGAGTAAGGAAGTGATTCAGGAAAACACAATGGTAGTGTCGAACAAATGAGGTTTGACAATCTCTACAATCACAGATCCTGAGATTGACTTTGTAGTAAGGGTGATAGCAAAAAAAATTTACCATTCAAGCAAGATGGATAGTGTTCCTTGTATTATAGTTGATTATGCATGGAAGATAGTCAAGAAGGATCTTACATATGATCTTTTTGAGCTGCAATTGACTCAACTAGCAGAGAACTTATCAATCATTCAGGAAGGTGAAGAACTCCATGTGTAAGTTTGGATCCTTGATATTTTGCATATTTTTCTATGTTCAAAATACTTTTCCTACCATAGGAGGTGTTGTTTGGAGTAAATACCGACCAATGACACAAAAAATAAGTGATTTTATTTAGCAATTAGGAGAAAATATTGATAGTGTAATGGATAATCACTTGGTTTAATTCAAGAAGAAGATGAGGAAGAGGAGAAAAATCCCTATATCCCTAGTTGAGAAATATTATGATGATGTTTGTTTCCTTATTGATATTGATTTCACATATGGAAAAGTTGTTATACTGAGGGTAGCATGGTTGAGGCCATTATCCTATGACATAAAAATTGATGAAAGACCTATAGAAATCACAACTTTACTAGTAGAAGAAGTTGACAAAAATGATAAGATATTTGGATGGTATGAAAAATCCAAAATCAAGATAACCATGTGCTTGAGAACTGTAACCATGGAAAGAAAAATAAAGAAGATAGCTAAGAATCTTGAGAAGATGTTGGGTCAAGGAGAAGAGAAAGATGTATGACTAAAGATCATATAAGGTCATGGTGAGGACCTATCTAGTGATTCAGAAGAAAGTGAGGGTCAAGAAGTAGATGCAAGAAAGAAGGATAAGGAAATAGTAGTTATCGAGCCCACTATAAAGGAGATCTTAAAGCATAAGCCTACTCCTCCTGCTATACCAAGAGCAAGAACAAGGGAATCTACAACTAGTTTCCTACGACCACTGACTTCTTGTCTACCATGCAACAGAAAAAACCAAATTTCCACGTGCTTGGGTACCGTAATTCTGACCGTAACTTAGATGGTTCCAATGATGGTTCTCTTTATAATTTTGGTCATCCAACCTAAATATTACCATCGATGAAATACTCTCTTCAACAACATTTAATTTAGAAAAAGCGTATTTATAGTTTTCCGTCCAACAAATCTACATTTTTATGAACATCTTTCTAAATTGGATGCCCTCTTGGAAGTGACTCTCCTCTACTCTAACTCGGAGGTTTCTTCCATCTTTAACACTTGAGCGATGGAGGAAATCAGGGAAAAGTTTCGCTTAACCCAATTTTTGGTATTCACAGTGTGTATCCAACTACAAATTTGTGGTGCTGCAGTCAAGGGTGGAGATACTCTTTCCTTGGGTGCCTCGATTACTAGAAATCATACAATAATTTCTAAGAAAGCCACATTTGAATTGGGATTCTTCAGCCCAAATGGTACAAATAAATGGTATATTGACATTTGGTATGCCAATTTAAAAGGGAAGACATTCGTTTGGGTGGCTAATAGGGAGATTCCCAGGAGAAACATGTCTGGAGTTTTGTGTTGAGCTAAATGAAAAGTGCTGAAATAATTTAAAAACTAAAATAAAAACCAGACACAGAATGAAAGAGAAACTACAGAGATTTATAGTGGTTCATCTAGCTAATCTGGATTATGTCCACTCTTCAAGCATGGGTCTATCTCTTATTTAGATAATCAAATGTTACAACCATACGGCAATAGCAACTAGCTTTTCCATTTTACAAGAAATCAAAATTTCAATGGAAGACCAAACATCTAAGAAGAGGAAGAGTCAGAAATGACTAGACTGTACAATCAGATCCATTTCATATTCCTCTCTATTGAACCATTATAATCTCCCACTTGAAGTCCAATTAGTGTTGCATAGAGATATCCCCTACTTGTAATTCTTATGGCTATGTCGTGACAATGCTGAGAGAAGCTCTACAAAATTTGAACTTCTCTCAAGGTACTACCTTGGTGAAAGCATCAGTCAGATTGACCTTCGTATAAATATTATCTAAATGTAATCTTGCCTCTTCAAGAGCATGATGGATGAAGTAAAATTTGGTTTCTATATGCTTTGTGCGACAGTGGAAGGCTGAATTTTTGGCCAAATGAATGGCACTTCTACTGTCAGAAAATAGAGTAAAGGTGGATTGTTTAAATCCCAACTCTCCAAACAATCGATGTAACCATATCACCTCTTTAGTTGCCTCAGTAAGAGAAATGTATTCAGCCTTGGTAGAGGAAAGAGCAACAACTTGTTGCTTCTAAGAAGTCCAACTAATCGTTGCCCCGAGAAAAGTAAACACATATCTTGTTGTTGACCTCCTTGTATCTAAATCTCTAGCCATATCAAAATCAGCATATCCACAAATATAAGGGGTCTTATTGTTAAAACATAAAACATGAGAGGAAGTTCCTCTCAAATACCGAAGAGTCCATTGAATTGCTTTCCAATAAGTTTTACCTGGATTACTCATAAAACCACTCACAACTCCCACTACATGAGCAATATCTAGATGTGTGCTAACCATGGCATACATTAGACTCTCAACTGCTGAAGAATAAGGAATACCATCCATCTCATGTTTTTCTTCCAGAGTGGAAGGGTACATTGTAGAAGATAATAAAAAATGATCAGCCAATGGAGTGGCAACCGATTTTGCATTTGACATATTAAATTTGTTTAAAAATTTAAGGATATGCTTTTCTTGAGATAATTTAATTTGTCTTTTATATCTATCTCAGATTATATCCATCCCAAGAATCCTCTTCGCTGCCCCTAAATCTTTTATGGAAAAACAAAGAGCCAAATGTTGTTGAAAAGAGGTAAATTCGGTAAGAAGAATCTTATCTCTAATATCCTTTTGCAAATTTGAAATAAACATATGTTGAATATCAATATTAGGACCATGATAGGAAATCTGAGCATGCAAATGCTTAAATCTACCAATAAATTTAATCAATTTTTCCTTAGCACTTTGTTTATAATGCATCAAATCAGTCAAAGACACTTGTGGGCCAATGTTATTTTGAAATTGTTGAATAAAGGCATTAGCAAGTTGTGGAAAGGAATCAATAGAATAAGGAGGCAAGGAACAATACCATTGTAAGGACTTGTCATGGAAGGTTCTAGCAAATAGTTTGGCTAAAATCCTATAGTCATGAGCATAATCACTACAAAGGATTTGGAATGTTTTAACATGATGAATAGGATCTCCTTTTCCATTATAATTCTCAAGACAAGGCATCCAACCTTTTTGATGAACAGGAGTACGAATGATGTCTCAGGACAAGAGACTTCCCATGTCACATGTAGGAATACTAAAGTTGTTTTGAGTTAAGGAAGCAAGTTGTTGTTGTAAGGATGATACAGTTTGAGCCAAACTGATGATAGTTGAATCATTAGAGGAAATAGGAGGAGTAGCAACATTAGACACACTAGGAAAAGTGTAAGAAGTTGTAGGAATAGAAGACACAACTGGAGGAACACTAGGAACTACAGTCGGAAGTGGATTGGAATAAGGAAAAGGAACATTATGATATGAAGGTTGTGATGTAGGAAGGGACATAGGAGGAACACTTATAGGAACATAGGGAACCATCATACTCACCAAAGAATGAGTATAGATAGGAATACTAGGTAAAGGATTAGAAGGAGGTTCAACACTAGTGATAGGAGGAATCAAACCTAAATCTTGAGCTTCTTGAACTAAAGGTTTAACATTTGAATGCACAAGGTGAGTAATACCAGGCAAGAGGTTAACACCTTAATCACTATCATGGAGAACTTTCTTACGAGCCTCTATAGCTTGAATGGAATCTTGATTATGGTTCTCTTGAAGAAGCCAATTACCCATTTTATAAAGTTCAGTGGAAATTTTTTGGACTTGTTCAGGAGGAACTCGTAAAGTGTCATCCTCATCATGAGATGAGTGAGAAGATTTTTACTCCATAGTAGGATTGGAATCATGAAGAATCAATTTATCATCTGGGATCCTAAGGAAAGGAGAAGAAGATTTAGGAACAAAGGCACCCATGAGTCTACGACTTCATCTAACCGGAATGTTATAAGTAGGACTAGTGGTAGTAAAGCTCATAAACCAATGTAATGCAAATGAACTAAACTAAGAACACACAAAGCATGAATATGAAATCTAATTAGCATGCGAGATCTAACACAAAGGAAAAATATAATACTAACAAGATAAAAGGAAAGCACAATAAGGCATCCAATTCCACAAAAGAAAAGAAAGTAGGTCGGGTTCACCAAAATGAATAGTGAAGGTGAAAACACAATAAGACAAAGGGGAATCTAACACCAAAATGAATAGAGGTAAACTGGATTCAACTCTATTCAAATGTAAAGGGGAAAATATGAGATCTATTCTCAAACCCAAATCTCCAAAGAAGAGATCCAATTTGATTAACCAAGAGGTCAATACACAATCGAATCAATTTATGAAGAATATGGAAGAGAGAGAGAGAGAGTCCAATATTTCCCTATAATGGAAATTATGTTTTGGAATATGGAATAATTGAAATACAAGTACTAACCTCAAATTAGGGTAGATCTGGAAAATGTCAAATTTTGATCTCTATGTATACTTTCAGACAATTCTGCAACCTGTTTCAGACTGGAAATGCCGAGATAGAGAAGACCTAGAAATCTTTCTCCAAGATGAGCTCAGGTCAAGTTTGACCCTCATAAAAGGTCAAATACTACATTCTTTATTTGAAGTCTGATTCTGATTCTATTCACAGATCTCGGAAGTTTTCTGAAAAGGGTATCCAAATTCGCTCTCAAATCCAAAATTATGCACCTGTACCTACAAGAAAATGGGGTTTTTTTGTTGTATAGGGGGTTTTCCTTGGTCAAACCCCAATTTAGGAATTAACCTTGAAATTGAATTGAAATGTAGTATGCATAAACAAAGTAATTGAAACAAATCACCTCGCTTATGTTGAAGTCCTTGTAGAGGATTCAAATCTTGAAATCCACAAGTAGGAATGCTTCAATGGATGTAGAATGAATGTAGGATGTCTTCAATCAATGGTATTTGATCTTTAACACCAATCTTAACTTGATCTTTTCATATGAGAAGGCTTGGATGAATGGAGAAAGATGGATCTTCAAGAGGGTTCCAAAGAGATTGAATCCTTCAATGGCTAACAATGGATCTCCTTGATGAATGAATGCTTGAACACTTGAATGCTTGAAGACTTGCTTGCACTTGAGAGTTTTATCATGAAATTTCTTGAAGATGAGATGTGTATAATGGATGTCAATTGCTTGATTGTGGATGTGAAAATGAGAGAGGAAGGCCTCCTTTTATAGTGAACTAGGGCACACTCCTTTAGAGGGGCCACCTTGGAGAATTAAATCCCAATTAGGTCCTAACCTTTAGAAAATATACCTAGATTAAATGCAATTAGAATATTTACCATTTTGAAACTCAAAATGGCTGACTCGGAGGTAGGAAAACAAATATCCCGAAAGCCCGATACCCGGAAATCAAAGAAATTAGAAATTTGAATGAGGGAAAAATTGAGGTTGGACCTGACCTAAATAGGTTTGACCTCAATCCTAACCTAGTCAGATTCGAGCTCAACCCTGACCTAGTCAGGTTCGACCTCGAATCTAACCCTGGTCCCAAATCTAGTCAGAATCAAAGCAGAAGGTCTCGGGGATGCCCAAAAACCTAGAGAGGATACCAGAATAGGACAGAATGCCAAGGATAGACACAAAATCCTATGATTATTTTGATGAAGGCCATGAGGACTTATTTTTGAATCCTACCTAGAAAATAGAGCCATGGAAGAGGGAAATTAAGGAGAATCCTCGGGATCCTAACCCTAATATCACCTAGAATGAAGAAATCAAGTGCAGGGAAGAAGTGGAAAGCAGGGAGAAAGCCAAATACATGCAAAGACCAAATCAAGGTGCTTAACATGACCCAAAACCACTTACTCGAAGGGATAAACACTCTTATAATGGAAGTGCTTCCATTTTAAGATGATATAGATCTATATGAAGACTGCATATGAGAGAGAGCAATTATGACAGAGTGCAAAATAAAATTGTCTAAGTGTAAGCAGCATTTTCCTAGTGTAACCGGAGACAGTTTTGATTGCGATGTTGATAGAAGTAAGTTAAGTGCTTGCACACTTGAACATGGATACTATGATGTATATTGAAGAGTCACCTGAGAATGCAAGTCTGTACGACATGTACGAAAGAATTTATTGTAGTATTACCAGAGACAGAGCTGAAGCTGACAAGATAAAGAAGAAGACAAAATTGGTAAATAGTTAAGGGATTATTTTGTTTATCAAAATAATGTCTTAATCATATAAAGGGATGACATCCTAGATGTTAACACTTGGGTAGAATAAGTTATTATGTATTTTTTTTAAGTTCTTTATAAGTAGTACAGCTGACTATAAAAGTTATTATTCCTAATAACTTGTATAAATGTAAGACATATGTAATGCGAAGGATATAGATGAATATATGTATGTGAAAGATATTGATGCGAAGTTGTAAATTGTAAAAGTCAAGAAAGCGGACTTTGTATGTGCATGTGAATCAATAGAGGTTATATACCTTGCCCTCTTTTTATAATGAAAGATCATTGTACATTACATGTTTGGGAAGTAGGCTCATCTTGTAATCATTTGAATTTGTACTACCAACACTTAGCAGGGTTGAGGCTTCTAACAAGGCCTAGAGTCCCTTAATCAGGATTGAGACACTATATATATGTAACAGGCTCCTAACATAGTCAACATCCTTAATAGGATACTTTTGATTAGTGGATCATTGTGGGTATCATCCCCACCAGGGTTTTCCCTTGGCTAGGGTTTCCTCAAGAATAAATAATGTGTTGTGAGTTCATTTTCTTTATTTCTATGCATGCTATTTAGTTTACTCTATTTTGCATGTATCAAGTTAATCTGTTATATCCATAATTGGGCAAAAGTAAAAGTTTGTAGAATACTGATTCTTCCCCCCTCTCAGTATTCCCTATTTCTAATAGATTATTATATAGTATATATATCAATAATATTTTCAATGATTGATTAGCATCTCTTTGAATTAATTTTGAGCTATCCATTTCTTATTCATCAAAATGAAGTGGAAAAATGGATCAACTCTTAGAGTTTCTCTTAATGTTGGTTTAATTTCTTATCTCCCTAATGGTTCCTTGACTATAGTACATGTGTGTAGACATGATTGGAAAATCATATCAAATGTTGATCTAGTGCTTGAGTCATATGTTCTACAATATTATGTTTTATTCTCTCTGATATCTCTTTACAAGTTACTAATGTGGTGATGAGTTTTCATGCTTCATTGCTTAGATCATGAGTCATGTAGGTTGTAGATTAGCCACACATTCACTTGTAGTGGGATGACTCATTAGTGGATTGTCTATATCCATGTGATTGATGTAGTGTTGATGCAAATTTTATTAGTTGGCCTTGTCTATGGTCATTTATGCATTAGTATGTTTATTTTTAGATGAGAGGATGCATGATTTTTATGGTACCTGGATTTTTCATTTTGGACTTCTAGCATGTGGTTTTGTCTTGATATAATGATATCTTGATTGCGATTTAGTACAATAATATGGATTCCTCTCTAACTCTCATCAATCTTATTTTCATGTTATAAAATATTATTTATAGTTTAATTATTTTATGATGAAAATTATGAGTTTATTTTCAAAGGATATATTGATTTGTATCTAGGGTAGATAGCAATAATGGGAAATCTACTTGTGGATAATTTTTTTCTTTCTCTTCTTCCATTCAGGTGACATATTATGGAACATTCAAAAGGAAAAATCCACTTGTCTTTTCTCTATAAAATATGAATGTACAAGTTGTACCCTTGCATCCAAACAAGTCCTATGGTTAAAGAAGACTACGTGAAAACTTGGATTTATCTCAAATTGAAGACATTCAAATTTCTCCCTTATATTGAAGATCTTGTTGTAGATAATCTAAAGAGTCATTTCAATTTCATTGTAAAAATTTGGGTTTGATACCCATTGATGTAAACTCCCCAAGTACATATTAAAGGAGGGTGTTAGAATATTTAATCTCTCCTTGGTATCCTACATGTATTTTGTCCTCTAGTTCAAGCAAGAGGACATCTCATGTTTTGTAATTCTTTTAATAAGGAAAATAGTTTATCCTCCTTAAGAGGATGTTGACACTTTGCATACAACTATTATGATTGTTGGAATTCATAGATTGGTGACTTACTTTGTAACTCCTCTCCTCATCTCTATTTAAGAGATTCTCTCCTATCTCATTCAAGACACAATGATGTTATTATCTCTCTCTCTCTCTATCTCTCTTCTTTTCATCATTCATAATATCACAAGGGGTTTTTCTTTTCTTTTCCCCTTTCAAAACTATTGGAGTAAATAGTCTTACTTTTTACTCATTACTTAAGTTTACTTAGGTCAATACATTTATTAGGTAGATGGATATCATTGGTTCCTATTTGTACTCTAACTCATCTTAAGAGGATATTGTAGAGTTCTATTAGAACTCTACTTCCTCCAGGTTGAGACACTTATCTCAACCTTGTCCACTCTACCTATCTTCTCTTCCCTATTTAAGAAGAGCCTCTATACCATTGCGAACACATCAATACCTCATTACTTCATTGTAATACAACTCTTGTGTTGATTGTCTCTCTATTCTAGAGGATGTCTATAGACTAGCTCTTGGGTATATGATGACCTATCCTAACAAGGTATTAGAGCCTAAAGGCTATCAACTTCTTCCAGTCCTTCTTGAGAGTTTTGATCATATTTAATTTTGAGGTCCCTCTTTTTGTAGATTACTAGTGTTTTTAGATCTATGTTAATTTTTGTGTGGTTTGTTGTCATTCTAGTTTTTTAATTAGTCTTAAGGAGACATCATTCCATATCCACCTTTTTTGTTAACTGTGTAGATCTGTTGGAGAAATATTTGGGTCAGTGTTAGATAAATAGCTTTATAGCTAGTCATAGTGATTTTTTCAAATTTCTATTCTAGAGAAGATACACATTTTCTTTATGAGCCATGTCTTCTTCTTCTATAAAGAAAATGCTCACATCAATACAGCTATCAACCTAGTTATTTTCATTTGGTCAGTCTTAATTTCTAGTTGAAGCCTCATCCTTATTCTGCAATGACAATTATCTGAATTTTCACTTCTCCAGATCTTACAATCGCGGTGGTCGATGGAGGTTGGCTATTAATTTGTGATGATTAAAGGTCTAGTTCATGTATTTACTTTCCTAATCAGTGAGCCTCTATGCATTTAGTGGTGAAAGATATTGTTTATTTGGCTAGATCTTCTTTTGACTAGATCTATGGGCTCAACAGATCATATTTTATGTCGGCACTTTCACCAAATTTGGTCCTCTTGATCTCTTTACATAGGCTTTATTGCATTATTTGGGTTGATACGAGGTGTCATGGAGGTACCTATCCCATGCTACTGATTCATAGCCCAACCAAGGGTAGGATCCAATCCTCTCTTTTTTAGCTCTCTTTATTCCTGGCACATAGCATATGGCCCACAAAAATAATGGATCAGCCAATCTGGGAAAGTCTTCACCAAATTAAATCTTTCCTAGATCCTCTTCTGGTAGAATCATGAATAGCAACATGATAATTCTATAGAATAGCATAGTATAGTGTAGATCACTTTGTTGATAGCACATGACGTAGAACCCTCATCCACATTTACACCAAAAGTAGTTTTTTTTAAGTTTTCTAATTCGTCAGATCTCCCCTTTGGTTGTGAAAGTCTTCATTCATAGATGCCTTCAATCTTGGTCGATGTGCTCCATATGCATATTTGGGTTCCAGCGGCTTGTATGTAGCAGACATTCAGCTTTTATGATTTGGTGGCCTGAAATTCTTTTATCACTATTGGCCATTTATCCTTGTGGATTGGCTGATCAGTAGGTGTGCAATGGTTGTGTGTTAAACCATGAATGCACCTTTTTCTTCCTATCGGCCATCTTGTTTGGTGTGAGGATCATGGAGATTGGTCACACTAGCACTGAACATGTTGGTGACTTTATTAAAGTTGGTGGCTTGTGGTCTCTTTATGGAGGTGCATCTTTTGTAATGAGACTAGTCAACACTTTTAATGCTCTATGGACCATCGGTGGCCTTTTTTGTGCTTGATCCTTTAATGAAGGTTATGAGTGCATTTTACAGCTCATGGACACATAAAGAAACTAAGATCTTTGCTTATGCTTCACAAGTTCTACAAATGGCCCTTTATTTGCCTTGTCGTACCCATATTGTTTGGCACACTATTCACCAAACCATCACACTATTGGTGCCCTCATCCTTACCAATAGTTTCAAAACTATCTGGCATATTTTCTAGTCTCTATTTTCCATAGGAAGTGATCAATGACTGTAAAGCCTTCAATGGTTCTTGTTGGTTATGGGGTTTGGCGTGCAAAGCTACCATCAAAACCGGCCACCTACTCAACTCTTCTTGGGCCTTCTCCATCTAGGAGGGGAAATATTTGTCTTCAATGTTGAGCTACTAGGTCCCATGGAGGACCAAATCCATGCCCTTGAGTACTTAAGAGGGGTGGGTCATTTTTTCACCTTTCAGCCCTAATCAACATTTTTTCTTCAAATAACCATAATGTGGACAACTAGAGTTCAATTTTGGCAAATGAAGCATCGTTCCAAAGGTGATTTCATGCACTAAATTCCTTGGTGCAATTTATTTTCAAGTTTTTTTTTTGAGTTGTCCTTTGGATCAGTTGAGCATCCTATGTAAGTACTATTGTGTAGACACATTAGATATAGTGTCCATCTCTGTCTTTTGGGGATTTTACACACATGATGTGCATTAAAACTATTTTTAGTCGCACTGAATTACAAATTTCCATGGGGGGTTGTGTTGAGCCTTTTTTTCCACACACATCTTTGTCAAAGTGAGAGTTCCTCTACAACAACAAGAAAATTGATGATATTCTTGCCTCATACAAGTGTGTAGTTTGACCACATACACCCTTTTCTCAGATGTAGATACTTTTGGTCCCTTATGCATACCATGGTGACAGATAATTCTAGTGGAGCTATCAAGCCTAACCCAAGTCAGAATTCTGGTGGGGTATCCTTGATGAGCTAAAACTGATTTGCATGAATTGAATAACTTGAAGATCTATGATTTGAGATCACTGAGTTGTTGATTAGATATGTAAGATGATTAAATTAGTAATATGTTGTCATTGATGTCAACTAGTTTTGACAGTACTTATCTTGTAAGTTACTATACTCAAACATCTATAGAAAGAAGAAGATCAGAGATGAAGAACATATATATCTACATTGAGGAAGATGGATATGACAGATGAGGATAAGGAATACATTGAGTAACTTTTGGATGAGTCTATGACCTTATGTTATTGACTTCATTATGTTGCATTCATCTATGATGAAGGATAGAGAAAAATGCACAAAGTTGTGTGGTTGGTTAAAGAAGAATTTTAGTATACACCAACGAAATGTAGTGTATACCGAGCATAGTATAAACTGAGCTTGTGTTCACTGACGCATTTCTTTGTTAACCGAGCAGGAGAAAAGAACTAAATGATTAGTTTAGCCGATAAGGATTGATGAGATGGAAAGTGTATAAGATCAAGGTTGGAGATAATGTTTGTTACAAAGATCAATGGCTAACATAATTCAAAGAAGATCTAAAGGATTGAAAAGAAATGTTTTATTGACACATCAGCCAAGGAAGGTTAAAGCGACAAAATCAACGAAGGAGATTAAGAGGCAAAATCTAATGGATAGAATTAAAATGGTTTACTTGTCCATTTAAGATACTAGATTTTCATGATGAAACTTATGCTAGAAGAAGGAGACTATAGAGATATCACGTGAACAAGCTTCATGCATGCCTGATCAAATTGGTTAAGGAGAACCGAATTGCAGAGATTACCGAGCGTCAGAAAGCTATTACCAAGAGACAGTAAGTTACAAAATATTGATTGAAATAGAATTCATGTAATGATCAGAGAATTTGAATGAGCTTAAAATAGATCTGATAATCTACAATTGAAGTTTGTTGTATTCAGATCAAATTGTTGGTGTAGTTTAACCATTGTAATCAGATAAATCTCTTAACAAAGTGGACTTGAAAGTCTTGTAATGTCATTCATAGAGTGTACATTTGTTATCCTGTCAACCCCATAGTGAATGCTGGTTGGACGATAATGGTTGGTCTAAAATCCTCTAACAAGGTCACACCTAACAATGTGTTTGTAACCTTTAATAGGGTTGGGTTTTCATTGACCTCACTTCAGAAGAGTGAATAATTTTTGGGTTGTCGGTACCAAGTGGTTTTTTCCTTAACAGGGTTTCCGCGTTAAATATCTTGTGTTATGTGTTGATTGTGATTATTTTTTGTTGTCATACTTTACATATGGCATATTGGATTTGATCGATAATCACTATATGTTATTAATTGGGAATCGGTAAAAGCACAGATAGAATACTATTTTATGTTACTGCACTGCAAAAGTTTAAGTAATTTATTTTTAGTTATACATTTTGATTTGGGACTGTGGATAACTGATTAACCCCCCTCTTAGTTATTCTAACAATTGGTATCAGAGCCTTGGTTGCTTGGAGTAGAGTTTTAAGGACTTCAACACAAAGGTCACAAAATGTATAAGAGGGAAGTGCCAAAGCTAAACAAGGATAACTTCACAATATGGAAAAGCTGAATGAAGCTACATGCATTTGGAATTGGTAATTCTTCCCTTACATTAATGGAGAATGGATACCTTGCACCACCCACTGGTCCCTTGACCCTTGATCAACTAAGAGACATGAATGAACATAATGTTACTATGATGGAGATTGCTGCTACTTGTATAGATGTGGAATTTGAAGACATCAAGGACTGCTCTACTGCTAAGGAGATGTGAGATAAACTTGCTCAAGTTTATAGTGGTGATGTGAATGTCAAAAGAGCCAGAGCTGAAAGCTTAAGGGGAAGATTTAATGACATGAAGATGAAGGAAGGTGAAAATATTGTGTAGTTAAAACAAGTAGTCCATCCTATTAGAGCATCTAATGGTGTTATTGAAGAAGAAACAATGGTAAGAAAAGCTCTCAGAACCTTATTGCCAATTTATGCAATCAGAATATCTACAATTCATGAAACAAGGTCTACATCTAGTAATAACCTTACTCTTGATTATATGATTAGTAAGCTAACAACCTTTTAATTGAAAAACTTTGATTATTTAGTGTTGTACCATCTGTTGAATCCACTTTTATGTCCTCTCTGAAGATTGGTAAGTCTAGTAGCAGAAATAAAAATGATGATATTGATAGCAATACTGATGATGAGCTTGATGAACTTGAAGTTCTTATGGCGAGAAGGTTACCTAAAGGTAAAGGTAGATATAGAGGTAAATTACCTTTAGCATGTTTTAATTGTAAAGAGGTTGGTCATATTTCTACTAGATGTCCACATAGGAAAGATGATGATAGAAACAAGGGCTAATCTAGTGAAGGAAGCTATGGGAGAAGAGGAAATAGATGAACTACCGACACTACAACAGAGACAACCATGAAAATAATGATAAAGGCAAGAAGGTGTGCTACATTGAAGAAGAAGATTTCACTGATACCGACACTAATGAAGATGTGGAGGTAGTATTTTTTGCAATGAAGGATAAGTCAGAGGAAGATGAAAGGTATGTAGAGACAACACTTATCTCTAAGGTTAATAAAAATGATACATGGATCATAGATAGTGTCTATACACATCACATGACTGGTGATGAAGAAAAAATTGATCATCTTGAGGAATATGATAGAGGATCTGTGAGAATGGGTAATGATGCACCATGTATGGTTAGAGGAAAAGGATCCCTGATGATAAATGATAGAATAAAATGTGAAAATGCTTATTGGGTAAAAAGACTAAACTATAATTTTCTAAGTGTGGTACAACTAAACAATTCCGGCCACCGAGTTGCTTTTGAGAGAAAGAAAGTGAAGATATATGATGATGGAGGAAGACTTCTTGGAAGTGGAACACAATCAAGAGGTAATTTATTTTATCTTGATAATGATTAGTCTTCTTGTTTAACAATGAAAGGTGAAGATGCATGGTTGTGGCATAAAAGGTTATGTCATGTGAATTTTGATAACATGATTAAGATCAGTAAAAAGAAAAAGGTTAGAGGTCTACCTAACTTATCTAAGCCTGATCATGATATGTGTCATGAATGCCAGAAGGGTAAAATGACTAAATCTAGTTTCAAAAGAAAAGATTATTCAACAAAGAAATTACTTGAGTTAGTGCATACAGACCTATGTGGTCCTATGAGAACTCAAAGTTACTGTGGAGATAGATATTTTATTCCTTTTTTTGATGATTAAACTAGATTAATGACAGTCATGTTCTTGAAAGAAAAGTCAGAGGCATTTAAGATGTTCAAATGGTATAAAGAAAAAGTTGAGAAAGAGATTGGTAAAGAGTTGAAATGTTTGAGATCTGAGAGAGGTGGTGAATTTATTTCTGATGAATTTACTAACTTTTGTAATGACCAAGGTATTAAAAGATAGGTCTCTGCACCGAGGACACCTCAACAAAATGGAATAGATGAAAGAAGGAATAGCTTAATCGTTGACTGTTCATGGACACTAATGTTACAAAATAATGTTACTCAGACATACTAGAGAAAAGTAGTTAGCATAGTTGTTTATGTTCTGAACTGATTACAACTAAAGAAGGACACTAATAAGACACCCTATGAGTTATGGTTTGACCATAAACCCACTGTAAGTTATTTCAAAGTTTTTGGAAGTAAATGCTTTATTCTGAAAGATGAAAGAAATGGAAAGTTTGACTCAAAAGGTGATGAAGGGATATTTCTGGGATATTCCACTAAAAGTAAAGCATACAAGTGTCTTAACAAATTAACCAATAAAATGATTGACAGAGGTGGTGAATTTATTTCTGATGAATTTACTAACTTTTGTAATGAGCATGGTATTAAAAGATAGGTCTCTACACTAAGGACACCTCAACAAAAATGGATAGCTAAAAGAAGGAATAGCCCAATCGTTGACTGTGCATAGACATTGATGTTACAAAATAATGTTTCTCATACATATTGGAGAGAAGAAGTTAGCATAGCTATTTATGTTCTGAACCAAGTACCACTGAAGGACACTAATAAGACACCCTATGAGTTATGGTTTGGCCACAAACCCACTATAAGTTATTTTAAAGTTTCTGGAAGTAAATGCTTTATTCTAAAAGATGAAAGAAATGGGAAGTTTGACTCAAAAGTTGATGAAGGGATATTTTTGAGATATTCCACTAAAAGTAAAGCATACAAGTGTCTTAACAAAGTAACCAATAAAATGATTGAAAATACTAATGTTCGGGTTGATGAGTTTGATGATAAGAATGCAAAGGAAAGCACAAAGGAACTGAAAGACTATGGTAGATTCACTTACATTGAACAACTAGATGTTCTACCGACACCGTAGATAGTGACAACCGGTAAACTGGAGAACAATACCGACAAACAAGAAAGAGAAATCGACAAGTAGGAAGGACCTGCCGAGCAAAAAAATGAACCTGCACAAGATGAACAATAGAGAAGAGATCAAGTATTGGCAAGATTTGTCAGAAGACATCATCCTGAGACACAAATCATTGGAGATAGACAAGCTAGCATGATGACAAGAAGTAAAGCAAGACAAGGTACATGTCTAGTTTGTGAATATGAACTGAAGAATGTAAAAGTTGCATTAGAAAATGATGAATGGGTTAATGCAATGAAAGAGGAAATAGAACGGATAGAGAAGAAAAAAACTTAGAGTTTAGTACCTAGACCTAAGGACAAGAGTGTTATTGGTACTAACTGGATATTCAAAAATAAGCTTAATGAGAATGGAGAGGTAATAAGAAACAAAGCTAGGTTAGTATGCAAGGGATATGCATGGGAGGAAGGAATAGATTATGGTGAGACATTTTCACCTGTTGCTAGATTACAAGGAGTCATAATGTTACTTGCATATGCTGCACAAAAGAAGTTCAAAGTTTACCAAATGGATGTAAAATCATCTTTTCTGAATGGTATACTTGAAGAGGAAGTCTACATAGAATTACCTAAAGGGTTCGTTGATCCAGACAACACAGATGTGGTATTTAGATTACAAAAAGCTTTATATGGTTTGAAGCAAGCATCGAGAGCCTGGTATGAGAGGTTGTATAATTATTTGTTGAGTATTGGTTTTATTAGAACAAGTGAGAATAGCAATATGTACATGAAATGAAATTTTGATTATACTATCTTGATTGTTGAGATATTTGTGGATGACATAATATTTGGAGGAAAAGATCAAATATGTAAGTCATTTTCTGATGAAATGAGAAGTGAATTTGAAATGTCTATGTTTGGAGAGATTAAGTTCTTTCTAGGCTTACAAGTGACTCAACAGAATGATGGTATATTCATCACACAATCTAAATATATAAAGGAAGTATTGAAGACATTTGGCATGGAAGATGCTAAACCTATATGAACACCATTAGCTACTAGATGTAAACTGACTATAGAAGATGGAAATACTGAGGTAAAATAGATACTGTACTGATCCATGATTGGTAAGTTAATGTATGTAGTTCATAGTAGACCTGATATAGAACACACTATTAGAATAGTTACTAGATTTTTTGCAAACCCTAGAGAATCACACATGGTTGCTGCAAAGAGAATCTTAAGATACATGAAGAAAACTAAAGATTATGGCCTATGGTATCCTAAGAAAGGCAAGTTTGAACTTAAGGTATACACTGATGCTGATTGGGCTGGAAATGTTGATGACAGAAAGAGTACCACCAGAGGAGTATTCTTCTTTGGTGAAAGACTTGTGACATGGACAAGTAAGAAATAGTCTCGCATTTCTCAGTCTACAGCTAAAGCAGAGTATGTTGTTGCTGCAACTAACTTTTCAAATATTGCATATATCAAGCAAGTTTTGGAAGGTATGAATGAGGTAATCACTAAGCCGGTGATTATATATTGTGACAACACTAGTGCCATTAATATTTCAAAGAATCTAGTGATGCACTCTAAAACAAAGCATATATCTATTAAGTATCACTACTTAAGGGAACAACTGCAGGAGAAGAAAGTTAAGCTAGAATTTTTTACACCAAAAGAACAACTTGCTGACATATTTACAAAGCCTCTACCAAAGGACACATATGAATACTTGAGGACTAGACTTGGGGTCCGTCTCCTGTCTACTGGTCACTAAGGTGATCTAGAGGTTGCATCAACCTAATCTTATTAGAAGATCATACATGTTGATGCAGCAGAGTTCACACTTTGGATTTTTGTCTAAGGTCATGAAAGGTTGAAGAACTATAACAGATTTGCACAATAGTATACAGAGATATAGTGAAGTGCACTGAACAATAGTGAGTCATTTAGCCACTAAAGATCTATATGTTTCTATTACTCTTTGGCATTGTTGTCAAAGGGAGAGAGATTTCAATATGAACTACAGGGAGAGAAATATGAAATAGTGAAAGAGAGTCACAAGGAGAGAGATCAGAATGAAAGGGAGAGATCTGAGAGAGCATTGAAGATTTGTTGATGAGAACACAGAAAATAGAAGAAGGTTTTGCAAATCCTATGTAACATATAGTGATTAAACATATTAAGCATAGGGAGAGTATTTGTTTATAGAGTTTTAGAATACATGTTTGGTATGTGTTTGGCATATTTCATATTTCTTGTGTTTTCATCAATGGCAAAGAGAGAGATTGATGAACTACAACTAATTTGAATGAGCTGAATAACTTGAAGATCTATGATTTGAGATCACTAAATTACTAATTAGATATGTAAGATGATTAAATCAGTAATATGTTGTCATTGATGTCAACTACTTTTGATAGTACTTATATTGTAAGTTACTATACTCAAACATTTGTAGAAAGAAGAAGAAAAGAGATGAAGAACAAATATATCTACATTGAGGAAGATAGATATGACAGATGAGGATAAGGAATACATTGAGTAACTTTTGGATGAGTCTATGACCTTATGTTATTGACTTGATTATGTTGCATTCATCTATGATGAAGGATAGAGAAAAATGCACAAAGCAATGTGGTCGGTTAAAGAAGCATTTAAGTATACACTGATGAAGTGTAGTGTATATCGAGCATAGTATAAACCGAGCTTGTGTTCACTGACACATTTTTTTGTTAACCGGCCAGAAGAAAAGAACTGAATGATCAGTTTAGCTAATAAGGATTGATGATCTGGAAAGTGTATAAGATTGAGGTTGGAGATAATGTTTGTGTAGACTAGGATTTGAGCGTGCACCTAAACCTGTTTTGAAGGCCAAAGACAAACAAATGTCATAGCATATTATCAAATCAAATTTAAAGGTAAACAAACTAAAATCAAAGCCACCTCAGTTTAAGCCTAAAACGGATGCGCCCATGCACCGTTTGATATGCTTGGATATAAATGGATGTGGGTGTGCAAACTCAAGCACTTGGAGCATGCAAATAAGATGATTTGAGGATCAAGAAGACCCAAAATGACACAAAATAGGTATGAGGAACCTATTTTGCCTCAAAGGCCTCAAGAACACACAAATATGCAAAGCTAAAAGATGAACTAAGATTGATTAAACAAGAAATGAATCTATGTTAATCCAATTAAGCTAATTTAAATGTGATTTAAGCTTGAAAATGATCTAAAATGATGAGTTTATGCTTATGCTAGAATGAAAATGGCATTATGACTTTGCTATTGAGTTTGAGAGTTGAAAGATGATTTGCCTTAGGAAGTGAGGGTATTTATAGGATTTCTAAGGCTTGGGGTAGGAGGAATGAATGGCCAGGATTGAAATCCTTAAGAGAGGCCAAGATTCACTCAAAGGGAAGCACATGGATTGTGCTAGTTCTTAGCCAATCAGGAGGTGACACATGTCACAAGGTGAGTGGATGAAGGGAAGGGCAAAGAGGAGTCAACAAAGGGGGCTCCAAGCTCATAACTCTCCAAATAAATGCTTGTAAGAGCAATGAATGGGCTTTAAGAGGCTTTGAAGACTTTGGGGAAGCAATAAATGCTTTGTGGTTGAGATATTTGGAAGGAAAGACTTTGCTTTGGTTTAGGAAAGTCTTAAGCTTGGTTAGGATTGCACAAAGGTTTAAGGGTAGGATTAGGATTAGATTAGGACAAAGAAAAGGATTAGGATGGGTGAAGAGGGTGGATTTGAGAAGATTCTAGAAGAGTCTAGATTTCTCCTTAGTTTCATGGAATAAAAGTTATTTATTCCAAAAGCTTAAGTTTTAGGAATATTTATTAAAATATTTTCAATAAATATGGAAATTAAATATTTAACCTTAATTAAATATTTAACCTTGGGATTAGGGTTAGAAAAGATGGGTTTAGCCTTTTAATCGAAATTAAGAAGGGATTAGAAGATTTTGGAAGAGGTTAGTGGTCTTAAGGAAATTGGCCAAGTTTGGGATAAAAAATAAATTAATTTATTTTTTTGAAGTTTTGGTCAATTTATTAATTAAATAATTAATAAATTAGGGATAATGTCCAAATGACATTTTTAGGCTAGATTCCTTAATTAAAGATTTTTAATTAAGAGAGGGGGATTTAATGCCATAAAAATAAATTAATTAATTAAATAAATAATTAATTAATAAATGATGATGTCATCAAGGATTTTCAGAAAACAAAAATAATTTATTTTCTGAAGGATTTTTCGGTGTCTACATTTTGCCCCTCTTTGATGCGATGCCGCAAGTGGCATGGCGTCAAAGACAAGAAAACAAGATGCCAAGGCTAGAATCAGAAGAAGAGGGTATGACACCCGGGTGGACTAGAAGAAAGAGGAACATACCCCGGTGGGACAAAATCATGGAAGATGTGCCCAGTGGGACAAGGAGAAAGAGGGATTACGCCCTGGGACAGAGTGTGCCCGGCGGGATGAGGAAGGAAAGGCCTAGGAAGAAAGGGGAGATAAATAACCTCACTTCTAAGAGCAAATATGGATGATATGCAAGATGAGATGGAAATGCAAGATGCAAGATGCAGCTATATGCAAAGATGCAAGATGAATCTATATGATAAGTGCAAGGGACCAGATAGCTCCAAGTGCAAACGGGAGTGCACAACCTAGATTTAATATAGCAATGCTAGAGACCTGCCAAGGATACTGGGATCACGAGGCCTTGTCACCAGTGTTGCATAGGACTGACGAGGACTGACGCTGAACAAACACACAGGGTTGCCCCAACATCACACATGAAGTGCAAAGGCGACATGGTGGATCCGATGCTGAAGGAACCACAAACACACAACTGACTCACAGGCAGAAGTGAAAGATCAAACGACCTTGCCTTAGATTATCCGCACACGCAGCACACCGTGATATAATGAATCATGGTGACCCTGATGGGATAATGAGAAGCCAAAAAGATTAACAAGACCCAAAGGACAAAAATCCAAGATCAAAATGATAACTCCAAAAAGACATCCTTTGCCAAGGAGAGAGATTAGGTTTGATTGATGGTGGGAAGATTGGTCAGACAGGAGGAATGATATATCCTCAAGGACCAGGATGGAAGATTAGGTCGGACAGGAGGAACGATATATTCTCAAGGACCAATGGGTTGGTGAGAGAATAAGTGTAGTTGTTCGCTGGCAAAAAGCTGAAGTTCAAGGAATAATCAGGATGAGCAAGGATAAGTCATCAATTGATGTTGCTGAAGCACAAGGCCTGAGTGGGACTACAAATTTTCTGAGGCTGGGGATGGGACAAGATATTTGATCAAATGCTGCTGCAGGATGGACAAAGGTTATGTACAACAAGGAGGAACGATATGCACAAGGGATATGTACAGAAGCTCAGGATTGGGGATAGGAAGATCACACTCAGCGGGACTCTCACTAGGACGGAGATAAGAAGGATAAATACAGGGAGGAAAGCGCTGTACAGGAAAGGGAAAGGGATATGGTACAAGATATGGTACAAAGCTTTGGAATAGGATATGGATTGCAGATGGGTTGGAGGAAGATGGAAGCTGAATGCTTGGGAGATAGGGGAGATGGAACTGCTGGGAGATTTGTTATGGATGGAGGATGAGGACGGTAGCTGAAAGAACAACTGAATAGATAAATAGCTCAGTTTACTATGTTGGCGCCTGTTTGCCAGGTTTTCACCAACATACTTGTCCAAGGCGCTTGAATTGCCAAGTTTTCACCGTTGGACGATTATTTTATCTTCCTCTTTTTTGCTTTTTTTTGCTTTTTTTGCTTTTTTTGCTTTTTTTTTGCTTTTTTGAATGTTTTTGGATTTTATGATATATGCAGGATCAGGTTCAGGCATAGAACCTCTTTAGATGGATGATGTTGATAGGATCAATCAAGGGCTCACCTTCTGGTGTTGATAGCTGATAGGCTCCTGAGCCAAAAGATGCGGTGACAACATAGGGGCCCAACCAAGTAGGCTCAAACTTGCCTTTCTTTTCTCTATTTGCTAGGACCTTCTGGTTTTCTTTAAGGACCATGTCACCGACCTGGAACTGTCTAGGATGGACCTTCTTGTTATAACTCCTTTTGAGTCGATTCTGGTATGCAACCAGGTGATCGTAAGCTTGCTGTCTCTTTTCATCTAGTAGATCCAGCTGTGTGAGCCGGGCCACACGATAGTCTTCATCAGTTGTATAGTTCTTCATGGAGACGCGCAAGGATGGGAGCTCAACCTTGATCGGTAGAACGGCTTCAGCACCATATACAAGAGAGTATGGGGTGGTGCCTATGGGAGTGCGATACGAAGTGCGGTAGGCCCAAAGGGTGGGATTGATTTGGAGGTGCCAGTCATGACCAGAATCATTGACAACCTTCTTGAGGATTTTCAAGATAGTTTTGTTAGTTGCCTCAGCTTGGCCATTTCCCTGAGGGAAATATGGACTGGAAAAATGGTGATGGATGTAGAGTCTGGCACATAGATCATCCACATGCTAGTTTTCAAAAGGTGTGCCATGGTCTGTGAAGATGGTAGATGGTATGCCGAAGCGGCAAATGATATGGTAGAGGATGAACTTGGATATTTGGATGCCAGTAGTAAGGGCGAGCGGAATCGCTTCAACCCATTTGGTAAAGTACTCTGTGGCTGTTATGATATACTTGTGTCCATCCGAAGAGAGGGGGGTGATCAAGCCAACGAGGTCGAGGCCCCAACATGAAAAAGGCCACGGTGGTGCAATAGGCTGTAGATCCTGTGCTGGTGCATGTATCAAATTGGCATGCTGTTGACATGGGAGACATTTCTTGACAAATTCACATGCATCATGTTCCATTGTTGGCCAATAATATCCAACTCTAAGCAGCTGCTTTGCTAGAACCATGCCACTCGTGTGGGCACCGCAAATTCTAGCGTGAACTTCTTGTAAGGCCAGGACAGCCTCGTTTGAGTCTAAACATCTAGATAGGACATTGTGATACCCGCGACGATATAGGGTGTTGGCTACAAGAGTGTAGCGGGAAGCTCTGCGAATAAGGTTTTGGCATTGGTTATTGGTGAGATGGGGAGATATGATACCATTTTTTAGATATGCATGGATGTCGTGGTACCATGGGGATTGAGGACCAACCAAGACACACACCATGTCTACATCGGCGTTCTCATAAGCTGGCAAGTGTAGCTGCTCGACTAGAAATTCATACTGCGTTGCGTCACGTGGGATTTCCAATAAGGATCCGATGGTTGCCATTGCATCTGCTGCTTTGTTCTGAAGCCTTGGGATTTGATTGAATTGTAGATGTAGGAAATGCTCTTTCAGTTTATCCACCAGCTGCTTGTAGGGTAGCAATTTGTCATCCTTTGTCTGATACTCATCAAGGACTTGCTTGATAATGAGCTGTGAATCTCCAAAGACTTGTAGTTCTGTGATGTTCCATTGGATAGCTGTTTTGAGACCTAAGATGAGTGCCTCATATTCTGCAATATTGTTGGTACAGGGGAATCCCAACTTGAATGATTTTGGAATATAGTCACCTTGAGGTGTGATGAATAGGATTCCTGCCCCAGAGCTATGGGATGTGTTGGAACCATCAAAGTATAGTTTCCACATAGGCTGCTCTTCAATCATGCACAGATGTTCATCGGGGAATTCCATGATTAGTGGATAGGCATCCACCAGTGGTGCTTCTGCTAGTTGATCAGCAATGACTTGCCCTTTGATTGCTTTGCGATCTACATACTGAATGTCAAATTCGCTGAGTAACATGACCCATTTTTCCATACGGCCTGTGAGGGTTGTCCTTGATAACAGATACTTAAGAGGGTCCACCTTTGATATGAGCTTGATTGTGTGGCTAACCATGTAATGTCTAAGTTTTTGAGTGGCAAAGACCACTGCTAGGCATGCTTTCTCCATGGGTGAATAGTTAAGCTCATAGCCCACAAGAGTGCGACTGATGTAGTAGATAGCTCGTTCTCTGTTTTCATCATCTTGCTGTGCTAGGAGTGCCCCTAGTGCTGTAGCTGTTGTTGAGATGTAAAGGATGAGTGGGCATCCTGAAACCGGTGGTACTAGGATTGGAGCATTAGCTAGATACTCCTTGAGCTTATCAAAGCTTCTTTGACATATGGGATCCCACTTGAAGTTGGTGTCTTTGCATAAAAGATGTGAGAAGGGTTGGCACTTGTCTGCTAGTTGCGAGATGAACTGCCGTACTGATTGAAGCTTGCCCTGTAGGCTTCTGAGCTATTTGAGATTTCTTGGTGGAGGCATCTCTGTAATTGCTTTTACCTTTTTAGGATCGATCTCTATGCCTCGTCTAGAGATGATGAAGCCTAGAAGCTTGCCAGATGTAACACCAAAGACACATTTCTTAGGATTAAGCTTTAAGCCATAATGATTCAGACGATCAAACACACGTTCTAGGATGTTGAGGTGCTCATCTCTTGTTTTGGATTTTGCAAGGATATCGTCCACATAGTCTTCAAGGATCTTGTGGATCATGTCATGGAAGATCGCTGTCATTGCTCGCTGGTATGTTGCTCCTGCATTCTTTAGCCCAAATGGCATCATGTTGTAGCAAAAGGTACCCCATGGGGTTGTGAATGCTATTTTATGTTGATCCGCTTCTACTATATGAATCTGATTGTAGCCTGAAAATCCATCCATGAGGGATAGCATTTCGTGACCTGCTGTGAGGTCTACAAGCATGTCTATGTTTGGCAATGGGAAGTCATCCTTAGGGCATGCCTTGTTCAAGTCCCTGAAATCAGTACAGATTCTGATGTCGCCAGAAGGCTTTGTGACTGGCACCATGTTAGAGATCCACTCTGAATAATCTATTGCTCTAATGATCTTAGCTTGGAGGAGCTTCTCAAGCTCTACTTTGACGAGAAATGCTACCTTTGGATGCATTTTCCTTAGCTTTTACTTCACTGGCTTGACGTTTGGATCTACTGATAGATGATGAACAACAAGGTTTGGATCAAGCCCAGGCATGTGGGCGTATGACCATGCAAAGTTGATAACTGATTCTTTGAGCAAGGCACTGAGAGCGACTTCTTCTCCTTCTGTTAGGTTGACTGCAATGTAGGTGATCCTTGGACATTCTTCTATCCCCAAGTTGATTGGCTTGGTCTCCTCTATGATGATCGGCGACTGCTCTGGTCTATAATCTTGGATAGGGGGAAGAGGCAAGGCTTCATCTTCTAGCGCCTGAATTGCCAAGTTTTCACTAGAAGATACGCCCTTTGTTTTTACTATTTTAGAATCAGAATGTGCCCCAAGGGGGTTTTCACATAAAGACTCATGATGTTCTTTTGCTATTTCATTTTTGCGACTAAAGCTTGCCTCTTTCCCAAAATATCCTTCTGGGTGAAGTTGATAGACAGAGGTTGATGTTGGATCCTGGTTGACTGCTGGATCTGATGCCCCCATGAATTCTAGGAGTGCTTGTGCGCTTTGGAACTCGTCGATGTGTGCGATGCTTGGTTGGTCCCAATCTATGAGGTCGGGGTTTGTGAGGGGAAGATCTATGAGGTTAATGGAGAGTTGTTGGAGAACAGAAGTCCCCAGGAGGGTGTCGTCGGCAAAGATATCATCGTAGGATCGGATGTCTTTCTCTTCGGGGATGTCTTCGATTTCCACGAGGTCATCCTGGCTATTTGAAAAGTTCACGTTGGTCATGTTAGTGCCCGCAGTTGCGGTATTGGGCTCTTGTTCAAGCAGGCGAGAGGTATTAAAGCCAAGTCCTTGTTGTTCTGGATTCTGGGATGGTATGATAGGAAACAAATTTCCATCCTCTTGTGGTCCTAGACCACCACCTTGATAGTTATAATGTTCTGTGACATTTTTGTAGGGGATTGGGTATTTCTCTTTGAAGTACTCAAGAAGTTGTGTGTCACGTGATGGGGGATCTTTGTATAACCATTTGTTAATATCTAGATCCATTTCTTTGCTGTTGATGTTGCCATGAGACTCAAAAGTCATGTTTCCGATTTGCTTGAGCTTATAATGTTCTTCAACAGCCTTTTTTTGACAACTTGGGTGCCCTTGAGTATGTGGATCTCGTGGAAGAGCCCCTACAGCAAATGCATCACTGAGGCTGTATTCGCCACAACCCTGGTTGTTGATCTTGATGGATGATAAGGTGGAAGAAAGGATGGTCTCTGGATCGCGATGGGATCGGGATGAGCTAGCAATAGAAGTACCAATATCGGTTCCAGGACAATGAGTAGAATGAGGGAAAGATGCTTCCATCGCAAGGCAGTATGCGAAGGGGTTAGGGTCAGCGTGGATGGTAACCTCAGTGCCTTGATGTGGAAACTTGATGCACTGATGGTAAGTAGATGGTACAGCCTTAATGGAATGGATCCATGGACAACCGAGGAGGATATTGAATGGTAGGTCAAGATCAACAACGTGGCAGAGAGTATCTTGCATTGCTAGGCCTAACTGGATAGGCAAAGTTATAGTACCTTCAGAGGTACGCTCCAAGTTATCATATGCTTTGATAGTGATTTGCTCATGTTGTATGTCGGCCTCCGTGAACCCGATCTTCTTGATGAATTTTAATGTGCACAAGTTGAGGGCTGAGCCATTATCCACCAGCACTCGTTTGATGGCAAAATCTCTGACCATGACAGCAATGTGGAGAGGGAGAGTATGGTCAGGAGCGACAGCTGGTATATCAGATTCTTTGAAGGACAAGGCACATGCTGCTGATAGGTGTCCCACAAGAGTTTCAAACTGGGTTGTGTTAATGTCCGTGGGGACATGACCTTCTTTTAGAGCTTTGTCCAGGATCTCCTGATGGATGGGTGATGTGCGGAGCAAATCCAAGATAGATATTTGGGCTGGCATGTTCCCAAGATGCTCTATGATATTGTATTGTGCTCTTGGTGCATTATGCTGTGTTGCGCGTGCATTTGATGCTGGCCTGGTGTTAGACTGTGCTGTGGATGCAGTAGATGTTGGCCTTGGAGGAGCAGCTGATCTCAGAGGAGCACCGGCAACAGTTATCCTACCACTGTGGGTAGTTGCAGCACATTGTCGATCCGGCCCTCTGACGTGGATGGTATTGATGGTGGGCTCATCTTGGATGGGCTCAACTTGAGTTATGCATCCGACATACTTGTCATAGTTGATGTAGGCCGCTGTGTGATCTTCTTGCTTGCCTTTGCCATGATTTTGGGGCTGATTGGCGTTGGCTTGATTATTCCCGGTATCGTGTTGAGGGAACACATTTTGATATATTTGCAAACCGGCGTTGGGTGAAGCTTGAGTTGGTGCATCGACCTGGATTTCCTTGCGATCGATGAGATCCTGGATGTAGTGCTTAAGCCGCATGCACTTCAATGTTGTGTGCCCCTTCACACGATGGTAATCACAGTATTCATTTTCTTTATACCAATCAGACTTTGGTGCATTGTCATCCTTCTGTGGGATGGGTGGATATGTGATCATATTTGCCTTGGCTAGCCGATAAAAGATCTGATCCAGAGGCTCACCCAAAGGTGTGAAAGTCCTCTTTGGATTGTTCTGATTGTTGGGTTTGTTCTGCCTTGGGGCAACGTTAACTACATTAACAGGATTGCCTTGACATGCTGGTTGTTGCTGTTGGTATTGCTGCTGATACTGTTGCACAGGTGGTTGATGAGCTTGAGGAGGCTGCTGATAAATAGGTGCTTGATATGTGAGAGCTGGTGGTTGCTGATAGATGGGCACTTGTGACGGTTGGTATGTTTGAGCTGGTGTAGGACTAGCCACAACGAATTGTACATTTTTAGTGTCAGTGGCTCCATCTGTAACAACATTCTTGTTACGATTCCAGTAACGGGATTTATCATTGTTGGGTTTGTTCTTGGAATCATCCTTGAAGTGACGAATAGTGCCTTCGTCTAGGAGAGCTTTCTCGATGCCTATGCCTTTGCTCTTGATGTCTTGGTATGTCTGGAGACAGTTCATTCGCATGTGATGGGATAGCTTTGGATGCAGGTTATCAATGAAGATCTTTGTTAGATGCTTCTCTGGTAGCTGATATGATAACCTAGTTGTAAGATTCTGCCATCTTTGCAAGTATTCTGCAAGGCTTTCTCCGTCTTTCTGCTTTGAGTTGCATAGGTCTAGCAAGGACAACTCATTCTCCACATTATGGGCATAGTGTGTGATGAACTTCTCAGAGAGTTCAGCAAAGGTTTTTATTGTCCCATGTGGTATTTTGTAAAACCACTCAACAGCAGTTCCTCCCAAGCTTTTGGGAAACAGGCGCAGGAGATAGTTATCACTGTAAGCTACTTCTTGGCACGCCATGTAAAACTCTTTGATATGGTTTACTGGATCTCCTTTCCCCTGATACTTGTCAAACTTGGGCATCTCAAAATGCTTGGGGAAAGGGATAGTTGCTATGGACCAATCGAAGGGATATGAGCACACCTCTTCGAACTTGTATGTTTTATTCTCTGTTCCACTTTGTAGCTCTTTTAGAGCATTTTTCATTGCTTCCCACTCAGCATTGAGTGGCGAGGGAACTGGAACTTCTGCTTGTGATGGAAGCTGTGGAACTAGATATGGTGCTTGTTGTGGATAAATAGGTTGGAACTGATTTTGGGGCAATGGTTGTTGGGGATATTGTTGGTGTGGCATAGGGGGATATTGTGGTAAATGATATGGAACCGCTTGATGTTGTTGGGCTGCTTGCTGCTGTTGAACTGGCGGTTGTTGTGGGACTGCTTGCTGATATTGGTCATTTGGAACTTGTTGTTGTAACTGATAGGTGGGAACTTGTTGTTGCTGGGGGATGATAGGGATTTGTTGCTGAGGCTGATAGCAAGGGACTTGCTGTTGTTGAGGAATGATGGTTGTTTGCTGAAAGGGGACATGTGGTTGTTGTGGGGGAGGCTGTTGGAATGATGCTGCTTGCGGGTATGATGGTGGTAGTTGCTGAGGTTGGCTTTGGGTCTGGTTGATATAAGCTGGGTGCATGCCTGCGTTACTTAGAGGTGGAACAGATGTGGGAAAGCTAGAAGCAAAGGGTGATGGGGTAAGATAGCTGGGGAAAGTTGGCTGTTGAGGTGGTGGAACTTGCTGGAAGGTATTTGGGATTTGGGATGAATAGCTTGAAGCTGGCGGTGTTTGGGGTAGTTGCTGCTGTGCTGCTTGGGCAAAGGCGGTTTGTTGACTTGCAACCATAGATGTACGGGATTGAGATGGGATCCCCCATGCCTTCATTTCTTCTTGTGTAAGGCCCCACTGAGAGTTTGTGTTAGGGTGCACTGCAGTAGATGATGGAATGGTAGGAGCAACAGGAGCTTGGGACATGAATGATGGTTGAGAGGAAGGAGTTTGTTGAGGTTTTGGTTGAGCGGATGCTTGTGAGGAGGAAAATGAAAGAAACACCCAAGAGAAAGATGAGGTTGGAATGGGGAGCGATTGCGCTAACCCCAAAGAAGAAGGTACGGGTGCTTGGGGGGTGAAGGGTGACGGTGCTCCTTTGATGGTGAAAGGCGTTGCTTGACTTGCGGATGGCGGCGGTGTAAAAGCTTGTGTGAGAGGTGGAAGCTGACTTTGGGTTTGGATTTGGGCTTGGGCAGCCATAGCAGATGATGAAGCAAAAGGGGTATGAGATGGAGCGGATGGTGTTGCAGCTTGTGTCATGGGACTGGTGAGGCTTCCTTGCAAGAAAAGGGGAATGGTGGAAAGCTCTTGGGATGTTTGCATGATAGGATCGGGAAATGATTGGACAAACGGAGAATACACTTGTGCTGGAACTTGGATAGTTTTGATGGGGATGCGTGGATAGAGAGATGGTGGGATGGAGGTACTTTCTGGCAGGTAGTGAACAAACGTGCTTTGCTGATGTTGTGGTACAAGGGCATTGGTTGCTGGTGGGCTTTTTGGAGGATTCACAAATGCTTGGTTTGCCAAGGGGGATGAAGGGATGTTTGAATCTTCACATGGGTTACTGGCTTGGATCTGGGGATTGTAGGTCATCATGGCGTTGGTGAAAAGGTTGGGATCAGATGAGGTTGTTGGTGGATAAGGATTCATGCTTCTTCTTTTCCGAGATTTGGTCTCAACGGGCATGGAGATGCAAGTGCTAAATGGATGCAAGATGTTTGGCTAAAAGATGTTGATGGATGCAAAGTTGATGAACTTCTAAAGATGATGACTTTCTAGGATGCAATGCAAGGATGGATCAAGATGGTGATGATGGAAGCTGGATGGAACTGATATGGATCAAGATGGCGATGATGGAAGCTGGATGGAACTGATATGAATCAAGACGGTGGAGGAAAGATAGGTTGCTGGTGGAAAGTTGGTGAAAGATTACTGAGTGGTCAACAAATGAGCTGCTATTTTTTCCAAATGGAGGATCAGAGATATGATGGGGTTAACCTAAGATAGACTGATGATCTTCGGTCAACAAGTTTCTTATCAATACACTCCAATCTCTTGCTCGAGATGATGGCTATGCAAGGACAAGGTTTGATTTCTTTATGACAACACGTTGTGCCAAAAAGAGGATGATGGTCTCTGACCTTGGATATAGGATAGGAACAACTCAAAAGGTAGAACACTAAGTGTTGGTGGAACTCTGGATTTGGAGCAAAAGATGATGGATTTGCTGGAAAGATATGGAAAGCTGATGGGGGGATGTTGGTGGAAAAGGTATTGAAGGGTGAAGGGACAATGCTCTATCAAAAGGGATAATGCAGATGACAAGGATTGATTCTAGAATGCTGGTAGGAAGATGAATGCATATGCAACTTTATGATGTTTTGAAATGCAACTAAGGTTTTGATGCTGATGAAAAGGATGAAACTAAGATGCAAGGCTATTTTGAGACAAGATTTCAAGATCCGAAGATGGAACAAGACATGAACAAGGAATTGGCCAATCTTCTGGCTCAAGGTTGACAAAGTGATGGTTAACTCGGAAATGGAAGGCGAACTGTTTGATACGGGCGTTATGGGCAATGTTCTCAAGTCTGGTTTGGGACTTCTCTTCTGCTTGGTTTGCTTGGATAATGGCTTGATAGCTCTTGGTGTTCTTCTTGATAAGTTTTTGCTCTTGATAGGCTTGGGATTTGGGCAACTTTGCTTTAGGATGTTTGTTCTTGCTGGGCATCACTTGGAAAAGAGGCTTCTGATTTTGAGGCAAAGGTTTCCAATGGCAAAGGTTAAAGTCAAAGCAATCTTCGCAAGGGACAAAGCAACCCTGCGGGATACAAACAAAGACAACTGACTCTGACAAAGCTTTGAAAGTGTATGTTTCAACAAGTGTTTTCACGGAGTCTTTGACTGTCAAGCACTTCAAACAGATCTACCTAAGGAAGGTGAGTATCAAAATCGCTTGCCCACAGCTTGGTATCCCCCAGAAGGGAATACAAATGGTGAGTAATCTTGAGGCGACCCGGTAAACCCCTTGGAATCGGTCCTTGCACAAGGATTTTGATACTTTCGGATGTAGATAGGGTAGCCTCTATTTTATCAGGTTTTTAATAGTTCCGTGGAGTCTCCATACCCGGCTATGCTGATCATCCGTGACTCACTTAAGAGCCTTGCCAATTATGCTGGGGGAGAGGAATGTTTACCATCCCCAGACACGTGTTTGGCACGAACGCCCGGCGATTAGGAGATGTAAGTGATTCTTTTGGACTTCACTTATTTGTATACCGGCCGGGAGGGATACCAGTTTGAGGTCGTTCTCCGAGGAGGAAGCGCTTCTCCTTGGACAGGCCTCGCTAAAAGCAGAACAGGTGAACTTGTCCAAGTTCAAATGTTCCACGTTGCTTACTCTAACAAGGATTATGCAAGAATTGAAAAACTCCTACATGCACATCAAGTAGATTTTGTTCATTTTCCCAAATTTGATTAAGTGATGTTTGAACTTTGAAAATGAAGACACTCGTGATTAGCTTTTGATTTGTTCCTTTCTCCAAAATGTAAATAAATTGAACGTTTGCAAGTTCTTTCCTTTTGTGCATTCAAGATTTGATTAGCGAGTTGATTTAAGAACTTTGAAAAAGCTTTATTTTATCCCTTAGATCACTCAAGATTGAATTTGTTTGCTTGCTTTGAAATCTGAAACAGATGAGGGAATAGAGTTGTTTGTTCCTTTAGTGCATTCGAGATTTGGTTTGCTTTTCAAATTGACAATGACACTCTAGGACCTAAGTTCATTTCCTTAAGTTTCATTCAAGATTGAGTTTGACCTTTGCTGTAATAAAAGAAATGAAAAAAACCAGTCTTTAAGCAACTCAAGACAAAAACCAAAAGCGACACTGTCCAGCTTATAGGCGACGCTGGAAAGTTCAGAGGCGACATTTAATTCTTACAGGCGACATTCTATACCTCAAAAGGCGACAGATAAAAAAATAGAGGCGTGATTTCTTTTATTACAGGCGTGATTTCTTTACGTGCAGGCGACAGAAAAAGAATTCTAAGACGGAACAGAAATTGTCAATCACAGGAAAATCTCAGTTATGCAGGCGTGAAAATAGAACTCATAGGCGTCATTTCTTTCCTCAAAGGCGTGATTTAATTGCATGAAGGCGTGACTGAATTCTTTGTAGGCGACATTTCTTTTGTTAAAGGCGACATTTCTTTGTTTGAAGGCGACATTTAATTTCTGTAGGCGTCATTTCTTTTCATGAAGGCGACATTTCTTTATTTCCTGCAAAAAAAAAGCATATAAAGTATAGTTTCATCAAAATGATTGTGGTTTGGGTCCCACCGGGCGTGCCAGAATGTAGACTAGGATTTGAGCGTGCACCTAAACTTGTTTTGAAGGCCAAAGACAAACAAATGTCATAGCATATTATCAAATCAAATTTAAAGGTAAATAAACTAAAATCAAAGCCACCTCAGTTTAAGCCTAAAACGGATGCGCCCATGCACCGTTTGATATGCTTGGATATAAATGGATGTGGGTGTGCAAACTCAAGCACTTGGAGCATGCAAATAAGATGATTTGAGGATCAAGAAGACCCAAAATGACACAAAATAGGTATGAGGAACCTATTTTGCCTCAAAGGCCTCAAGAACACACAAATATGCAAAGCTAAAAGATGAACTAAGATTGATTAAACAAGAAATGAATCTATGTTAATCCAATTAAGCTAATTTAAATGTGATTTAAGCTTGAAAATGATCTAAAATGATGATTTTATGCTTATGCTAGAATGAAAATGGCATTATGACTTTGCTATTGAGTTTGAGAGTTGAAAGATGATTTGCCTTAGGAAGTGAGGGTATTTATAGAATTTCTAAGGCTTGGGGTAGGAGGAATGAATGGCCAGGATTGAAATCCTTAAGAGAGGCCAAGATTCACTCAAAGGAAAGCACATGGATTGTGCTAGTTCTCAGCCAATCAGGAGGTGACACATGTCACAAGGTGAGTGGATGAAGGGAAGGGCAAAGAGGAGTCAACAAAGGGGGCTCCAAGCTCATAACTCTCCAAATAAATGCTTGTAAGAGCAATGAATGGGCTTTAAGAGGCTTTGAAGACTTTGGGGAAGCAATAAATGCTTTGTGGTTGAGATATTTGGAAGGAAAGACTTTGCTTTGGTTTAGGAAAGTCTTAAGCTTGGTTAGGATTGCACAAAGGTTTAAGGGTAGGATTAGGATTAGATTAGGACAAAGAAAAGGATTAGGATGGGTGAAGAGGGTGGATTTGAGAAGATTCTAGAAGAGTCTAGATTTCTCCTTAGTTTCATGGAATAAAAGTTATTTATTCCAAAAGCTTAAGTTTTAGGAATATTTATTAAAATATTTTCAATAAATATGGAAATTAAATATTTAACCTTAATTAAATATTTAACCTTGGGATTAGGGTTAGAAAAGATGGGTTTAGCCTTTTAATCGAAATTAAGAAGGGATTAGAAGATTTTGGAAGAGGTTAGTGGTCTTAAGGAAATTGGCCAAGTTTGGGATAAAAAATAAATTAATTTATTTTTTTGAAGTTTTGGTCAATTTATTAATTAAATAATTAATAAATTAGGGATAATGTCCAAATGACATTTTTAGGCTAGATTCCTTAATTAAAGATTTTTAATTAAGAGAGGGGGATTTAATGCCATAAAAATAAATTAATTAATTAAATAAATAATTAATTAATAAATGATGATGTCATCAAGGATTTTCAAAAAACAAAAATAATTTATTTTCTGAAGGATTTTTCGGTGTCTACAGTTTGTTACGAAGATTAATGGCTAACATAATTCAATGAAGATCTAAAGGATTGAAATGAAATGTGTTATTGACACATTAGCCAAGGAAGGTTAATGCGACAAAATCAACGAAGGAGATTAAGAGGAAAAATCTGATGGATGGAATTAAAATTGTTTACTTGTCTATTTAAGAGACTAGAGTTTCATGATGAAACTTATGCCGGAAGAAGGAGACTGTAGAGATATCACGTGAACAAGCTTCATGCATGCCTGATCAAACTGGTTAAGGAGAACCAAATTACAGAGATTACCGAGTGTCAGAAAGCTATTACTGAGCGACAATAAGTTACAGAATATTGATTGAAACAGGATTGATATAATGATCAGAGGATTTGAATGGGCTTAAAATAATTCTAATAATGTGCAATTGAAGTTGTGTTGTATTCAGATCAAATTGTTGTTACAGTTTAACCATTGTAAGCAGATAAATCTCTTAACAGAGTGGACTTGAAAGTCTTGTAATGTCATTCATAGAGTGTACATTTGTTATCCTATCAACCCCATAGTGAATGTTGGTTGGACAATAGCGGTTGGTCTAAAATCCTCTAACAAGGTCACACCTAACAGTGTGTTTGTAACCTTTAACAGGGTTGGGTTTTCACTGACCTCACTTCAAAATAGTGAATAATTTTTGGGTTTTTGGTCCTGGGTGGTTTTTCCCTTAACAGGGTTTCCACATTAAATCTTTTCTATTATGTGTTGATTGTGATGATTGTTTGTTGTCATACTTTACATATTGTATATTGGATTTGATCGGTAATCACTATATGTTATTAATTGGTAATCGGTAAAAGCACAGACACAATACTATTTTATGTTACCGAGATGGATAAGTTTAAGTAATTTTTTTTTGGTTATACATTTTGATTTGGGACTATGGATAATTGATTCACCCCCCTCTCAGTTATTC
Organism: Chamaecyparis obtusa; assembly: GCA_027943335.1. Taxonomy (NCBI): domain Eukaryota; kingdom Viridiplantae; phylum Streptophyta; class Pinopsida; order Cupressales; family Cupressaceae; genus Chamaecyparis; species Chamaecyparis obtusa. Next base: position 187,535 of record BSBK01000432.1, read on the forward strand.
TAACAATCCTATTATTCATGCTAATGGTTCATTTGCTTCGCTTGAAGTGAATTTAGACACTCTTGTATTCCTTTTTAAGTGGAAGTTCCTTGGTTTCGCTTGAAGTGTGTTGTGACACTCTTGCATTCCTTTAGACTATTGCACCTGCATTTTCAACAAAGTTGAGAAGTGATAATGGTATCACTCAAACAACATCATTGGTTGTGTAGGGAAGGTCACTCATGCAGATTCATGTGCCATTTGTATCTTCGATCGATGCATGCTATTGCCATTGTTTCTATCTAATCAATGTTCGAGAGGTGCCATTTGGAGCACTCATGCAAATAAAGAATGAGTGAAATACTAATCTTTCCATAAAGAATGCATTAGTATGTTTATTTTGAGATGAGAGGATGGATGATTTATGGTACCTAGATTGTTTATTTTGGATTTATAGCATGTAGTTTTATCTTGATATCATCATAGCTTGATTTCACTTTAGTGCAAGCTTATGGATTCCTCTCTAACTCTCATCAATCGTATTTAAATGTTATAAAAGACTCTTTATATCTAAATTATTTTATGATGCAAATTGTGAGTTCATTTTCAAAGGGTATACTGATTTGTCTTAGGGTAGATAGTAATAATGGAAAATCTACTTGTGGATATTTTTTTTCTTTCTCTTCTTTAATTTGAAGGTGATATATTATGGAATATTCAAAAGGAACAATTAACTTCTCTAAATTATCTACCAAATATGAATTTACAAGTTGTACCCTTGCATCCAAACAAGTCCTATGGTTAAAGAAGACTACTTGAAAACTTGGATTTAGCTCAAATTGAAGACAATCAAAATTCTCCCTTTTATTGAAGATCTAGTTGCAAATATTCTAAAGAGTCATTTCAATTTCATTGTAAAAATTTGGGTTTGATACTCATTGATGTAAAATCCCCAAGTAAAGATTAATGGGAGGTGTTGGAATATTTAATCTTTCCTTGGTATCCTACGTGTATTTTGTCCTCTAGTTCAAGTGGGAGGACATGTCATATTTTGTAAAATTCTTTTAATAAGGAAAATAGTTTATCCTCCTTAAGAGGATGTTGATATTTTGGACACATCTATTATGAATGTTGTAATTCAAAGATTGGTATGTTACTTTGTAAATCCTCTCCTCATCTCTATTTAAGAGATGCTCTCCTCTCTCATTCAAGACACAATTATGTTATTTTCAATGAGTCTCTCTCTCTCTCTCTCTCTCTCTCACACACACACACACACATTAGGATTTGCCTTGTTCATAATATCACAATGGGTTTTTCTTTTCTTTTCCCCTTTCAAAACTTCTTGTCTCCTCGTCTTGGCTCTTTGGGTGCTTGCTCCAAGTTTATGCATTTCTGATGGTAACAAATATTCACTTCAATTAACTCTCTTTGATTATTTTATCTTTCCTTGCTTTTATTATTTTTCATTTCACAATAACAAAGATGACTCTAAAAAGACAAGCAATATTTGACATACATATAGCCATTTTTGAAAGATGACAATTTTGACATCAACCAATGATGGACCTATAGGTAATAATAAATCTTATACCTCTAAAGACACCTTTCTATCGTTTCAATGCATGCAGTATAAGTCCACATTGCCAAACCCCACCTATAATGAACGCCTTATAAACTTGACTTTTGAATCACTAACCAATTTTGACACTTCAATATTTTCTAGTATGCACTAAATAATAGAGACTACCTAAAATATAGGCCAATGTGCTTAATATTAAATATTGAAATTTTTAACTTATAGAAACTCTTACCTTTCATGTAATTTCTAGGATCCATATTCAAGCCCAAATCAATTGACGCTTTCTAGAAAACAAATTTTGTTTTTATAAATAATACAACTTATTATAATTTGATTGTTATCATAATCAATTCCTTTCTTCTTTTATTTCCCTTGCATTATTTTCATGCAACTTCTCCCCTTTGAGTCTTGATACCTAAGTATAGAACCCACTTAGACCCTAAATTAGGGCTAATAATGCTTAAAATTATAAAAATTAATGTGAACTACTAGAAATATTCAAACCAAATCCAATTATGCAAATGTGAATCTAAAAATCTTGACTTGCATGGTCAATAATAAAAAAGAGTATCGATCCCCTTCTACCTGTATTTTTCCTGTATCTATTTGTATAAATATTCCTTATATCTCCACTGTCCTTGGACACAGTATTTATAACTCATCAACACTATTCTTCAAAGATAGATAACTCTTTTCCAGTCATCCTCAATCTACAAGGTGAATTGAAAATTTGTTTTCTTTGCAAATGTACAACTACGTAAATGAAAAACAAAATTATATGCAACATATATCTTGAGCATTAATGAACTATAGCAACATATCTAAATAAAACATAAACAACGAATGATTCAGACAACAGACCTGAGAAAATTATTCGTTTAAAAGAAGTTTGAAATTTGTATTCCTATATAGCTCTCCACATAGTTGAAGGCAATAAATCTTCACACGCCTCTTGAGTCAGTTACATTAGAAAGATCAAGAATTAAATAGACTATTTTTAGAGATAAATTAGATGCTTCCAAACATCTTGCAGAATGGTCAACATAAGAAGTACACTCAACGGTTGCAGAGCAGTCAGTGCAAGAGGAACAATCTTCACGTGCAAAAATGCTAACATAATTTAGTAATAAGGAATACCATGTTGCACATCATTCCAGTGGTTTCACATAATAAAGAGATTAAATTTTGTGATGTACATTCAATAAAATTATTGACTCCTTTGTTGAAATATTTTATTTTTTATATTTTCTGATATAGTGGTTTTTACAAAATCAGCGGGAGGTTTTTACTATTTTTTTTTTAAAGAACAAAAACGATGATTTTAAAAGGGAAATTTAAAGAGTGAAGTTGAGGTGGGGAGGAGGGCATCATTTTTATAAAAAAAATTCACTAAGACCAATAACTTTGTTTGGATTTTCAACATTTCCTCCATTACCAAGAAAATTTAGACCTCCATAAAACTAGAATATTTTGAAGAAAATAAACCTTTCAATGAAGAAAAGGTTGATTAAAACTATTCAGGATGAAGGGTCTCAACCTAGATAATGGAGAAATGTAGGCATAGAAGTTTTTTTTAATAGAAGAAATATTGAGGGAAGGATTTGGTCAAATAAAAGGCAAGATATAAAGGAAAATATCTTCGTAAGGAGAAACCCTAATTTTAATGAAGGGTTTGGTCAAATCAAAGATATGATAGAGAGGAAAATAGAAACCCAAAAGGAAACCCTAATGTTCAAAATGGTCTATGGGTACGTCCCTTTAGAAATCAACATTATTGGAAGACTAGAGGTAAGGATATTGGAAGGAGGAAGGTCCAAATATAGAGAGAGAAAATAAACAGTTGCCAAAATGTCCCTCCATCTAAATAGGGAAAGATAGAAGATTCAAACCCAGAAGATTTAATGGATAACATGAGGAGTCAAAATGTGCCAAAAGAAAGGCTTCAATTGCATCTTTCCATAAGTAAGGATGGCAGTATCATCTTCCTAGAATAGACTTTATAGAATAAAATAAAAGATTTGCATTGTCGGGCTCTTATATGTAAGTTTTGGAATACAATAATTGTTATTCATGATGGCCAAGATGGGTAAATGAAGAATGGAAGGAAATAGAGGAGGTATAATATATAGAAAACTCTTAGGGATCTTTTATTGTTCTCTTTAACGCAAAAGATATTAGAGACAAGATATCCAGGCATAAAGGATGGTTTTATAAGCATTCTGGTCTTCATATGCAAGCCTGGTCTCCTAATTTCAATCTCAAAGACAATAACAGAAGGTTCATACTCTTTTGGGTGTAAGTTCACAATTTATCTCTAGAATACAAAGATACAAAAATTTAAGAGATTATTGGGAATAAACTGGGATTTTTAAAATAAAATAAGATCTCTTCCTCTTTAAGCATTATCATCTTCCTCCTAAAATCTGTTTGTTAATGAATATGGAGAAAACTCTCACCTCTTCTTTCAAAATTATATCTAATAATCAAGAATGTATTCAAAGCATTATTTATGAAGTAGATGAATGTGAAGATTTAACAAGCAAAGTGAGATCGATCAAAGTCTCTAACTCATTTAACAAGGGTAATATCAAGATATATTCTATTGATTTGAATCATGGTATTTGTAGTGATACCTAGTAATAGAAACACATCTCATTTATTTATAAAAGTAGACTATGGGAGAAATCAAGATAAGTATTTACTAGCCAAACCTGGTATGGATTTAAGTTTATCAATTTCATAAATTCTATATTTTCTATGAAATTTTTTCTGGATAATTCATAATTATTATAAGCATAGGAATAGGTTTCTTCTAACTAATGGACAAAAGAAGAGGAACAACATGGCATTAAAAACAAGATTAACATTGAAAATCATAAGAAGGATCTATTTATCTAGTCAAGGAAAAACTTCAAAAAGATACACATAGTTATTCGTAATCATATGAGAAATGAGGTTTTGAAATATTTCATGAATAACATTTATGCTTGGAAATCATAGAAGGATATAAACACTAAAGCTTATGATATCCAAATAAATATGGAATTTATGGAATTTCTGGAGAGCTAAGAGGAAATTCGAGAGAAGAGATGAAAATACTAGTAGTTTCCAGGAACAGATTTCACATTCAAGACATAGAAAAATTTGTGCAAAAGTGTTTGCAAGAAACACAAATTAGGTTTATTGAGGAAATAGAAGATCAGGCCCTTTCAAAAGATTATTATGATGAGGTCATTGAAGTTGGAGGAAATGTTCTCCAAAATTCATATTCAAATAGAAAAATAAAGAACAAAGATAACATTGATCAATTTCCTGTAGATAACCACAATTTGCACCAGATGATCATCAACTAGAATCTAACGAGATAGATGAGGCGATGAATAAGAATAATATTCTATTAAGTGGTGGAATGATAGATCAGAAAAAAGGAAGATTGAAATCTATTGAAAAATAGAAGAGATACAGGCAGACCCATATAGAGCACTAGAAAGAAAGACAATTATTAAATTTATGGGCTTTTCAATCATTAGATAGAGACATATGGGAGCTCAAATTCTGAGCGGATAAAATCAACCAGATTGTTGGAAAAGGAAAATAAAAAAGGATCTAGATTATTGCCTTCATCAAATAGGGAAAAATATTTTATTTATGAGAATATAATATAACACAAATTTAATAGGTCTATAATAGAAGATTCAAGAAATGAAGTACCACATGAATCCTCTACTTCGTGTAAGGGGAGAAACTCAATATCTTCACCTATATATGTGTTTTTTAATATATTGAAGTAATGAAAAAATAATTATTTTTATTGTTGTAATTTCAATGTAAGTTTGTTTGTTATTCTATGCGTGAAGTTGGGTGGATTAACTCTCATATTGTGTAAAAGAACATGTGTTTCAAATGTGTTAAGGGGTCCTTTGCAACATTCATCAATTGACTCATCTTAGACAAAAAAATTTCATAAATAATGCTAAAAGAGGATGTGTGTAGTACCCCTCTGTTTTTGGTTTGGCTCCATGTTTTTGTGAGCACATTGTTTGGTGTGCTTCCTATATTCATGATCATTATTGGATCTTTTCAAGTGTTTATTAGAATGAAGATTCATTTATGAGTTATCGTTAATAAGTTGATGAAATCGATAACTTTGGTTAAAAAAGGTTATCTTTGTATTTTTTGGTTGAATATAATTATATTTAATTTTTTTAATTTTTTTAATTTAATTAACTCATCTGATTTATTAATTTATAGATCAATTTCTTATTGTGCACATAAATGCTTTCATATTAGTTCAATGAGAATGGTTGCCTTGATGTGTATTAAGCCTATTCAATCTTTAGTTTTGTGTTCTAATAATATTTTGTTTATTCTTTTAATGTATCACAAATTCAAAGGAAAGTAAATAAGTTGAATAAGTGAAACTATGGTGAAAAAAAATTATAATCCAAACCAAACTTGGCCCCTTTACTAGGTCATATTTTTTTATTCTTGAATCACTTCTTGATTCTGGCATGGTTATTTAGGTTGTAATCAAGTACTTTTCATAAGAGTGTACAATTGAAAATTGTTGAAGGAGATAGCTTTGAAAAGGTGATTAAGCTATCAGTGAAATCACTATGCTAGGGTTTCATGTGTACGGCTCTTTGTCTGCACTTATTTTCTGAGTTTCCCACCTGTCACACCGCATTTACTGCAAGATTTTTGCATAAGGTTTAGTTTATTATACCTTCGGCTAACTTCGGCCCAACAGTTGATGCTGGTGCTCAAGTTAAAGCTTCAGAAAGCCATGGCGCCTCCTCTGAACAAACGACCGTGCAAGTTCATCTCGAAGGTCTTTCCAGAGGTAACCCTGATATTATTCTAAACATGTAAGAATTTGATGCTGCTTGTGAATGGCTTGAAAAGCATACCTTAATAGGATATTTTGTGGGTCACACTCCTCTTGAAAGTATCCTCAAAGACTGGGTAAACTAGAGTTGGACTCCTCATGGAGTTCACCTTGAAGGTGTTCAAAACTTTACCAAAGGTTTTTTTTTGTTTCGTTTTACTAAACCTTCCCAGACGAAGGTAGATTTTAGCCGTGGTCCCTAGACGGTTAAGTCCTATTTTCTTGTGTTTCAAAGGTGGTCTCAATACTTCACTATCACGGATGAAAAGAAACTTAGGGTTCCCGTCTGGGTCGAGTTTTTCGGTCTCCCACTACCATGTTAGCCATTCATTGAGTCTATTGCCAAAACCCTTGGCAAAGTTATTGTCATAGAGCATGACAATTTTTTTAATGCCCGCCCTCACAAGCATATTTGTATTGAGGTTGACCTTTCCAGGGACCTCAAAGACTCTGTGGAGATACAAGTCAGCTCCCAAACCTTCTCTCACAAGGTGCATTATTTGAACCTACCAAACACCTGCTATAGGTTCCAGTCGGTGGAGCACAAGATCAAGGACTGCCCCTTGGCTACCCCTTGGGTTAAGTCATTACCAAAGGACGCGCCTTCTAAACCTTCATAGGCGGGGAAAAAAGAGGGATGGACCACAGTTTCACAAAAAGGTAGGAATGCCTTAGGCTCTAAGCAGGACCCAACCACTTCTATAGCTACTCCACCATCTGCTGCTCCGCCTATTAAAGAAAACCCACCTGTTGCCAAAGCACCACCCGTTGCTTCAATTATTTCAAACCCTAGTCTTCAGGGGAATACGCCACTAGTTGCTCTGACTATGTCAAACCCTATTCTTTAGGGGAAAGTGCTAGCTGCGTGGTCTTCCACCCCTAGGGTGGTGCTCACTCTGCAAGCTATTTTATTCATTTCTTTGTAGACTTTGCATTGGTCTCAGCCCTGATGGTTGTGAGAAAGACCTAGAGGAAAAGTAGCAGCTTATCTCTGCTAGAAATTTATCCAGTAGCTTCGGTTCAATTCCAACCTTCTTGTAGAATAGTTTCTCATCTCTTGAGGATGAGGAAAATATGCAAGAGTTTTTATGAATTTTTTATCCTATAATGTGCGAGGTCTAACTAACGTCTCCAGAAATTACTATGTGTGTGATACCTGCCTTAGACTTCACAGTTTGGATGTTTTATGTTTTATTGCACATGGATCTGACCCTATGTAGCATGTCAGCTGGATCTTGTTGTCATTTCACAATCATTCCTTTGGCATTATAAATATTCATGCTCCCAATGATGTTGTGGAAAGATCACAGCTATGTTGTTGGTTGGTGGATAATTTTCCTCTAGCAACATGGGTTATGTGTGGGGACTTCAATATGGTTGAGTTGGCCTCTAACAAAGGATTTTTTCCTTTCAGATGGATAGTTGGAGAGAGAGATAAGCTTGGTACTATATGCACAATAAATTGGGCGATTTTTATCCCAATCCTAACCACCATGAGCAAAGTGGGGTCTAGCATACTTGGTCTAATTTCAGAGCTAGTTCTGACTACATATTCACGAGATTAGATCATGATATGATAACTACTCAATTCTTTTTCTCTTTTTCTAAATATCAAGATTTACTTGTCATTCCCTTGATAGATGTGACCTTGTCAGATCATTATCCCATCTTTTTTACCATTATGTGGCATTCCTTTGCTAGGCGGGCATCTTGTACTCAATTTTTTCTCAACACATCTGTGCTGACACATGCTTCCACCATCTCTCACATTCTGCATGTCTGGAACTTAGAGCCTCAGCCCCACAACCACACTGGCTAGATCTAGTGGTAGAATGATGCCATCACTCGTATTGCCATATTTCTCTGCATTTATGGTCATTAATTGGCTTGCTATAGGAAAAGTGCATATGAAGTAAACACCAAAGCTCTTCTTAGTGCCCCTGAACTCTGGCTCTGAATCCCTTCAACACAAAACTTCAACTTAAAGTTGCTTAGCTTCGCCATGAGAAGAAAATTACAGACAATTATGCCACTAGGGGAGCTCAAATCAAAGCCCGCCTCCATTTGTTGGAGGTTAGCAATAAAGCTTCTAAAGAGATTTTTCATGTTCTCAGAGCACATCCTACCAACTCTAGTATTCAAAAAATTAAACATGGTCATGAAACCCTTACTAATCTTCCTGATATTCTTCAAGCTTTTGTTCAACACTATGAAAAAGTGTTTTCTTCTCAAGGAAATTCTACTAATCAGGAAGATGCTCTCAAGGCATGTATTGTTGTTACTCCAAATAGCCTAGTAGTCGAGTAGTGAGCCTTCTGCGAGAAACTTCTCACTATCAGTGACCTTAAAGAGGCTATCTTTTATATGGCTGATGATAAATCCCCAGGGTGTGATGGCTTTCGTTGTGAATTTTACAAGAATTTGTGGGATGCTATAGGACCTTCTTACACAAAGTTTATCTTGAGTCCTACCATAATAAAAGCTTGGGTGCTATCATAAACAAAGGGAATATTAAATTCATACCTAAAGTTGGAGATCCTAAAGATATCTCCAATTGGAGGCCCATCACTTTGCTGAATGTCTCCTACAAGATCATTTCTAAGGCTTTAGCTCTCAAGATCAAACATCTTCTTTTTCTTATTGTCCACGCTGAGAAAACTGCTTTCATCAAGTCCAAATATATCCTTGGCAATATTATTATTTTCTAGGAAGGAATAGAATGGGCTCATCAATCCAATCAGCCTATGTTGTTTCTTAAGATTGATTTTTCCAAAGCTTATGACCACATTTAGTGGCCTTTCATTCTTGCTATGCTGCAAGCCATTGGTTTTGGTCCCAATTTTTTGTAGTCGGTGGAAATGATTTTTGGAGATGCCTCTGCTTGCATCACTATCAATGGTACTCCTTCCAACACCTTTGGGCTTTTCAGGTCTATTCGCCAAGGTTGCCCCTTGGCCCTTGCTTTATATGTGCTTATTGTTGAAGGCTTTGGGTACCTTCTTGCCAATTTTGTTTCCTCTAGTTTAGTTCATGGCATTTCTCTTCCTAACTCTCCTTCTCAGCTTGTCAATGGTCACTTTGTTGATGATTCCTTTCTCACTCTCCTTGAGGAGGATAATATTTCCAATGCCTTACAAGGCTTAGATACTTTTTTTCAGGCCTCAAGATATGCTATTAAATGGCATAAGACTCTCTGTTACAGACAATCCTTCTTGCCTACCCCTCCTTGGCTTGCTAAATTCTAACATTTTTTTTCAGATCAATACATACATCTCTGTTATTAATTACTTTCATAAATCTCTGGTTTTACTAACAAATCTTGATATACCTCTGTCTATACTTCTTTTTTTCCTCTTTTGTTTGCCAGTTTCATCATCATGAGGAGATGGCTTGGTTCCACATGGATTTCTCCTTGGGCTTTGGTTCCATGAGTGCCCTAACCTAGGTAATCCAAGGATAGAACCAGATGATGACACTATTCCCTAGCAAGATCTAGTGTCTAGTTCTAATGGTTAGAAATGTTGATCTATAGGTGCATCGTGTCTACAGATTTGTGTATATTTACCATGATCTCTTAATTATTTGATTTGATTGCATATGTATCATGTTTACTAATTTATGTAACATGTTCTCTTGCCTTTTCATTATGGTGTTGTATGTAACATGCTTACTAAACTACTTGTTAGTTATGTTTTCTTAGACCTTGTTGTATTTCCTGGTTGTGTTTGTGTTTCCTTCAAACAAGTGCATAAAAGAAGGATGAGTATCGTATAGCTTGGTGCATATCTCTGGAAATTTCTCCATGTCTTCAAGTTTAGAGAATTAATGTAAAGATGACTCATTAAGGTGTAAAATGTGTACTAAATGTTTGTACTCGTCATAACTTAATGATCTTAATGGAAGATAGTGCTATTCTTTGTAATCCTTTATCAACTGAAATGGTATTCTTGTTTGATGTTTAGAAGTCATTGGGAGTTCTTACCTAGTAATTGTATGCACCCAAAAATGGTCGCCTAGACTTTGGGCCCCATTTATTCAATTTATTGATCCTGAATCATTTTTATCAATAAACAATATTTTCAACAATATCAATCTCTTGATCAAGTCTTAATTTCGATCATATATTGGATTTTTATCCTTGGGCTAACCATTTATCCTAAGTCTTTATTTAATTAAAAAGAATATTTCCTCCCCTTTTGATTAAATAAAAAGCTCCACCTTTCCTCTTATCCTAAGTTGCACAAATAAAACATTATTCCTATTTTACAAAAAGAAAAAAAACACTTTTTGTCTCACATGAGGCTCAAAAGTCAACACTTCACTCTCATTGGAGGATACTTGTGCACATGGATTGCTCCTCTTTCAAGCTCCACCGCCGATTAAGTCTTTTTGCCTCTTAATCTCCATGGTCCATTTCACCTCATTTCTTATAAAAGGAGAGCTCTCTCCTTCATTTGGATATCCATGTTTTATGCTAATGTTATGCTGCAGGTTTTAGGTGCATTTGGAGTTTGAAGACATTGAAGACTTGTTCCATTTCATTGTAGTTGCATATTTGTTTTCTTAGTTGCATGATCATGGCATCATAGATTAGATTTCCTTTTATGCAATAGTATAGATCTCACATAGCTTAATTAGGGGCTTGAAATCTATTGTACTTCTTTTCATAGCTTAGTTTGCACTTCATTTGATAGATTAGTCTTGCACATTCATACTAGTTGCATTGGCATTGCATTTTTCATTTAGATTCTTGGGGACATTGGCACTCTTTCCCTTGTCTTCACTTGAATCTCTCATTGCATGGTTCACTAGCAAGGTCACATTCTTGTAGCTCTAGCTGAGAGCAAAACTCATAAGTCCTTTGCAACTCCATGCATAGAGAGCTATGAGCTGCTTGGTGGGCCTCATTCTTGAGCAACCTTGCATATAATGGTTCATAGAAGTGCACCATTTTAGTGTGTACATTTTTGGCGCCCACCGTGGGGCAGAGTAGATAGATTTGTCCTTTCATTTGATGCATTTTTCATCATTTTCAGATTAATTTTTGGAAAAATCTGCATTCTCTAGTTTTTTGTCTCAGATTATCGCGTGACACTTCTCAGAAGTATCGCGCGATATACTTTATGTCTTGGCGTGATAGTTCACGCAGAAAAAGTATCGCACGACTATATTGACTTCTGTCGCCTGACATCGGGCAAAGTATCACCTGGCATTGTGCGAAGTATCGCGTGACTGAGAAGTATCGCGCGACTGAGAAGTATCACCCGACTATAGGAAACTGTATCGCGCGATACTGTTGAAGTCTGAGAAATATCGCCTGGTCTGGTAGAGACTTGCGTTTTTAGTTTTCTTGTCTGAATTTGATTATTTTAGCTTGCTGTTTTGTTTTGCTTTGTTTAGATAGGTCTAACCTGCATCTTTTAGCTTGAATCCATCAGATTATTGCACATTTACATTTGGATTTGGATTTTGCTAACATTGTGGGTCTAACAAGTTGTGTTTGTAGGTGCTCTCCTTTGCTTGAAAATTGCTAAAAATGCATGTCAAAGAGGGCTACTAACAGTTTTTGCAGGAATGCCCAAGCATAAAAAAAAAAAAAAAAAAAAAATTCATTTCTTGCTTGTTATTTACTTTCCTTTCATTTGTGGCATTTACTAATTGTATTAGGAATCTTAATACCTTGTGAAAGGGATCTTGAGGTGGTAGGAGAAGTATGCTCTTCACCTTTAGATGAATCAGAAAATCTTGACCCATCTTAAGGTTTTGGAAGCAAGGGGGTAATTGATCTCTTTGCTTGGCGTGTTTGGGAGGGATTCTTGATATAGGGGAGTATGCTCTTCACCCTTGTGGTGAATCAAAAACCTTGAACCTCAAGATTTGATCCATTTTTGTTTAGTTTAGGAATCCTTTAGCGGGCCTGCTCTTGAGCAATCAAGAGGAACGACTCAAGTGGGGACAACCTTGTCATCATTCTCCTTGGTGGCAAGTGATTCCAACTCACTATAATCTCAAGGCTATCAAGGACACCAAAAACCTTGATAGACATAACACTTGTCTTTGTTTGATGTGAGTAGCTCATGGGATTGTGACCATGAGGAAAACATTGAACAAGAATGTTTAAGGTACTCTTGAGGCCGCAAGGTCCTAGTCCTTTATGAGGAGCAAGAGGGGTGTTGTGAACGGAAATTCTTATTAAGAACCATTAGATAGAAGCCACTCTTTTTTAGCTGCTTATCTTCTTAGTGCAAGGATTGATCCAATTGGTTTACCCGGATCACCTTAAGATACTCACCATATGTGTCCCTTTAGTTGTGTCATTTGACATTTTCATGACAAAGCCAACATCTCTTGTGGGTAACCACTTGGTGTGAGGCGAGGGGGCATCAAGTTGTGGGCTAAGTTGGTAAGTATTGAGCCTTGACTTTCTAGGATAGATTTTCTTGAAGTGTTTTCAATTGTGTGATACCAGTGCAAACGTTCTTACATACAAACAATCGGTAGCATTCATACGGTGTTGTTTCAATTTTGATATCACAAGTGTTTGTCTTGGCAAGGTTGCTTTTGCCCTTGTTTCAAGTGTTTGAGACCATGTCTTGATCCCTTGCTATTTGCAAACCTACCGAAATTCTGCTGATACCGTGACTGAAATCGAAAACATCAACCCTCAAACTGGAAATTTTGACCAAACAGACCCAAAAATGCAAATTTCACACAATTCTGGTCAAGAGTTAAATAATTCTGCAACAGTATCGCGCCCTGTAAGGTGAAGTATCACGTGATACTTCGCGCATGCTAGAAATATCGCCCCCTTTGAAGAGAAATATCGTGCGATAGTTCTCCCCTGACGGACTATCGCCCGGCCTGCCTGGAGTATATCGCCCGCCAGTATTAAGAAGTATTGCCTGGCTTAGGGTGAAGTATCGCACGGGTATAGGTTTATCGCCCCAGTAGCCTAGAGTATATCGCCTGGTTTATTTTTGCCGTGCTTAAATTTTGGTCAGTTTCAGTTGCTGTCAATTAGGCTAGGTCTTAGAGCAGGCTTCTCACCCTGACGTTTGAGATCTGTCTTGACTCCAAATTTTTGGTTTTTAGTCCTTCAGGATAGCATCATTTGATTTACAAAGTCACTTTGGAATAATTGTCAAGTTAGAAAGCCATTCTTGGTGCTAAGGTTCATCTTTAAAATTGTTAGCTATATTCTGGGAAAATTTTAGTTCTCTTATTGTCCAAATCGCTTTCATTTTCATCTCAATTTCAATTATCTTTTTGCCTAGTCCAACCTCCTGATTCAAAAGTGCAAGGGTAGTCACCCTTTGATTTGAAGCACCTCTTTGACAGTGTTGGTAAAGCCCCCCTTTTCTTTTCTTTTCTCTTTGGACAATAGAGGACTTCGATTATCCTAGTTTGGTGTTGACACTTTGAAAGGTCACCTTATCATTGAGAATATCTCTCTTTCATGTCAGTTATGACAAGGTACCAAGTTAATCAAGGGAAGCGACACCCTGTTGCCTTTAGCCAGTTACCACCTGTCAAGACTCGTCGACAACCTAAGGGAAAAGGACCCCTTTTTGACCAATCTCCTAAGAGTGAATCCGAGGTTTGTTTTAATCCAGGAGCTAATCCTAGTGAAGTGAGCACCTCTTTTATACCACTTTCATCAAGTATGGACATGAGTTACACTTTCACCCGACAGCAAAGAGAAGCCATGAATCAAACTCTTGAGGATATCTTCCAACAACACAGAAGAGAGTATGGTGGTTCTTCTCATGCCAGTCCACCCGGGTCACCTCCTAACAACGTGAGGTATTTTGATGCTCATCAATGAGCTGAAAGATAGCATAAGCAAGCTCACTCAGATTCAGGGTCACAACACGAAGACCAGAATAATGAATCTAGTGATCACCATATCAACGCAGCTAATGCAATAAGGCATTCAAGACAAACCTCCCCACTTAAAGACACTTCTTGATATGCAAATACAAGATTGAGAAGCATTGAGAGAGAGAAGCAAGCCTACTTAGATGAACAGGCTGCTAAAAAGGAAAAATTCCGACAACAGAAAAGAGTCACCCAAGAAGAAGAAGATAGACTCTATGCACAACAACTCCAAAATTGATTTAACGGGAGGGGAGCCAATAGTGGGATCAAATCGCCCCCATCTACCCCTTCCCCTAGCCCTTGAAGAAGATCAAAGACACCCTCACGATCCCCAAGTCCTAGAGGAAGAAGGACTTCAAGATATGACCATCATAGGAGACAGTCGTCTCATAGACATTCAAAGCAACCCTCCCAACGAGCACATCATGGCTCACAACATGGAGGCAGTTATGCTAAATTTGATCATATGGACTTCATGACTATGCAACAAGAACCATCCTTTCAAGCCTATGTGGAGCAATACGTGGAACAAAACAAAGACCAATTCTTGGAAAGTCTTATCACAAAGGCGCTAAAGTTCCATATAATTTTGATGTTCACCAAAAGATCAAGAAATAGAATCCTTCAACTGATGAGGTGATCTTACAAATGCAAAAGGATATAGACAGGATGAAGGCTTCCAAGAGCACATTTCATTTGGACTCCATATGTCCTAACCCCATTGACAAAAGTGTGGTGATGGTAGAATTCCCTAAGAAAGTTGAATTCCCAACATACGACAAATATGATGGCACTGGTGACCCCCACGACCATGTTTGACAATTCTACATAATGAGCTTTTCCTTTCACCATGAAGACTCCTACTTGCTGAGATTATTCCCAAGGAGTTTAAAAGGTCAAGCCATGGAGTGGTTCACCAACCTTTCCCCTCCAGTAAAGACATTTAAAGAACTTGTCCAAAGATTTGTTCAGCATTTCGCTTACAACTTATCTAGGTCGGTCACAATGCTTGATTTGTGTAAACTTAAACAAAATCAAGGGGAATCTTTTGTCACCTTTTTACAACGATGGAGGCGATTGTGTTCGAAATACCCAAGGACAATCCCTGAAGAAGAGAGAATTGATATCATTGTGAACAATCTAATACCAAAACTCAAATATGAAGTCAAGAAAATCCCATTTAATTCCTTTGATACTATGGTAGAGGTGGCATGTCACATTGAGGATGTCCTAAAAGAACAAGGAATTTTGGCTAAACCAACAAATAACAACAATAGCCAAAATAACAATACTAATGGTAACAAGGACAAAAAGAACTCTTATTGGAACAAAAACAAGCAAGTGGTCAACGACGGAGTTGTTGATTCATCTCAGGTCAAAAATGAAGGAGTTCTTAACCTCTCTCATGCAGTTCAAGCTATGAAGTTGCAAACATCTTCAACGCAACAAGACAAACCTAAGTATCAAAAGAGATCTAAAACGGAGAAAAGACAATTTACTAAATTGGGAGAATCATATGCAGATGTTTTTAAGACATTAGTTGCTCATAATTTGGCGCACCCACAGGATCCTACAAAACATCGAATACCGGATCATTTACCTCATTGGTGGGATGCTAAGGCTTTTTGCATTTTCCATAATGGGATTGGACACGACATAGAAAATTGTTTTAAACTCAAGCATCTTGTCCAAGACCTTATTGAGAAAGGAAAATTACAATTGGATGGGTTAACTACTAATGCAGACCATAAAGCCTTTAAAGAGCCCCTGCCTAAATATGAAAAAGGAGAGAATTCTAGCAGTAAGAATGGCAAGGCGGCTATTAACTATACATACACACATGCTGACAATGTGATTAACATGCTTGAAGTGGCTGACGATAACATCAACATGGTGAGAAAGAAAGATCCTTATGGACATAATGTGGACTCAACTCCTATGACTAATGAAAGACCCGCTGTGGTGATAAGAGGTCCTCACTCACAAGGAATGCCCCCGTCCCTCAATGCTGTCACTAGGGGTCAGGGCCAAGCACCCATTATCATCAAAGGTCCTAGCACTAGCAAGTCTAAACAGCCCGTGTCCAAAGGTGCTCCTCCCAAATCTGTCATTGGTCCTGATTCCAATTATAATCTCATTGACCAGCTACAACGTACACCCACTCAGATATCCATTTTTGAGCTTTTAGAATTATCTCCTAAGCACAAGCGCGTCCTCGAGGATGCTTTGCGAGCAGCCAATGTCCCTAATAACTTAGATATTGACCAATTCCAGAACATGGTCAACCATTTGGCTAGCCCTCATTTCCTCACCTTCTCAGAAGAAGATGACAAATCCATTAGTCACCCACATAATTTGGCCTTACACATCGAGGTCATGATTCATAAAACCCGTGTTAGGCGTGTACTGATAGATGGGGGTGCGGGGCTCAATATTTGTACCCTGAGTTTACTGCTAGCTCTAGGGTATTCCGAGAATGTCATTGACACAAAGAAAAGAATCACAATCAAAGCATATGACGAGGCAGAAAGAAGTTCCAAGGGATTGGCTATTTTGCCTATTCGCATTGGTCCCGTAGAAAAAGATATATTATTCCAAATTGTTGATGTTGGACCTCTAGCCTACAACATTTTGCTAGGTAGGCCATGGATTCATGAAATGCAGGCAGTCCCATCAACATATCACCAGTGTGTTAAGTTCCCCCATAACGGTGTAGAAATTTGCATCCCTGGAGACAGTGCTCTATCAGTCAATAACATTTCTACAAGATTACATGTACCTTTGAATAGAGAAGCTGACAATCCTAGCAGTTCACTTGAACAATGCAAGCAGAAATTCAAGACCATGGACCTTGGGATGGGAGATTATAAGATTGATTCTTTTACAAAAATGCCAATCTCTCCTAGGTCTTATGGGAGACCCTCCCCAAATGTGAAGCCCTCGTCATCAGCAATGACGTTATTTGGGAAATTTGTTGAGTCTTCGGTCCCCATTCAAGAAAAGAAAGAGGAAGTTGTTGTAAGGGACTGGATATATCATGAGGAGAAATACAAACATAATGAGAATTTTGCTCCTTCACCTGAAACTTATGGGAAAGGGTATACACTGGTTAAAAATATGGGATATCCGAGATTTGGTCCCCTTAGTCATAGGCTGGACGCTAAAGCTGAGCCTCTTGATCATGCTCTTTTTAGACAAAAAAATAAGTCCACGGTCGGCTTAGGTTTTGAGAATAAGAAGAAGAAAGGTGTCCCTGTCCCAGCTGCGACGGACAGTGACAGTGATGCAGATTATACGCCTGATCTCTCCAACCAACAAGATGTGTTTGATGATTGGGTGCCCTCAACGAATCTCCTTTGGGGAGATTCCACAGATTTGATGCTTAATAGTCCTACTATCCCAGCCATGATGGATAGTGACTGTGTGACTGCTAGATCGACAAAGGAAAGTGTTACTATCCTAGCTGCGACGGATAGTACCAATACTAGCACTAGAGAGGGGGAAACCCTTCCTAACCTTGAGGCTTCTACATCACAAGGCCTAAATGATGACTCAGAGACAGACTCCCATGAATATGAATGGGATTCACTTTCAGATGCAACAATTGATTTAGACATGGATATTATCCATGCCTATAGTACCCAACCCGATGCGACTAACGATCCTAGTGTCAGAATAGAGGATTGCCCTCCTCAAATCGCCTTAGTAGACGATGCTTCGTTTGATAGGATGAGTCCTAATTCAGGTATCTTAGGAGAAGACTTGATGAACTCTGATCATATGATCACCAGAGATGACACCTTTCGCATTAACAACATCGAACCCACCATTGACTTACCCCTTGTTCACTTTGACCTGATTGACTGGTCTCAGTGCCACCAAGAGCCCACATTCCTCACATTTCACAATGATTACGAAATTGCTTGCTATTTGAATTCTCTCAAACCCGTGGCTTCTTCCACCAATGAACCAACAACTAGCATGACAGAGCCTAATATTAAGTACCTCAGTCTCAAAACAAAAGACAAAAAGAAAAATAGGTCTGATGGCGAAAACCACTTTGTGGCGATGTCAGAACCAAAAATAGTAAAAAGAAATGATGCATCCGAAGGTGAAAACCTCTTTGAGGCACCTAAGGATGGGGTACTTAATAACTTGCCGAGTTATTTCCAAGATAGATCATCAATATTGATTGAACCAACAAAGCCGGTCAATTTAAACACAGAAGAAAATCCTCAGATAGTCCATCTTGCTCAGTCTTTATCAGAGGAAGAGACCAAGGCATATGTACAGTTTTTACAGAAAAAGAAAATTAATTTTGCATGGACCTACTCAGACATGCCAGGGCTTGACACGAATCTCATAATGCATCACTTATCTATAGCTCCAGGAGTCAAGCCAGTAAAATAGAGATTAAGAAAAATTCATCCACATATAGCTCTACTTGTCAAAGGAGAATTAGAAAAACTTTTGAGAGCTGGATTTATTAGAGCCATCGATTATGCAGAATGGATCTCAAACATAGTATCGGTCTCCAAACATGATGGGTCCATTCGTGTCTGCACAGATTTTAGAGATCTAAACAAAGCCTGCCCAAAGGATGATTTTCCACTTCCAAACATTGACCTGATAGTGGACATGATGGCGGGCTATGACATATATTCCCTAATGGATGGTTTCTCGGGGTATAATCAAATCAAAATAGCTCCTGAAGACCAAGAGAAAATAGCATTCACATGTGCATGGGGAACCTACTGCTGGAACGTCATGCCATTCAGGTTAAAGAATGTAGGAGCAACCTACCAAAGAGCTATGACGACTATCTTTCATGATATGATGCACAAAAATATGGAAGATTATGTGGATGATACCCTGGCAAAATCAAGACAAAGGGACACACACCTCAATGATCTGGAAGTAATTCTAGATCGTATGGAACAATTTCAACTCAGATTGAATCCAAAGAAGTGCGCATTTGGCGTCACCTCAGGCAAACTTTTAGGATTCATAATATCAGCA
The DNA here is from genome assembly GCA_027943335.1 of Chamaecyparis obtusa. NCBI lineage: Eukaryota > Viridiplantae > Streptophyta > Pinopsida > Cupressales > Cupressaceae > Chamaecyparis > Chamaecyparis obtusa. Next base: position 206,881 of record BSBK01000432.1, read on the forward strand.
AAAGGTATCGAGGTTGACCCCGAAAAGGTCCAAGCAATCCTAGATATGCCACCTCCTCAAAATATCAGCCAAATGAGAAGTCTTCAGGGATGTCTTCAATCAATTAGGAGGTTTATTTCTCAGCTTGCAGATAGAGCGCAACCCTTCAACAAGACATTGCATAAGGGTGCTTCTTGTGTTTGGAACGAGGATTGTCAAAAGAGCCTAGATCAGATCAAACAATACTTGGCTAATCCTCCGATCTTAATGCCTCCTATTCCAGGGAAACCATTGATCCTATATATTTCAGCTACAGACACTTCCCTGGGGGCATTATTGGCTCAAACAGATGATACTAGGAAAGAACGGGCCATCTACTATATCAGTCATACTCTAGTCTCTTATGAGATCAATTACAATAATATTGAGAAGTCTTGTCTCGCGGTGGTGTTTGCTTCTCAAAAGTTGCGCCACTACATGCTTTCTCATACCATACATTTGGTTGCCAAAATTGATCCCCTTAAATACTTGCTTAGTAAGGCTGCCCTGATGGGTAGACTTGCTAAATGGATGATGGTCCTCACTGAATTTGACATAGAGTACGTTGAAAGGAAGGCAATAAAAGGGCAAGCTATTTCTGACCAATTAGCTGATTTTCCAATCCAGGATAGTATGCCAATCCAAGTGGAATTCTCAGATGAACACATCTTATATACCACTATTCGCACTTGGAAAATGTTCTTTGATGGCTCCCGCATGCAAAATGGATCAGGTGCTAGAGTGTTATTTGTTTCTCCACATGGGTACAACATTTTGAAGTCTTACAAACTATTATTCCCATGTACCAATAATATTGCAGAATATGAAGCTTTAACTAATGGCTTGAGAATGGCTATAGAATGGAACATCACAGAATTACATGTCTTTGGGGATTCCCAGTTAATCATCAACCAAGTCAATGAAGAGTATCAAACCAAGGATGACAAATTGATACCCTATAAAAAGATGGTTGATTCTTTGAGATGCTATTTCACCTTTGTGACATTTCAACAAATCCCTAGGACAGAGAACAAAGCTGCAGATGCCATGGCCACATTAGCTTCACTTCTTCAGTTGGAGACACATGAATCCAGATTTGAATTCTTGGTGGAAGAGCTACACCATCCCATCTTTGACTCATCTGAAAGCCATGTCATTTGTGCCATTATCACACATGAATCTTCCCGATATGGTGCTATCTATTCATATCTTCATGATGGCATCATCCCTGACACATTCACCCACTCCGAACTCCAAAACCTCATCCGTAATGCCTCTCGCCACACCCTCATCTCTGGTGATTTATATAGGAGGGGTTTAGATGGGACGCTCCTTAGGTGCTTGGAAAAGGAGGAATCCAACCAAGCGTTAGCTGACATCCACAAGGGCATTTATGGTGGACATTCTAATGGTCTTGCCATGGCCCGAAGGTTGCTTAGGGTGGGATATTATTGGCCCACAATGTAGATGGACGCAGTCACCTTTGCTAAGTCATGTGAAAAATGTCAGAAACACGGCAACCTGATTCATTCTCCAGGTAGGGAGCTGATTCCTTCTATTTCTCATTGGCCATTTCAGCGCTGGGCCTTTGATCTAGTTGGGCAAATTCATCCCAACTCATCAGGTGGACACAAGTTCATTATTACTGCCACTGACTACTTCACAAAATGGGTGGAGGCTGTATCACTTTCTGTTGCTTCAGGAAGGACCATTTCTTTGTTCATTTTGAATCATATCATTTGCCGATTTGGAGTGCCTACCGAGATCATTACTGACAATGGAGGTCAATTTAAGAATAAGGACCTAAAGCACCTGTGCAAAAAGTTTAAAATCAAGTAACATTGGTCCTCCATCTACTTTCCACAAGGAAACAGACAGGCAGAAGCTTCTAACAAAACCATTCTTAAGATTCTTCATAGAACAGTGCATAAGAATGGTAGGGATTGGCACTTACAAATCAATCCAGCACTATGGGCCTACAGAAAAAGCATTCACACACCTATAGGAGCCACTCCTTTCTCTCTCACCTATGGCGCTGAAGCAATATTGCCTTTAGAAGTCGAGATACCATCCCTTAGAGTCTCACTCAAAGGTTTGATTATAGATGAGGATTATCGCGCCATGAGGTTACAGGAACTAGAACTTCTAGATGAGAAGCGTAAGGCTTCCTTTGATCATATGAGAGTGTATCAGAAGCGTATGTCCAAGGCATTCAACAAGAAGGTTCACCCTAGACAATTTCAAATAGGTGATCTTGTTTTGCGAGAGAACCCTAAGAACCAACAAAATAGAGAGCAAAAGGGCAAGTTTGAACCTAACTGGCTTGGACCATATGTCATCACAGCTGCTTTTGGTACTAGTGCGTATTTACTATCAGATCCTGATGGAGAACAGCTCCCTGATCCCATCAACATTGTGCACCTCAAGAAGTTCTATCCTTGATGCCCGTTCTGTCTGGGGGCATCCTTTGTACATATCTTATTGATCCTGAAAAAATTCTAAAAAAATTGATATATGATGCTGAAAAAATTCTAAAAAGCATAAAAAGTCCTTAAAAAAATACAAAAAAATCAAAATATTCAAAAATTCAAAAAAAAATAGAAAAAAGTGCCTTGGTGAAAACCTAGCAATAGGCACCTTGGTAGCAAAAATCCAAAAAAATGAAAAAATGAAAAAAGATTCCAAGTGGTGACAACCTGGAAACAGGCGCTACTTGAGGCCTTTGCACCCCTATTTGTTAACATGCGTCCTCGACACTGAGCCTTTCCCTCATACCTTGACCTTATTTGGCTAAGTCTGGAATTGGTCTTTGTCTTTGTCTAGGGGGCATAACTGTTAGCATTGGTCTTTTAGGTGCGTCTGTCTCTTGGGGCATTTCACAACAGGTGTTTTTCAACACCACCCCAAAATAGTGTTCTTCAACACTACCCTTGCGTCAAGTGTTTCTTAACACTTATCAGGTGTCTTACCTAAACAGTCTCGTATGACCCGATATTTCTCATTTGCAGATATGATACTCAGAATTTGACTCTATGACCAACACACACGCACTTAAACAATCCACTCGATGACGATATGATGACTTTATTTTTCTTTGTGTGCTATCTATGAGGATTTCTTTGATGAGTGGTCTCTCCCTGAGAAGTTTTTGATGATGCATCGCTAGAAGACTGAGGGAATGAGACCATGTTTTCTTTCTTTATCTGCTTGTGGGTATATTTTGTTGATCCTAACTGTCATGAGCATTTATGCTGGTCCTACTTGACACTATGGATTGACAAGGTATTATCCTTGACTGTTTGCGAGTGCATGCTTTTAGTTATCCTAACTTTCATGTGTCTTGATACAAGCATAATCTCGCCATATCAAAACTTAGGTAATCTCACTGCATTAGTCATCTGGACCTACATGTCTTTGATGCCTAGGTAAGATTTCCACATTTCTATCTGATAAAGATCATATTCATATCCACATAGTTATGCTAGTGTGCATTGTATGATTTTACAACGCTACCAATAACGCTCAATGATGATAATTAGATGTCTATAAGCGTTGTGACCTTGCAAGTCAACCACTTTCATAGTATCTTGCATTTTTAGGTTCATGTTAGTCTAGTGTTGCATTTTGCATATGGAAAGAGCTCTCCTTTTCATCCTACGTGGACCTGTCAGTCGACTACGCTCACCTTCTCTCCTTCTTGATCATGTCTTTCGCTCCTTGTCTTTTTCATCTCGAACCTGTTCCTATTCATCACAAAGGGGTTAATCACATCACCATATCTATATCAAAACTATCATTTTCAAGAAACATAAGTTTATATCATACACATGAGAATTAAACATACATCTATGAGAGAGAACATACATAAGCACATACATAAGCATTTTGAGCAAAATGATAAGGCAATATACATAAACTGATACATCCATCACAAGTGAGACAAATACACATGATACATCGAACATCCAGTAATCTCATATACAATGTCATGATATACAATACAATATGGGATCCCAAAATTTGGATCAACAGTCTCAAAATATGTCTAAAACATCTAAGACCTAATCCTAAGACTCGCTACCACCCTCGCGAGGAGCTCGTGGTGGTGGAGGAGGCATGGCTCTCCTATCGAGTACCACGTCTGATACCCCTACCCGCTGAGAGTATGATGGTGCTCTCTCACCCTCTGGGACGGCCTGCAGATATAACCTATGATAATAGGCAGCTCTCGCTGACTCCCGTCGGAGCTCCAGTGCCTCAACCTGTGCCATCGCCTCACGGTGTGCTATCTCTGCTCTAAGATCAGCTATCTGCTGATCCCGCTCTGCCCTCAGATCCAGGAGCTACTGATCTCTCACGGCTATAGTGGTCCATAGCTATTGTATCTCTACCTCCTAAGCCTGTATCTGGGCTCTCAGGTCCTCTCCCCCCGCAGGTTACTCCTGCTGTACCTCTACCTGCCGGTGAGCTGGTCTCGCCTCCTCCTCAAGTGTCACTGACCGCTGTCCCCGTGACCGTTTCCAACCACCTGATCTCGACCCCTCTCCTCTCTCCATCCTCCTCCCTCTCCCCCTCCTACCATCTCCTCCATCCCCTCCCTCCCCTCCTCCCTCCCCTCCGTCCCCCCCGTCCCCTCCATCTCCTCCGTCTCCTCTGTCTCCTCCCGGCACTGGCATCTGTACATCTGGTACTGTAAATCGAGGGAATGGTACCCTCCGCTGCTCTGCTCTGTAGGCTCCATCAGCCCCTGCATCTGCCACATCTGGGAAATAATCCCAAGGCTCGCTCCTGATAGCTTCTGTCTCCGCGACAGCCTGCTGATAATCTAGCATAGGTAGCCACCCATGCCCCTCCTCATCCCTAGCCCTGGCATATGTAGTAGTCTCTATCGAGACTCGATGCTGCCTCCCAAACTACCGCCACACCCGAGTGATGCAGAATCTCTCTACGATCTCCACATATCGACCTACCAGTGGTCGACTACACAGCATGTAGCTCAACTCATCCACTACATCCCCCCAAACCTCCACCTCCTTGTACGGCCTCCATGTGAATGAGGCTATCTCATCCAGAATCTGTCTGTAATAAGTCACATCCCTAGAATGGGCATGTGATATAAACCCGATGTACCTATAAATGTAGGGGTACCTCCTCTCCCTCGGCTGAACCCTGGGGTGCACCACAGCAATGTGCTCCCATGCCCATACCTGTGCCAGGATGGCACCACATGCCCATGTCCGACCATCCCTGTAGACGATCTTGTGCAGCTCATGATACATCTCTGCCAGGATCGCAGGCCCCCATGCCATCCGTCGGGGCCTGCCTACCAAGTCTACCAGTAACCTGCCCCATCCAAGCGGGAATCCCTTCTGATTGCGATCAGTCATCAGGATCTGTGAGATGATAGATGCCACAATGCATGGCACCGGATAATCTCTGCCAAAATCATCAAGCAGTCGCTCCCAGCTGACATGTCTATCCAGGATAGTCACATCCTGAAACATCTCCTGAATCAATCAACGCCCCTCAGTGGCATCCTGATCATAGTATACCTGTGACAACACATAATCATGTTAGTTTTCATCTTTTGGAAACATTACATTTTACATGACTATCTCAAAAACATGATTATACTTATAGGCTCTCCGTGGCATGGAACTCGGAGGATCCTATAGACATCCTCCAGTGTGATGGATGTCTCGCCTGTAGGAAGGTGGAAGGTGTTGTGCTCGCTGTGCCATCTCTCGGCCAGCGCAGTCAACAACCCATGGTCTGCTCAGATATACAGGTACCTCAACAGATACCGGAATCCCATCACCCTGAGGTCGGCATTGCCCGGATCATCCAGATCTCGGACACACCGTAATCCTGTCACCTTCGGCGCTCTGATGATGAGCACCAGAAAAACCTCCTGCAAGCCAAAACCAAGCCTGTTGTTAGCACATATCATGATGGATGTCCAAAAACTCAGTATAAAACATCTTAAAAACGTAACATTGTCTAGACCCATGTCATTTTTGCTCAAAAATGCATTAAAAATCAATATTTTATGCTAGGCGATATTCCTTTTCTAGAGAAGTATCGCGCGATACTTCTCCCTATAGTGGGGTGATAAACCTTATATCGCGCGATACTTCACCCAGTATCGCGCGATCTTTCACCCAGTATCGTGTGATACTGGTGTCTAAGGTCGCGCGATACTTTTGGGGCACGCGAAGTATCACGCGATACTTCTCCCTGAAACGCGCAATACTTCTAAAGTATCGCGCGATACTTCGCCTAGGAAAAAATTTTGAAATTTAAAATTTGAAAAAAGGTGCTAAAAAAAAGCTATTAAATGCTAAAAATCACCAAAAAGCTCGAGTTTTTCGAAAACATACCGGGGCAGGATAATGTGGTGGCCGGTTGTGCAACCGGGTGCGCTCAAATCGATGCCTATGGACGGGAACTCCTTCTTGCTGGGCCATTTTCTCTCTCTAAAGCTCTGAAAATTCTCAAATCGCTAAAAGACAAATGATTTTTGAAAATGGCATTTTGACCCCTTTTATAGTCTTTTGACTTTTTGACCTCATTTTCAAAACACCTCAGAATTGCACAAAAATTGCACCCCTAGCTAATTTCGACATCCTGGATCCATTTTCGGACTTGAAATTGAAATCCGAGGTCATCTTGATAGTCAAAATCACATTTCAAAATCTTTCCCCCTTCTGCGCAATTGGCTGATCTTTTGCGGCCTAATCTTTTAATCTTTGCTGGGGCATCAATATTTCTTCCTTTTCATGTCTTCCAAACTTCTAGTCTTTCATTCATATTCATTCCATTCCCTCATTTCTCACGTTTGACTGCATCTTTCCAGTCAGGCTGGGGCATGTTCTATTGCCTAATGGTTAACCTATTTGACCCCTACATTCGATTGTGATTTGATCAACCTTATCAATTTTTTGTCTCCCCTCTACTTGATTTCGATTTCAACTCCGAGGGGGTAGTATTTATGGGATTCTCATCCCTAATTCTCTTGATTTTCCTGATTCAAACATCTTTTGTGAGCTTTTGCTCAAAATTTGAGATCCTTATCTCCCATTTTTAGACATTGATTATTGCCTAGCAGCGACGGTGATAGTTTTGTCTAAAGCTTGATTTGCACCTAGCAACGACGGTGTTGGTCTAAGCTTTTGTTTATGTTTGTCCAGATGTGATCCCGAATTGACCTCATATCTGAGTTGTTTTGTGATCCCAAATCGATCTCACATTTCAACTTCATTCTTTGACTGCATGTGTTCCCAAATCGATCACACATTAGTCAAAGAGGGGCAAATGTATGCACCCAAAAATGGTCACCTAGACTTTGGGCCCCATTTATTCAATTTATTGATCTTAAATCATTTTTATCAATAAACAATATTTTCAACAATATCAATCTCTTGATCAAGTCTTAATTTCGATCATATATTGGATTTTTATCCTTGGGCTAACCATTTATCCTAAGTCTTTATTTAATTAAAAGGAATATTTCCTCCCCTTTTGATTAAATAAAAAGCCCCACCTTTCCTCTTATCCTAAGTTGCACAAATAAAATATTATTCCTATTTTACAAAAAGAAAAAAAACACTTTTTGTCTCACATGAAGCTCAAAAGTCAACACTTCACTCTCATTGGAGGATACTTGTGCACATGGATTGCTCCTCTTTCAAGCTCCACCGCCGATTAAGTCTTTTTGCCTCTTAATCTCCATGGTCCATTTCACCTCATTTCTTATAAAAGGAGAGCTCTCTCCTTCATTTGGATATCCATGTTTTATGCTAATGTTATGCTGCAGGTTTTAGGTGCATTTAGAGTTTGAAGACATTGAAGACTTGTTGCATTTTATTGTAGTTGCATATTTGTTTTCTTAGTTGCATGATCATGGCATCATAGATTAGATTTCCTTTTATGCAATAGTATAGATCTCACATAGCTTAATTAGGGGCTTGAAATCTATTGTACTTCTTTTCATAGCTTAGTTTGCACTTCATTTGATAGATTAGTCTTGCACATTCATACTAGTTGCATTGGCATTGCATTTTTCATTTAGATTCTTGGGGACATTGGCACTCTTGCCCTTGTCTTCACTTGAATCTCTCATTGCATGGTTGACTAGCAAGGTCACATTCTTGTAGCTCTAGCTGAGAGCAAAACTCATAAATCTTTTGCAACTCCATGCATAGAGAGCTATGAGCCGCTTGGTGAGGCCTCATTCTTGAGCAACCTTGCATATAATGGTTCATAGAAGTGCACCATTTTAGTGTGTACAGTAATAACATTAAGATACCTATGAGGAATTAGTGAATTATTATTTATGTTGTGTATTGCAAATCTTGTTTGTGGAATTATTTTGTTTAAAAGTATAAACGTAATTTAAAATTACTCCTCATTTATGGAGACATTTGGTTTTCCTCTCAGGTCTCTTAGCAAGGCATTACAATGTGAAGCTGAAATGAGTTGACGAGAATGAAACTATAAGAGAAGTCAATGTTTAGATTTTATTTTGTATTGGATCAGATATTGAAGTTCATGACATGTGTTTCTTGCATTATATTTGAAATTTGATATTTTTTCCACTTTGTGATTTTTATGAAAATAAAGAGCATATTGATTTACATTCAAATTTTAATCTATTAGGGTTGCATTGTGTTAATTCTAATTTGTATTTGTTAGAATTAGTAATCTTTCCTTGGTTGTTTTATTTAATTTGAGGATAAACCAAGGTATCCTCATTTTATTTAATTTAGGATATTCCTATATGGAATCTCTACATGTAATTTTGTCCTCTAGTCCAAGTGGGAGGATAACTCATATTTTGTAATTCATTTAATCAGGAAAATAGTTTATTCCTCCATATGAGGATGCTCACACTTGACACACACATAGTATGAATGTGGCACTCATACACATTGGAGTTACATGCAAACTCTTTCACTCATCTGTACTTAAGAGATGCTTCTCCACACACTTGACACAATTTTCTCACATTTTGCTACACACAATTTTCTCTCCTCTTGACAGTTTAGTTCTCTCATTATTTTATTGAGCTTCTTGCTCATATTATAGCTCTCTCTTTAGGTTTTTCTTCCCTCATTCATAATACACAAAGGGTTTTTTCTTTGCTTTTCACCTTACAAAAATCTCTTGGATCTTTGTTGGGGTTCTTGGAGTATTCTCATGTTTTGGTGATTGATCTTGCAACTCTATCTCATATTTGGCTTATGGTAAACTCTGTTAGCATCTGCAAAAAATTTCATGGTTGTAGCTTTTCCCCCCTAGTCTCTACAGTTGTTTTTAGGTCTCTAGCATAAACCCTTAGTTCAAATTTTTGAAAAACTAGCCGTTGGTGTGAAAAGCCCTATTTTATGCCCTGGCCTTGTTCTAATTTTGTGTTACTTTATTCAGGCCACTTAAAATTCTTTTATCACATGTGCTAAATTGTTAACCTCTTTGTGGCATGATCGCGTGAACCTTTTTCATGTTATGCGATCATGTGACTAGGGTTTTATGTCGGACCCCTTTGTTTTATTTCCCTAAGTCTCAGCGAAATATTTTCCTAAGTCTTTAGCCCAGCGGTGCTTTATTTTTTCCTAAGTCAGTGCCTTAATATTTCCTATGTTTTGACTTTAATCTTTCCTGGGCCCGGATCTAACACCTTCTTGATCCTACGGTTGTCGTAAGTTCACAAGGGTTTTGTGAGAGGCTTGCGATCTTACGATGGCCATTGATTCTCTTTGTGACATGACATTTTAGACTGTGGGTCCATAATGACACGTAGGTACAAATGGTAGCTTCTCATTGGTCCATGTATTAGTTCTGTGGTAGTTGTCAGTGGGACCTGAGTTTCTGGCTTGTCAGAGGGTCCTAACATTGTCATAAAATCAACAACGGGTGCATGATCTTATAGGATCTATCAAAGGTTTAAGATCATGCACCAACTGTCGATTCTACCTTTTTTAGAGGAGATAATGTGTAGCGGGTCCACATGCCAGGTGTGCTAATTTGGTAAGCTGTGATTGGTCCACAGGTGAATGACTGGATATGTTGTTAGTGGGGCTAGGTTTTTTGAGGTTCAGTGGGTTTTGACACTTGCAGAGCATCGACCGTCGATGTGTAATCTGATGGGTTTTTTCTAACACATGCAAACTTAAGACATCCGTTGATCTCTTTCAGTGTCAAAGGGTTGTCAGGGCAGGGTAAGATTCTTCATCTGATGGTTGTCTTATGATCTGGAGGAATCTTGGAGGTCTATGTGAATATGAGACAACAGTCAATTTTCTTGATGTGGGCCCAGTAAAATTTTTGTCTTTTCAGCGGTTTGGACAGAGTTTTAGCGGTCCTGATAAATGTTCAAGGTTTCGCTTATTCGCGTGGAAAGGTGGTGGTACTCTAAATGTCTTGGTGATTTGGTGAACAAGCATTTTCATTGTCGCTAAATTAATTGGCGGAGGTAAAAAGTGTGTTGGTAGTTCCCTTTGATCTTCAACTTGTAGATTTATACTTTGATGGATAACTTTAATATAACTTTGACTCTATCACTACTCCAAAGTCTACAAGAAAGAGGGCCAATTAATAAGGATCAACAATGAGATCCCCCTACACTTTGAGCCTTAATGCTCAAGCGGGTGTACCCTTGACTCACTTCTCCAAAGGAGTCTCAAAACAATATGCAACTATATCCTTTACTAACTAACTGAAAGATATTATCATTTAAATGTGTGTGTGTGGTTGATAACAATGAAATGCCTCCAGAGGATGGACTAGTGCCTTAACCTAGGGCAAAGAGTCACCCAATTACATATATTAGCTGAAGATCTTAAATCAAACACTCTTGGGCTCAGAATAAGTGCTTTGCCTATTACCCCTCTCCCTCAAACACATGGACATTAGATTCTTATTTGGTTGTAAACTCACTGAACTCACCTAAAAGATTTATATCCTAACTTTGTTAGGAACTCGGAGATGACTTCACAATACTCTTTGTTTACCATATGCTAATACACTTTGTGACACTAACATATATGAGCTCAGAATCGAAACAAGAAGACATACACAAATGCAAGATTGGAACTCAATAGCATTCTCATTAACATATTCAGGATCAATATACAATCAAAACAACACAAAGATAGGAAAAAGACCCAAAATCAGCTCCTCTTTCAGTATAATACCATCAGCAACTAGGGACCAAAAAGAATGTTTTGGAACCCCTACTAAGTCAAAAATGCTATAACTTATACCCCTAGTCACCTTGGAATCCTCAAAGAGGATGCATCAAGCTTTGGGTGACTAGGGTTAGGGTTTCACCCACCATATCAACTAGAAACAATCAAAAATTAAATGTAGGGGATGAAAACCAGTCGGCTGTGCTTGAGAAAGATTTGCACTTATGATAGATCTCTAGGAAAGTACTGCAAATCATGGAATTCTAAATTTGTCAACCCTTTTTGGCCACTTGCAACACGCCTCAAGCATAAAAAACACAGTACAAACCCCTGCAAACGATCATGGCACACCTTGGACCACACTGCAATTGAAAACAAACCATCTCTTACCAGCTCCAGTCACTTCTACATTCAATTTTAGTCCTTTTGGTCATAGGAAACCCTCAGAAATTTGAATTTGAAATCAAATAGTCATTTCATAGTGCCAGCAGCAAACTGACGGTCCACATTTGAATCTCGATCAACTTTAAGTCCTGACTGTTAGATCCCTGTATTTCATGGGCTTTAAGTCTTAACTCAACTACTACCCTCGGGTTTACTCCTAGTGACTACATGAAAATGTTTTTCTTATTCACGAAGTAAAAACACTAACCCACCTTTAACTCTGTGACTTAGCGAATAAAAGAAACCTAACTCATCCCAACTACACCTGCCGAACTGGTGACTGAAGAGTTTCACCAGTTCATAGAACACGTGTTACCTCCACCAATTCATTTAGCGACAATGTGAACACTTGTTCACCAAATTGCCAAGACATTTAGAGTACCACCACCTTTTTACGCGAATAAGAGAAACCTTGAACATTTATCAAGACCACTAAAACTTTGTCCAAACTGCCAAAAAGAATGAGAAACTTTACTGGGTCTCCATCAAGAAAATCGACGGTTGTCTCATCTTCACATAGACCTCCAAGATTCCTCCAGTTCATAAGACAACCATCGGATGAAGAATCTTACTCTACCCTGATAACCCTCTGACACCAAAAGAGATCAATGACTGTCTTAAGTTTGCATGTGTCAGAAAAAACCCATTAGATTACATGCCAACTGTCAATGCTCTGCAAGTGTCAGAACCCACTGAACCTCAAAAAACCTTGCCCCACTGATAGCATATCCAGTCATTCACTCGTGGACCAATCACAGCTCACTAAATCAGCACACTTGGCATGTGGACCCACTGCACATTATCTCCTCTGAAAAAGGTAGAATCGACAGTCGGCGCATGATCTTAAACCTCTGACAGATCCCATAAGATTATGTGCCCGTCATTGATTTTCTGACAATGTCAGGACCCTATGACAAGCCCAACACTTAGGTCCCACTGATAACTACCACCGAACTAATACATGAACCAATGAGAAGCTACCATTTCTACCTACGTGTCATTATGGACCTAGAGTCTGAAATGCCGTGTCACAAAGAGAATCAACAGTCGTCATAAGATCGCAAGCCTCTGACAAAACCCTTGCGAACTTATGACAACTATAGGATCAAGAAGGTGTCAGAGCCGGTCCCAGGAAAGATTGAAGTCAAAACATAGGAAATATTAAGGCACTGACTTAGGAAAAAATAAAGCACCGCCGGGCTAAAGACTTAGGAAAATATTTTGCCAAGACTTAGGGAAATAAAACAAAGGGGTCCAACATAAAACCCTAGTCGCATGATCACATAACATGAAAAAGGTTCACGCGATCATGCAAAAAAGAGGTTAACAATTTAGCACATGTGATAAAAGACTTTTAAGTGGCCTGAATAAAGTAACATAAAATTAGAACAAGGCTAGGGCATAAAGTAGGGCTTTTCACATCAATGGCTAGCTTTTCAAAAATTTGAACTAAGGGTTTATGCCAAAGACCTAAAAACAACTGTAGAGACCAGGGGGGAAAAGCTACAGCCATGAAATTTTTTGCAGATGCTAACAGTGGCTCTATTTGGGGATGTATGCCTCTTGTAGGCATAACAAGGACTTAGAATCACTGGTTAAAGTAGATCATCCCACTGGAAAAAATTGACGACAGAGAGCAACAGGACCAAAACCTTACAGACCAGGATAAAATAGGACAAGGGAAAGCAACTTTACAAAATTTACAAAATTTACAGACCTAACTACTATTCATGGAAATAAAATACCTTCAATTGAATTATTTCTTCAAGAATTGTCCATGAACTGGCAATTCCTGAACTTCACCATTTAACTCTTTCACAATGTATGAATCTTGGCCCCATTTCTCATGAATTAGATATGGCCCTAACCAGAGTGGATCAAATTTACCATGTTTTCCTTTATCCTCTAGTCTAGCATTCCAAATTAATACTAGGTCATCAGGCTCAAACTTCCTCTCTGTAGCCTTCCTATCATACAAATTCTTAACCTACAACTGCAATTTGGCATTTCTTGCAACTGACTCTCTTCTAGTCTCATCCACCCTGATGAGATCCTCAATTCTCAACTAAATTTCATCATCTATGTCATCATCATATAATTGAACAAACTTGTACATTTCCAATAAATTATTCTGAGGCATTCTTGCATGTATTCCAAATACTAGATCAAATGGTGCACAACCAATTGCCCTCTTCACAATTACCCTATCAACCCATAGAGATAATGGAAATTTTGAATTCCATGCCCTCTTATTCTTCTCAAGAATCCTCCTGAAGATCTTAATCAAACTCTTATTAGTAGATTCTACTTGACCATTTCCTTGTGGATGATAAGGTGAGGAATAAGAAACCTGAATTCCTAAACCTTTGCAAAAGTCCTTATATTCAGCAGACCTAAAGCACATTACATTATCACTTACTATCCTTTTAGAGCAACCAAACCTTGTAACAATATTGTTCAACAACAAATTAGTTACCACCTTACTAGTTGCATTCCTTGTAGGTATAGCCTCTACCCACTTTGTAAAGTAATCAGTGGCAACTAAGATCCATGAGTGTCCTCCACTTGACTTGTTTGGTATCTCCCCTATGAAATCAATTCCCCATTGTTGGAAAGGAGCTTGTACTTCTACTGGTCTTAATGGCACATTACCTAAAAATTTAAGCTTACCAAAGAACCTTTGACAAGCATCACACCTCCTTACCAACTGGTCTGCATCCTTGAAGATTGTGGGCCACCAGAATCCTGCTCTCAAGATTTTATGAGTAGTGGTTTTACCCATATAATGCCCACCACAAACTCCCTCATGCATTTCCTTTAACAACTTTTTATCCTAATCTTCATCAACACATTTCAAAATTATGCAATCTAAATTCTTTCTATACAATTTACATTTCACAATTACATACTTGATGGCCTGTAATTTTAATGTCCTCTCCTGATTATCATTCATTCCTGCTAGACATCCCATGTTTCTCAAGTAATAGATGATATCTTGATACCAAACACAATCATCCATATCACATGTATAATCAATTTCAAAATGATTTACTTAATTTGAATCAAGATTGGATTGAGCCATCAGTTTTGCCAATCCTTGTCCTCTAACCAATTTGGTAATCTAGACATGAATGTTGAATTCTTGGATCCTATTGATCCATCTACATCTTCGTCTAGACACCTCTTGTTGTGAGAAAATATCCTTCACAGCTGCACTTGGCACAAAAGCATTTTTTTGCAGATGCAAACAAAGTGTTCTACGAACTAGTGAAACTCTTTAGTTGCCAGTTTGCCAGGTGTAGCTAGGATGAGTTAGGTTTCCTTTATTTGCTAAGTCACAGAGTCAAAGGTGGGTTAGTGTTTTTACTTCGCAAATAAGAAAAGCATTGTCACGTAGTCGCTAGGAGTAAACCCAAGGGTAGCAGTTGAGTTAAGACTTAAAGCCCATGAAATACAAGGATCTAATGGTCAGGACTTAAAGTTGATCGAGATTCAAATGTGGACCGCTGATTTTCTGCTGGCACCATGAAATGACCGTTTGATTTCAAATTCAAATTTCTAAGGGTTTCCTGCAACTAGAAGGACTAAAATTGAATGCAGAAGTGACTGGAGTTGGTAAGAGATGATTTGTTTGCCATTGTAGTGTGGTCCAGGGTGTGCAATGATCATTTGTAGGGGTTTGTACTGTGTTTTTTGTGCTCAAGGTGTGTTGCAGGTGGCAAAAAGGGTTGACAAATTTAGAATTCCATAATTTTCAGTACTTTCCTAGAGATCTATCATAAGTGCAAATCTTTCTCAGGCATGGCCGACTAGTTTTCATCCCTTGCATTTAATTTTTTATTGTTTCTAGTTGATCTGGTGGGTGAAACCCTAACCCTAGTCACCCGAAGCTTGATGCATCCTCTTTGAGGATTCCAAGGTGACTAGGGGTATAAGTTGTAGCATTTTTTACTTAGTAGGGGTTCCAAAACTTTCTTTTTGGTCCCTGGTTGTTGATGGTATTATACTGAAAGAGGAGCTGATTTTGGGTCTTTTTCCTATCTTTATGTTGTTTTGATTGTATATTGATCCTGAATATGTTAATGAGAATGCTATTGAGTTCCAATCTTGCTTTTGTGTATGTCTTCTTGTTTCAGTTCTGAGCTCATATATGTTAGTGTCACAAAGTGTATTAGCATATGGTAAACAAAGAGTATTGTGAAGTCATCTCTGAGTTCCTAACAAACTTGGGATTAAAGTCTTTTAGGTGAGTTCAGTGAGTTTACAACCAAATAAGAATCTAATGTCCATGTGTTTGAGGGAGAGGGGTAATAGGAAAAGCACTTATTCTGAGCCCAAGAGTTTTTTATTTAAGATCTTTAGCTGATATATGTAATTGGGTGACTCTTTGCCCTAGGTTAAGGCACTGGTCCATCTTCTGGAGGCATTTCATTTTCATCAACCACACACACATTTAAATGATAATATCTTTCAGTCAGTTAGTAAAGGATATAGTTGCATATTATTTTGAGACTCCTTTGGAGAAGTGAGTCAAGGGTACACCCGCCTGAGCATTAAGGCTCCAAGTGTAGGAGGATCTCATTGTTGATCCTTGTTAATTGGCCCTCTTCCTTGTAGACTTTGGAGCGGTGATAGAGTCAAAGTTATATTAAAGTTATCCATCAAAGTATAAATCTAAAAAATGAAGATCAAAGGGAACTACCAACAAACTCCTTCTTGCACTTCACTTTCTTGGATTATTTCATGAACTTATTTTCATTCTTTTAATACTTCTAACATGGTATCAGAGTTGTTTAATCCTTGTTTAACTGTTTTCTAGGAAGGTGTCATTCGAAGGAGCAAGCCACCTCTTGTTTTTTCTAAATTGTTACAACTCTAACTTGTTTCTTTCTTTTTTAAAAAAAATTGTCTCTAACCCTCTTTGGAAGGCTTGTCGCCAGAGAGTAGCTTTTAGATATTTTTTGAGTTTGGTTGGTTCATCGCCAAACCCAACTTAGCTTTCTTCATTTCAAAGTATTTCTGCATGCTCTAATCTCAGCCTCAGTTGGGAAATCGGAAGGCTTTCTTTTCAAGTTTTTTAAAAATCTAATATTTCTTGCAGGTTTCATCTAACTATTCATTTTCAATTTTCTAAAAAACTTTGTGCATGCAGGTTATTTCATTTTGTTGAAATTTTTCTTGTCTCATTTCATTTGTAGGTTGTTTATCTCATTTCATTTGCAGGTTGTTTATCTCATTTTATTTGCAAGTTTCAAATTCTAACATTTTTTTTCAGATCAATACATACATCTTTGTTATTACTTTCATAAATCTCTAGTTTTTCTAAGAAATCTTGATATACCTCTGTCTGTATTTCTTTTTTCCTCTTTTGTTTGCTGGTTGGATGCGTGATGTAGTTTATTCATTCACATTCAATATTATCGTTGTCTCCATTGTCGTTGGTGGATTGTTCCTTACCCCATCTTTCAATTCAGATTTTTTTGCTGAAGATGTACAACCCATTTTGTGCTAGATTTTACGCAAAAATGAAAATGAATCTCGAAAAAATGAGATATGGGTTTTGTGTAGAATGAGCCCATTTAGCTCTATGATGGGATGTTTCTCCAAATTCACCACTATTTAGGTGTTGTGACCAATCTTTGTCTCTCTTTTTATTGTTTGATCCATTCACAGGTTTGAGTCTGTCACTTCTTGGCTGCCAGTATTTTCTATGTTCAAGTCTATTTTATTCTCTATCTTTCACTGCCATTTTAGCTATTCTAAGTTTACTTTAAATTTTAGTTTGACTGTTTAGAAATTTGTTAATGTTTCCTTAGCTATGTTTAGAGATAAGTTTGAATTTGAATGATTATTTAGCTAAGTTTAGTTTTCTATGTATTCCAGCTTGAATTCATTTTAGATAGTTTGACTGAGTTCTATTATATTTTTTTAATAACATTGTTCATTATATTTTCATCCATTTTTATATTATTGTTGGTTATTATTAATCTCTATGCAAAAACACCTTTTTCTTATTATTTGTCTCTTATATTTACTAAGCATTGCAGGTTATCATAACATTCTTCTAGTTATTGTAACTTTTTAATCATTTCTTGTAGCACTGTTATTAGTTGCTTTAATTAATCATTAGTTTCCTTGTTTATATTTAACAAAACTTTTAAAAATTTGTTTATCATAAAAAAAAGTTTAATCGTTAAAACAAAATTTCCACTTCATTTTAAAAAAATCATTTTAACGTCATATTTATTTTATCAATATAATCATATTCCAATTGCTAGTTTTCTAATTAGATGCAATAAAAAAAAATTATTGAATTTAAACAAAAAATTTAAATATTTTTTAATTTTTAATTTTCTTATATTTTAACGAGTGATATTTATGATAAATCTATTTTTCTTGCCCTTTAGCATTTTATCTCCAATGTATTTCACTCCGTTTGCTTAATCATATCATTTTGTTTATTTAATTATGTCACCTTTAATTATGTCTAATCCTCACTATTATAATATTCCCCTTTTTAATAATTCTCCTTTTTGGGATAAATCATATTACGATGGCTAACATTCTTGGGATAACCCCATAGATTACTATCTTCCTAAAGAAACAACCTTAATTCAAAGAGATACTATTTTCTCTCCATATGATGCATTCAAGCTTGATGAATATTCCCCTTTTGATGATATTTTAGAACAAGAAGAGGACATTATTTCTACTTTTCTCAATGTTACATTACCTCCTTTTGACTCTCCTAGTAGAGATGTGTGTATTTCTCAAAATGATCTTCATAATTTATCCAAAGTTCAAGATTCTAAATGCAATACTAATCCTATGGTTGTTGTGGAGGACAATAATGATGACTATGATAATGACAATACTGGTGATAATGATGGTGATTATAATAGCTCCACTCTTGATTTTTCATATAATGATGGATACATTACAAAAAAAATTTCTGAAACTGATGATTGCATTACTAATTATGTGACTAATTTATTTTATGATTCACAATCTAATTTTACTTTACAAGGTTTCACTAATTCAGACCTAGGAAGAGATCCCAATGATGGGAGATCTACTAGTGGTTATTGCCTTACTGTAGATTTAGGTGGTATTTCTTGGAGAAATAAATATGATCAATCCCTGTCTCTATATGAATATGAAGAATGTACACATGTATCTAAAGAAGCTCTTGGGAATCAAAGATTAATTGAAGATTTGGGCCCTCCTCAAAAAGAACCTACACCTTTGTATTATAATAATCAAAGTGAAAAGGATCCTATGTACCATCCAATCTCCAAGCACACATCGCTCTAGAATCACTTAATAAAATAACATGTTGAAGATACACAAGAGTCCCTCATCCATTGTAAGGGAAATGATCCAACTACCAATATCTTAACCGAGACTATTTCTCAAGAGGAATCTCAAAATCATTGTAAACATTTGGGTTTGATACCTATTGCTCTAATCACCCCAAGTAAATATTAAAGGGGGATTTTCTAGAATTAGTAATCTTTCCTTGGTTGTTTTATTTAATTTGAGGATAAACTAAGGTATCCTCCTTTTATTTAATTTAGGATATTCCTATATGGAATCTCTTCATGTAATTTTATCCTCTTGTCCAAGTGGGAGGACAACTCATAGTTTGTAATTCCTTTAATAAGAAAAATAGTTTATTCCTTCTTATGAGGATTTTCACACTTGGCACACACTTAGTATGAATGTGGCACTCATATACATTGGAGTTATATGAAAACTCCTTCACTCATCTATACTTAAGAGATAATTCTTCACACACTTCACACAATTTTTTCATATTTCCTACATACAATTTTCTCTCCTCTTGACATTTTAGTTCTCTCATTATTATATTGAGCTTCTTGCTCATATTCTATCTCTCTTTTTAGGCTTTTCTTGCCTCATTCATAATACACAAAGGGGTTTTTCTTTGATTTTCCCCTTACAAAAATCTCTTGGATCTTTGTTGGGATTCTTTGAGTATTCTCATGTTTTGGTGATTGATCTTGCAACTCTATCTCATATTTGGCTTATGGTAAACTCTTCTTGCACTTCACTTTCTTGGATCATTTCATGAACTTATTTTCATTCTTTTAATACTTTAACATTATCTTTGTAAGAGATCAAGATCTTTTTCATCGCAGTTCATTGCCATGCTTTGAATGATTTGTGGAATCTAAGAATTCTATATAATTTTTGGTTTTTTGAGAGGCATGACAATGGAACTACATGTTTTTGAGTGATAAGGTCTTATTAGTTTGTATTTTTCTAAAATGGATATTCCATTAGAAAATTATTCTTGATTCAATTTTCATAGTTATAGAGAATGAAAATATAAATACAACTAATGAATTTAAATTATGGGGAATATAGGGAGTGAAAAATAAACCTCTATATGAAGTAAGTTATTAGTTTTAAATACTAAAGATGATAAAGCTAAGGTTATTTTTGGTCTTTCTATTTTTTACTTTGAACTACATCATATATATTTTAATAAACATTGATAGAAATTCAGGACAATCTTACCAATTGTTTGGCAAAAAAGTAGTTAATGCAAAGATTTCCCTAAAACTTTATTTATTTACACTAAAAATAAAAAAAAGAATCACAATTTCAAGTCACATAAGTAATTTTAGGTCTCTCAATAGGAAACTAAAATATGCTAAGAGTAGATGATGATGAATACTAAAGCTATCTTGTTAAACAACTTGCCTTCAAAATGTACAATGATTTTATTATACACTTAGTCAAATAACTTTGCAAGCCTTATAAGATATGATTTTAACGATTTTAACTTAGATGAATAGAGAACATAAGAAGATACAACATATCATCTTCAACATGAGAATGTACAATACTCAAGAAGAAATATTAAAGGGAAAGCACAAATGTAACTTAAAATTCATGTTGTTAGGGGATTCACCACTAAGTGTGTTGGTTAAGTAATGGTGTTATTGCTATCCCCACTCAGGTTAAAACCTCCCCTTTGTAATAAGGGGGATGGGGTTCCCCACTTGTGGCCTCATTGATTCATAGCTCTAGGTCAAAAGCATTTCATGTGGAGTCAAATGATGTGTCATGCCAGCATAACTGATCACCTCAAAAGGTTTACCAGTGTATCATCTTAAAATGGAAGAACTTCCATGTTAAGAGAGTTTAGCCATCTGAGTGAGTGGTCTGGGGTCATGTTAAGCACCTTGATTAGGTCTTTGCATGCATCTATCTTTATCCCCCTATTCTGCTTCTCTCTCCACCTATTTTCACTTTATATCTACATTTCCTAGCATTCTAGATTGAGGCCCTAAGGTTTTTGACCTCAAGGTCAAAGACAACCTTGAGGGTCAAAGATGACCTCAAACCTGACCTAGATCAAGGATGATCTCAACCCTGACCTAGAATGGGGTCTACCTCATCCTTGACCCAGGTTCCAAATTTCAAGGTTCCATGATTTTCGGATGTCGGGTTTCACAAATATTTCTTTTACCGCTTTTGCGTTGGCCATTTTGGGTTTCAGGATGGTAAATCCTTAAATTGCATTTAATTTGGGTCCATTTCTAGGGATTAAGGTTAATTAGAATTCAATTCCCCAATGTCGGCCTTCTCTAGAGGTTTGTGCCCTAGATCACTATAAAAGGAAGCCTTCCACTCTCATTTTATACATCACCTACATCTACAATTCATTTTTCATGATCAAGCTCTCAAGTGCAAGCTAGAAGGGGAAGGAAAGCAAGCAAGCATTCATTCATCTTCAAGCTAAGAATTCAAGCATTCATCAAGGCGATCCATTGTTAGCTATTGAAAGATTCAATCTCTTTAGAGGCCCCTTGAAGATTTCTCCATCCACATTCATCCAAGCCTCCTCATATGCAAAGATCCATTCAAGATTGGTGTTGAAGATCAAATTCCATTGATTTGAGACATCCTACATACTTCTACATTCATTGGAGCATCCCTACTTGTGGATTTAGGGATTTGAATCCTCTACAAGGACTTCTACATAAGCAAGGTGAATAGTTCTATTTACTTTGTTTATGCACATTGCAATTTCAATTCAATTTCAAGGTTAATTCCTCAATTGGGGTTTGACCAAGGAAATCTCCCCATCCAAACAAGAAAAACCCCATTTTTCTTGCAGGTAGAGGTACAAGACTCCGGATTGGAGGTTGTATTTGGATACCCTTTTCAATGAACTTCTGAGATCTGTGAACAAAGTCAAAGATGACCTTCAAAATTTTGAAGTAGTCTTTGAGCTTTTATCGGGGTCAAAGACTACCTGCTGCAAGAAAGACAAAAATTTTCTAGGTTTTCTTTGTCTCAGCATTTCCAGTTCGAAATAGGTTGTAGAATTGCCCAAAACTATACACAAACATCAAAAATCAACATTTTCCAGATCTTCCCTATTTTGAGATTAGTATTTGCTTTCTAATTATTTCAGATATTAAGCATATACTATTCATAGTGGAATATAAGGTTTTCTTCTTCATTCATATTCTCCATAGATTGATTCTTTTGTGCATTGACCTTTTGGTTGATCAATTAGGATCTCTCCTTTGGGAATTTGGATTTAGAAGTAGATCTCATATTCCCCCATTCAACAAGGTGATTCCATTTCACATCTATTCATTTTGGTGAACCCGACATACTTACTCTCCTTTCTTTTGTGGAATTAGATGCCCTATTATGTTTTATGTTATTAGATTTCCTTTTATATTGTTGATGTTAGATTTTCCCTTTGTAATAAATCTTGCATGCTTTTCTAATCCAAAAATACAAAAAAATCATGCTTTATGTTTTCTTAGTTTAGTTCATTTGCATTGTATTGGTTTATGAGCTTTACTACTACTAGTCCTACTTATAACATTCTAGTTAGAAGAAGTCATAGATTCATGGGTGTCTTTGATCCTGAATCTTCCTCTCCTTTCCTTAGGATCCCGGATGATAATTTGATTCTTCATGATTCCAATCCTATTATGGAGCAAAAATCTTCTCACTCATCTCATGATGAGGATGATGCTTTTAGAGTTCCTCCTGAACAAGTCCAAAAAAATTCAATTGAACCTTATAAAATGGGTAATTGGCTTATTCAAGAAAACCATAATCAAGATTATATTCAATCTATAGAGGCTCTTAAGAAAGTTCTTCATGATGGTGATCAAGGTGTTAACCTCTTGCGTGGTATTACTCACCTCGTGCATTCAAATGTTAAACCTTTAGCTCAAGAAGCTCAAGACTTAGGGTCGATTCCTCCTATCACTAGTGCAGAACCTTCTTCTAATCCTTTACCTAGTGTTCCTACCTATACTCCTTCTTTGGTGATTGTGATGGTTCCCTCTATTCCTATGAGTGTTCCTCCTATGTCCCTTCCTACATCACAACCTTCATATCATAATCCTCCTTTTACTTATTCCAATCATCTTCCAATTGTAGTTCCAACTGTTCCTCTAGTTGTGTCTTCTATTATTGTAGCTTCTTACACTTTACCTAGTGTTTCTAATGTTGCTATTACTCCTATTTCCTCTAATAATTCAACAATCGTCAGTTTGGATCAAACCGTGTCATCCTTACAACAACTTGCTTCCTTAACTCAAAACAAGTTTAGTGTTCTTACATGTGACATGGGAAGTCCTTTGTCCGGAGACATTATCCATACTCCTATTTCTCAACAAGTTGATATGCCTCATCATGAGAATTATAACAAAAAAGGAGATCCCATTCATCATATTAAAACATTTCAAATCCTTTGTAGTGATTATGCTCATGACCATAGGATTTTGGCCAAACTATTTGCTAGAACTTTCCTTGACAAGGCCTTACAATGGTATTGTTCCTTTCCTCCTTATTGTATTAATTCCTTTCCACAACTTGCTAATGCCTTTATTCAACAATTTTAAAACAACATTGGCCTACAAGTGTCTTTGAATGATTTGATGCATTGTAAACAAAGTGCTAAGGAAAACTTGACTGAATTTATTGGTAGATTTAACCATTTGCATGCTCAGATTTCCTATCATGTTCCTGATATTGATATTCAACGTATGTTTATTTTAAATTTGCAAAAGGATATTACAGATAAGATTTTGCTTACTGAATTTACCTCTTTTCAACAAATTTGTGTAGTGCTTCATCATTATCAATTACAAGTGAGTCAATTTGAGAGTAACACTCCAACGGCTCCTATTCCAGTTGATAAAAATGATGTTACTCCTAATCCAAACAAATTTAAAAAATTCAACAACTATGGCAACATAAAAAAACAAGAGAATTCAGTTGCTAATTAAGTTGTTGTTGCATCTCACAATGCCACTTATGCATCCACTTCTTTTCGATTAAATCGTTCATTTACTCCTCTTTCTGAATCTTTACATTCTATTATAAATAGGTTGTTAACTCCTAATATGTTTAATTTACCTCCTATTCGACCTCTTTTACCTACTAAGATTGCATCTAAATCTTTTGATCCTAAAGATTTTTGTCAATATCATCATCAAAATGGTCATGATACTGAGAAGTGTTATTCTTTAAAACATAAGGTTCAAGACTTCATTGATTCTAATGCCTTATCCATTGATAATCTTGATGGTAATGGGAATAAATATGTCTCTCCTCCTAATCAAAACCTTCAAATGTATATGAATCCTTTACCTATGCATGATACTAATACCATTTCTTAGCCATCTTCTATGGAAATTATGTATGATTAAAAGATAGATGATCTCAATCACATTGTTAATCAAGTGGAGCATGTTGGTCAAAATGTATCTCCACCTCAACCTCAACCAAAACCTAAGCCTAAATTGAATACTCAACCTAAACCTCGACAACAACCTAAGAATAAAAGACCTCGGGAACTTTTGATTACCTTTGATGATTCTGAGACTATTAAAGCTCCCGATGGTCCCCTTTACATTTATGCTAGGATTTCTCAGAAACCTACTTGTGGTTGTCTTGTTGATCCTACATCCTTAGTCAATGTTATTACTAAAGAAAATATTTTTATGAAAAAATTGCAACGTGATTCTTATGATACATCAGATGTGTGGATTCAAACTTATAATGGTTTTCTTTATCCATCATTTGGTTCTATTAACTTTCTAGTTGAACTTTGTAGAAAAATTGTGAACACTACCTTTGTTGTTGTTCCTACTTCTGATCAATTTCAAGTTAAGCTTGGTTTGCCTTGGTTTAATTTCATGCATGTTGGTGCTTCACCTATCCATAAATGTCTTAAATTTTTTCATGATGAAGAAGTGAAGATAGTTAATCATAGTGTATATCAACCTTCTAGACCCAAAGATTGTGTTGCTCTTGATTTCTTTTGGCCTTCACTACCTAATGCATGTCCTCCTTGACCTTGTAATCTTTTCCATTCATATCAAGTCTATAAGCATCATAAGATTCTCAAATTGAGCATACCTCCTATGGATCTTAGTCATGGTCTTTTTCCTACACTTTCAATACATCCTTTAACTATGGCTTCTAGTTATGTTAATCAAGTTCCTCCCATTGCTGATAATCCTATTGATCTTCCTAAAGAACTTGTGAAGGATCCTGTGGTTGTTCCTCCTAGTTCTCAACCTATTTCAAGTCAAGAAAAGCGTAATCCATCTACTAATGAACATCGTAAAAAGTGTCATGCTCCAGCTAAAGCTCGTCATTTTGTTTTTTAAATATCTCTACCTTCTTCAAATAAATCTATGCATGATGTGTTAGAAGAAGTTGTTACTAATAATGATGTTAAGATGCATGATTATGATGATTCTATTCATATCTTAGATCCTATTTTGATTAATCTAGATGAAGAAGATAGTCCTAATGATGTTAATGATGAATATGAGATGATTGACATTGACATTGATTTATCTAATATGCTTTCATCACAATTAACTCTTACACCTAGTATCAAACATGATGATTCTCAAGAGGATCCTTGTTTGGAATTGGCTATCATTCCTACTATGTTGGATGTAGTCCCTCTTGCGAGTTAGCCACCTTCCTTAAATGATATACAATGAGATGGGGAGATTAGGTGGCACGCTTGATCGGCTTGTCCTTTATGGTAGCTTTGTTGTGTGTTTTCATGTTGTACTGTGCTTCTCCCATGATGTGTTTGCTAAATGTTGTTAGATTCTTTTATATGACCCTTGTTACTCACTTGGTACAAGGTGATAAAGGAATCGAACCTATTGTATATTTCCTCTATATGTATCTCTATTCTTATATATGTCATTTCATGTTATGTTTTACTTTTTCTATTGTTTATAAATGTTTCCTTGTGTAATCTACTCGGATTCAAGATGTGGTAGCACTAATTCTTTTTGGTCTCCATGTCATGGTCCGAAAAGATGCTTCTTTGTATTTCTTATGTGATCTTTACTCCTTTGTGAATGTAGTTCTACTTTCTTTGGGGAATGATGTAATTCATTTACAATAATATCATATATATATTATCTTATGATCATACTGACCCCACGGCAGGTAGATTCCTTCTATGTTCTTTGTATGTTTATATGGTATTTCCCTTGATTTGTCTTCATTTGGGGGCATCTCGTAGTGGAAACATAATTAGTGGAGTTGTTTATGTTTCCATTACAACCATTGATCCTATTAAAGTGTTAGCAATGACTTTAACGTGGGGGCATACACTCTGCTCACTTATTGGACACATGCACTTTTCGATACGCATATATTATTTTTCAAGATATTTTTCTCCCTTTTTGGATTAGTGACTAATCCTTAAAGCATGGATTTATATTTCACAATCTCTTGATCTCGCCAATTTCAAATATATTTTTGATCCCTTAAGGTCAAAGGTGTCCTTAAGATTGGATCTCTTTTGCTTTTGGTTTTATTCTTATGGAATAGAATATTCTTAAGGGTGAATCCTTGATGGGTTGACTAGTGAGTAGCCACATTCAATAGGCGGTTAAATTCCATCTTTCCCATTGCGCCATTTCCTTGTGTGGTTCACAATGGGACATAAGTTCTCATTGGGAAAGATAATCTCACCTTCTCTCTCTCTCTCTAGAGATGTCTCTCTTATTGTGATCTTGGATTTGATGAAGACTTGAGTCCCTGGGGGCTTGAGGTTTCCTTTGTCCCTTTGATTACGATAAGATTATCTTTTTATTTTGATCAACTTTACCAAGAGTTTGCATCAAGTCCATACTCTTGCTAAAGTGGGTGCATAATGTATCATCTTAAAATGGATGCACTTCCATGTTAAGAGTGTTTATCCCTTTAAGTGAGTGGTTTGGGGTCATGTTAAGCACCTTGATCGGGTCTTTGCAAGTATCTGGCTTTCTCCCCCCTTTTTGCTTCTCTCTCAACTTGTTATCACTTTATTTCTGCATTTCCTTGCATTTTGGATTGAGGTCCTGAGGTTTTTTGCCTCAAGTTCAAAGATGACCTCAACCCTAACCTAGGTCAGGGATGACCTCGACCCTGAGCTAAGGTGGGGTCTACCTCATCCTTGACCTAGGTTTCAAATTTCAAGGTCCCATGATTTCTAGATGTCAAGTTTCAAAAATATTTCTTTTCCCGCTTCTGGGTTGGCCATTTCGGGTTTCAAAATGCTAAATCTTTAAATTTAATTTAATTTGGGTCCATTTCTAAGGGTTAATGTTAATTGGGATTTAATTCCCCAATGTCGGCTTTCTCTAGAGGTTTGTGCCCTAGATCACTATAAAAGGAAGCCTTCCTCTCTCATTTTATCCATCACCTACATATACAATTCATTTTTCATAATGAAGCTATCAAGTGCAAGCAAGAAGGAGAAGGAAATCAAGCAAGCATTCATTCATCTTCAAGCCAAGCATTCAAGCATTCATCAAGGTGATCCATTGTTAGCCATTGAAGGATTCAATCTCTTTGGAGCCCCCTTGAAGATTTCTCCATCCACATTCATCCAAGCCTCCTCATAGGCAAAGATCCATTCAAGATTGATGTTGAAGATCAAATTCCATTGATTTAAGACATCCTAAATACTTCTACATTCATTGGAGCATTCGTACTTGTGGATTCAAGGATTTGAATCCTCTACAAGGACTTCTACATAAGCAAAGTGAATAGTTCCATTTACTTTGTTTATGCGCATTACAATTTCAATTCAATTTCAAGGTTAATTCCTAAATTGGGGTTTGACCAAGGCAAACCCCCCATCCAAACAACAAAAACCCTTTTTTTCTTGCGGGTACAAGTGCAGTACTACGGATTGGAGTTTGGATCTAGATACTCTTTTCGGGGAACTTCCAAGATCCACGAATAAAGTCAAAGATGACCTTTAAAATTCTGAAGTAGTCTTTAACCTTTTATGGGGGAAAAGACCACCTGCTACCAGAAAGATAAAAGTTTTCTTGGTTTTCTTTGTCTCAGCATTTCTAGTCTGAAATAGGTTGCAGAATTGTCTGAAACTATACATAGACATCAGAAATCAACATTTTCCAGATTTTCCCTATTTTGAGGTTAGTATTTGCCTTCTAATTATTCCAGATTTTTAGCATATACTATTCATAGTGGAATATAAGGTTTTCTTCTTCATTCATATTCTTCATAGATTGATTCTTTCGTGCATTGACCTTTTGGTTGATCAATTTGGATCTCTCCTTTGGGAATTTGGATTTAGAAGAAGATCTCATATTCCCCTATTCAATGAGGTGATTCCATTTCACCTCTCCAAACACTTAATAAAAATTGAAAAAGAATTCATTTTTTTATGGTAAAAAGTAAGGAAACACATTCTCGCCTTATACAATTTGATCATGAGCTATCTTCTTAAATGAAAAATTGAAGATCAATCAAATGAAGGTAATTTTGTATGCATTAAGAATGTGATTCACTAGATGATGAATCCTTTTGGTCCTAATAATGGATCAGTACTACAATCCTTCACATTTTGAGGCTAGTGGCACTAGAGGATGAATGAATTCCCATCTTTTCAAGTTGGATTCCTACTTTGAGATGGTACTTTCAATGATGACTATTTTTTTCTTTCTTTCCTTTTAGCTTTCTTTTTTTGTGCTAACAAATTTGTAGAATGCATATATTGTGAAGTTTGATATTTAAATATAGGTAAGGTTTTTGGTGTTGAACTCAATATGGATCTCTACTAGAAGAGTTTATGAGACTCTAATTGATGATTATATATTTTGATGGATTCCTCTCTAACTCTCATCAATCTTATTTAAATGTTATAAAAGATTCTTTATATCTGAATTATTTTATGATGCAAATTGTGAGTTCATTTTCAAAGTGTATACTGATTTGTCTTAGGGTAGATAGTAATAATGGAAATGTGGATATTTTTTTTTCTTTCTCTTCTTTAATTTGAAGGTGATATATTATGGAACATTCAAAAGGAACAATCCACTTCTCTAAATTATCTATCAAATACAAATTTACAAGTTGTACCCTTGCATCCAAACCAATCCTATGGTTAAAGAAGACTACTTGAAAACTTGGATTTAGCTTAAATTGAAGACAATCAAAATTCTCCCTTTTATTGAAGATCTAGTTGCAAATATTCTAAAGAGTCATTTCAATTTCATTGTAAAAATTTGGGTTTGATACCCGTTGATGTAAAATCCCTAAGTAAAGATTAAAGGGAGGTGTTCGAATATTTAATCTTTCCTTGGTATCCTACGTGTATTTTGTCCTCTAGTTCAAGTGGTAGGACATGTCATATTTTGTAAAATTCCTTTAATAAGGAAAATAGTTTATCCTCCTTAAGAGGATGCTGATATTTTGGACACACCTATTATGAATGTTGTAATTCATAGATTGGTATGTTATTTTGTAAATCCTCTCCTCATCTCTATTTAAGAGATGCTCTCCTCTCTCATTCAAGACACAATTATGTTATTTTAAATGTCTCTCTCTCTCTCTCTCTCTCTCTCTCTCTCTCTCTCTCTCTCTGTTTATCACACACACACACACACACACACACACACACATTAGGATTTGCCTCATTCATAATATCACAATGGGTTTTTCTTTTCTTTTCCCCTTTCAAAACTTCTTGTCTCCTCGTCTTGGCTCTTTGGGTGCTTGCTCCAAGTTTATGCATTTCTGATGGTAACAAATATTCACTTCAATTAACTCTCTTTGATTATTTTATCTTTCCTTGCTTTTATTATTTTTCATTTCACAATAACAAAGATGACTCTAAAAAGACAAGCAATATTTGACATACATATAGCCATTTTTGAAAGATGACAATTTTGACATCAACCAATGATGGACCTATAGGTAATAATAAATCTTATACCTCTAAAGACACCTTTCTATCGTTTCAATGCATGCAGTATAAGTCCACATTGCCAAACCCCACCTATAATGAACGCCTTATAAACTTGACTTTTGAATCACTAACCAATTTTGACACTTCAATATTTTCTAGTATGCACTAAATAATAGAGACTACCTAAAATATAGGCCAATGTGCTTAATATTAAATATTGAAATTTTTAACTTATAGAAACTCTTACCTTTCATGTAATTTCTAGGATCCATATTCAAGCCCAAATCAATTGACGCTTTCTAGAAAACAAATTTTGTTTTTATAAATAATACAACTTATTATAATTTGATTGTTATCATAATCAATTCCTTTCTTCTTTTATTTCCCTTGCATTATTTTCATGCAACTTCTCCCCTTTGAGTCTTGATACCTAAGTATAGAACCCACTTAGACCCTAAATTAGGGCTAATAATGCTTAAAATTATAAAAATTAATGTGAACTACTAGAAATATTCAAACCAAATCCAATTATGCAAATGTGAATCTAAAAATCTTGACTTGCATGGTCAATAATAAAAAAGAGTATCGATCCCCTTCTACCTGTATTTTTCCTGTATCTATTTGTATAAATATTCCTTATATCTCCACTGTCCTTGGACACAGTATTTATAACTCATCAACACTATTCTTCAAAGATAGATAACTCTTTTCCAGTCATCCTCAATCTACAAGGTGAATTGAAAATTTGTTTTCTTTGCAAATGTACAACTACGTAAATGAAAAACAAAATTATATGCAACATATATCTTGAGCATTAATGAACTATAGCAACATATCTAAATAAAACATAAACAACGAATGATTCAGACAACAGACCTGAGAAAATTATTCGTTTAAAAGAAGTTTGAAATTTGTATTCCTATATAGCTCTCCACATAGTTGAAGGCAATAAATCTTCACACGCCTCTTGAGTCAGTTACATTAGAAAGATCAAGAATTAAATAGACTATTTTTAGAGATAAATTAGATGCTTCCAAACATCTTGCAGAATGGTCAACATAAGAAGTACACTCAACGGTTGCAGAGCAGTCAGTGCAAGAGGAACAATCTTCACGTGCAAAAATGCTAACATAATTTAGTAATAAGGAATACCATGTTGCACATCATTCCAGTGGTTTCACATAATAAAGAGATTAAATTTTGTGATGTACATTCAATAAAATTATTGACTCCTTTGTTGAAATATTTTATTTTTTATATTTTCTGATATAGTGGTTTTTACAAAATCAGCGGGAGGTTTTTACTATTTTTTTTTTAAAGAACAAAAACGATGATTTTAAAAGGGAAATTTAAAGAGTGAAGTTGAGGTGGGGAGGAGGGCATCATTTTTATAAAAAAAATTCACTAAGACCAATAACTTTGTTTGGATTTTCAACATTTCCTCCATTACCAAGAAAATTTAGACCTCCATAAAACTAGAATATTTTGAAGAAAATAAACCTTTCAATGAAGAAAAGGTTGATTAAAACTATTCAGGATGAAGGGTCTCAACCTAGATAATGGAGAAATGTAGGCATAGAAGTTTTTTTTAATAGAAGAAATATTGAGGGAAGGATTTGGTCAAATAAAAGGCAAGATATAAAGGAAAATATCTTCGTAAGGAGAAACCCTAATTTTAATGAAGGGTTTGGTCAAATCAAAGATATGATAGAGAGGAAAATAGAAACCCAAAAGGAAACCCTAATGTTCAAAATGGTCTATGGGTACGTCCCTTTAGAAATCAACATTATTGGAAGACTAGAGGTAAGGATATTGGAAGGAGGAAGGTCCAAATATAGAGAGAGAAAATAAACAGTTGCCAAAATGTCCCTCCATCTAAATAGGGAAAGATAGAAGATTCAAACCCAGAAGATTTAATGGATAACATGAGGAGTCAAAATGTGCCAAAAGAAAGGCTTCAATTGCATCTTTCCATAAGTAAGGATGGCAGTATCATCTTCCTAGAATAGACTTTATAGAATAAAATAAAAGATTTGCATTGTCGGGCTCTTATATGTAAGTTTTGGAATACAATAATTGTTATTCATGATGGCCAAGATGGGTAAATGAAGAATGGAAGGAAATAGAGGAGGTATAATATATAGAAAACTCTTAGGGATCTTTTATTGTTCTCTTTAACGCAAAAGATATTAGAGACAAGATATCCAGGCATAAAGGATGGTTTTATAAGCATTCTGGTCTTCATATGCAAGCCTGGTCTCCTAATTTCAATCTCAAAGACAATAACAGAAGGTTCATACTCTTTTGGGTGTAAGTTCACAATTTATCTCTAGAATACAAAGATACAAAAATTTAAGAGATTATTGGGAATAAACTGGGATTTTTAAAATAAAATAAGATCTCTTCCTCTTTAAGCATTATCATCTTCCTCCTAAAATCTGTTTGTTAATGAATATGGAGAAAACTCTCACCTCTTCTTTCAAAATTATATCTAATAATCAAGAATGTATTCAAAGCATTATTTATGAAGTAGATGAATGTGAAGATTTAACAAGCAAAGTGAGATCGATCAAAGTCTCTAACTCATTTAACAAGGGTAATATCAAGATATATTCTATTGATTTGAATCATGGTATTTGTAGTGATACCTAGTAATAGAAACACATCTCATTTATTTATAAAAGTAGACTATGGGAGAAATCAAGATAAGTATTTACTAGCCAAACCTGGTATGGATTTAAGTTTATCAATTTCATAAATTCTATATTTTCTATGAAATTTTTTCTGGATAATTCATAATTATTATAAGCATAGGAATAGGTTTCTTCTAACTAATGGACAAAAGAAGAGGAACAACATGGCATTAAAAACAAGATTAACATTGAAAATCATAAGAAGGATCTATTTATCTAGTCAAGGAAAAACTTCAAAAAGATACACATAGTTATTCGTAATCATATGAGAAATGAGGTTTTGAAATATTTCATGAATAACATTTATGCTTGGAAATCATAGAAGGATATAAACACTAAAGCTTATGATATCCAAATAAATATGGAATTTATGGAATTTCTGGAGAGCTAAGAGGAAATTCGAGAGAAGAGATGAAAATACTAGTAGTTTCCAGGAACAGATTTCACATTCAAGACATAGAAAAATTTGTGCAAAAGTGTTTGCAAGAAACACAAATTAGGTTTATTGAGGAAATAGAAGATCAGGCCCTTTCAAAAGATTATTATGATGAGGTCATTGAAGTTGGAGGAAATGTTTTCCAAAATTCATCTTCGAATAGAAAAACAAAGAACAAAGATAATATTGATCAATTTTCAGTAGATAACCACAATTTGCACCAGATGATCATCAACTAGAGTCTAACGAGATAGATGAGGTGATGAATAAGAATAATATTCTATTAAGTGGTGGAATGATAGATCAGAAAAAAGGAAGATTGAAATCTATTGAAAAATAGAAGAGATAGAGGCAAACCCATATAGAGCACTAGAAAGAAAGACAAATATTCAGTTTATGGGCTTTTCAATCATTAGATAGAGACATATGGGAGCTCGAATTCTGAGCGGATAAAAGCAACCAGATTATTGGAAAAGGAAAATAAAAAAGGATCTAGATTATTGCCTTCATCAAATAGGGAAAAATATTTTATTTATGAGAATATAAGATAACACAAATTTAATAGGTCTATAACAGAAGATTCAAGAAATGAAGTACCACATGAATCCTCTACTTCGTGTAAGGGGAGAAACTCAATATCTTCACCTATATATGTGTTTTTTAATATATTGAAGTAATGAAAAAATAATTATTTCTATTGTTGTAATTTCAATGTAAGTTTATTTGTTATTCTATGTGTGAAGTTTGGTGGATTAACTCTCATATTGTGTAAAAGAACATGTGTTTCAAATGTGTTAAGGGGTCCTTTGCAACATTCATCAATTGACTCATACTAGACAAAAATTTTATCATAAAGAATGCCAAAAGAGGATGTGTGTAGTGTCCCTCTGTTTTTGGTTTGGCTCCATGTTTTTGTGAGCGCATTGTTTGGTGTGCTTCCTATATTCATGATCATTATTGGATCTTTTCAAATGTTTATTAGAATGAAGATTCATTTATGAGTTATCATTAATAAGTTGATGGAATCGATAACTTTGGTTCAAAAAGGTTATGTTTGTATTTTTGGTTGAATATAATTATATTTAATTTGTTTAATTTTTTTAATTTAATTAACTCATCTGATTTATTAATTTATAGATCAATTTCTTATTGTGCACATAAATGCTTTCATATTAGTTCAATGAGAATGGTTGCCTTGATGTGTATTAAGCCTATTGAACCATTAGTTTTGTGTTCTAATAATATTTTGTTTATTCTTTTAATGTATCACAAATTCAAAGGAAAGTAAATAAGTTGAATAAGTGAAACTATGGTTAAAAAAAATTATAATCCAAACCAAACTTGGAACCTTTATTAGGTCATATTTTCGTATTCTTGAATCACTTCTTGATTCTGGGATGGTTATTTAGGTTGCAGTGATGCAGGAGCATCCTGGGTGTAAGAGCAATCTTGCATCACCCAAAAATATTTCTGTTTTTATTTTCAATAAGGGCTATTTTGTGCAGAGCTTCTATTTATGGAAAGTTACTATTTTTGGTAATTTTCATCTGTGCTCAGAATGATCTAATTTCTTTCTTGGAGGTTCATTTTGGTCATATAAATCTGCCAGTAAAGTTTCATTTCCAGATCAAGTGCATGTTGGAAGATATTGAAGATTTTCGATATTGGCAGCAGGGTACAGAAACTTCGAACTCAGTTTTGAAGGCTTTAGAGGCCCCAGATGAGGTCAAAAATTTGGATGACAAGCGCTTGCGTCGATTAAGCCTGTAGAGCGCTTTGTGGCGTTTCCGAAATGGGGTTATAATAGTCAATCGGGTCAACTGGTGATGACTTATGATCTTCGGAAGTCGGGTCACCTGAAATGGCAGAAAATAATTTTCCTTCAAAATTTTTGTTCGGGTTTCAAAAGTTATTTTGAGCCGACTTTGATGTAATAGATTGAAAAATAAAATAATTCTAAGTTTGGTCGGCCCTTATTGGCTAAAATTCTGGAACCTTCCCAGGCGGTGGAAAAAAATTTCCTATATAAGGAAGGCTGTATTATTGTCTTAGGCAGTTCAGAATAGTTCTGGGTAGTAGATCTAGGTATTGATTTGAGGCTTTGTCCTACAGAATGTTGTAAAGAATGCCCATGTGGCTTTGCATATTGTAATTCTGAAAGTTTGTAATTCCACATTTGTGGAGATAATAAGAAGCCAATTTTCTGTTCTTGCATATTATTGTTGTTGTTTCTCTATTTCTGTTATGTGTTTGTGGTATTAAGGGGAGCACCTTTCATCAAGTAGTATCAGAGTAGATTTTCTTGAATGTGTAAACAGATCACCGACTGTGAGGCAGTTTGCACCAAGACCGTGGTTAGGGTTTCAGCATGCATCGCGAAAATGCCTCCACGAAGAGAACGTGGCGGAAGACCTAGTGCTGTGACACCTGAGGTTAGAGAGCTGCAGAGACAAGTGCGAGCATTGCAAGAAGAGATTCGCAGAGGAGTGAATCTTAATGGTAGAGACAAAAGCGAGGATGAAGCCGAAGAAGAATATGAAGTAGGAGAAGTTGAAATTGTGAACCAGGAGGAAGAAAGACTTTTTCGGGCCATTTCCAAGATTGGGAAAAGACCTAAGATTGAGGTTCCTACATTTTCTGGAAATCTTAACCCAGAGGAATTGATTGACTGGATCAATGAATGTGAGGAATATTTTGAGTACGAAGATGTTGACGATCTTGATAGGGTCAAATTTGCGAAGGCCAGACTGAAAGGTCATGCGAAGATCTGGTGGCAAGAAATTCAATTGGAGCGAAATAAAAGAGGGAAAGATAAAATCACAAGATGGGATCGGATGGTGGATAAATTGAAGCGGCAGTTCATTCCTGTTGATTATGAGCTTGACCTACTGAAGAAAATGCAGAGTTTGAAGCAAGCAGGAAGATCTGTTCAGGAGTATACAGAGGAGTTCTATCGACTTCTCATCAGAACAGGCCATGCAGAAGCTGATAAGGAGAAAGTTGCCCGATACCTTAATGGGTTAAGGCCAAGCATTCAGGAGGAGCTGAATCTGGTTCGAATGAACAGTATTGAAGAGGCATACCAGTTTGCCCTAAAAGTAGAGAAAAAGTTGAATAAGAAGTTTGAGAGCAGACAAAACGGAAGAGATCGCGGTGGACGATCTGGTGGACAGTCATATGGTGGCCGAAATAAAGATCCCAAAAAGAAAGACGAGGCCAGTAGCAGTCAGAATCAGAGAGGAAATAATTTCAATCATTTTCAGGATCAGAATAATAGAGATCAGAGAGGAAGAGGAAGAGGACAAGGATCTAGAAGAGGAGGCTTCCATGGAACATGTTTTCACTGTGGAGAAGAAGGTCATAGGGCATTTGAATGTCCTCAGCGCCAAGGCAGAACAGACAGGAGAAATGAAGGCCAGGCCAGAGTTGCACATGTAGATGAAGATGCCAGATCATCAAATTCTGAAGATGCTGAAAGAGGAGAAACGTTGATTAACAGAAGAGTCCTGTTGAGTGGTGAGAATGAACCTGAGCAAAGGAGGAGCCTGTTTCACACCAAGTGCAAGTGTGAAGGTAAATGTTGTGATGTGATTATTGATAGTGGAAGCACTGACAATTTGGTGTCAGAAGAGATGGTGACAAAGTTGAAACTCAAGAGACAGAAACACCCACATCCATATCGGATTGCCTGGGTACAGGATGACCACAAGGTCATGGTCAATGAACAATGCCTGGTGAAGTTCAAGATTGGCGGATACCAAGATGAGGTATTGTGTGATATCATTGTTAGAGTAGTCGAGTATTGCTAATAATTAAATTAGTTAATTATTAGTTTATCTACTCTTTGCTTAAGTTAGACTTAGGAAAGTTTTCTTTTTTTAGAAGTTTCCCTTTTAGGGTTTCGGTATCCTTTATAAAGATTCACCGCTTTGTAATTCATAAGGAGATTGTATTATTTTCATCATTGTTAATAGAAGATTATTTTTCTTGCAACATGGTTTTGCAGTCTCTGGCCTTTTGGCCGCCATAGTTTCTGCCTTCTCTTCTGTCTTCATTCTTGTAGCAGTCTTTGCATGCAGGTGTTCTTGGGAAGATTTGATGCTTATCAAATCTAACATGGTATCAGAGCCATCTTGCTGCTCGCTGTTCGTATTTTTGTTGAAGTGATTCAGAAGCAAGACGGTATTTTTTATTTCTTTTTTGCCTGCAAAAAAAGAAAAAAAAATTTTGGGGGGTATTTTGAGCAAAAACGGACGTCGCCATTGTGCTCAGAAGGTCCGGGAAAGTCAAAAATCATATAAAGTTTGCAGTTTTTGGCCACTGTGACTTCTGGGAGAAAATTTTTGCCCTCCTAGGGCCGTACGGCTCGAAAATCGAAAAAAAACTTTAAAAAAATTATTTTTTAATGATTTTTTGCGTTAAAAATAACGCAGCCTTTGTTTTTAAAAGGCGCCGCCCAGCGGCCACCCTGCGCCCAACCGCGGCCTCCACAGCTCCTCCGCCACCGGCAGCGCCTCCAGCGCGCCCGCGCTCCGCCCGCCAAAGGCCGCTCCGCCGCTCCGCTCAGCTGGCTCCTCCCGGCTCTGCCGCCCTCCGCGGCCCCTGCTCCGCTGGCTCCTCCGCCCGGTCGCCGCTCCGGAGCTCCGCCCCGCCGGTTGCGGCCTTTTGCTGCCCCCGTGGGCTCTATTGCCAGCGGCCGGTCATATCACCGACCGGGAGCTCCAGCTCCAGCCCCCTGCGTGCGCCATGCGCCCAGGGGCTTTGTAATTCCAGCCCCCGGGGCTTTAAAAAATATATTTTTTTTGTCCTTTAGAGCTTTTTCTAGGGGTAGCTGGGTTTTTTGGCCGTATCTTGTGCATACGGTATCGGTTTTCTGACTTCTTTATATCGTTGGAAAGCTCTTTTCGAGCTATTTCCGATGATGGAGGTTAGGGTTTTGGGTTCTACCATTTCAATAGTGTTTTTTTCTGTTGAAGTTTGATGTCTTTTTTTGCCTTCCGAGAGTCATATCTGGCTCTTCCGGACTCCTTTTTTGGCAAACGAGATATCGTCGGAAAGCTGATTCTGTGTACTATTCAGTGGCAGAGGTATATCTTCCAGATTCTGCTCCAGGTTTTCACTCCTTCGAGTTATGCAGTTTATGCCCTCTGGTGGTGTGCTTGGTTCTACAGGTCTGGGGATCTCTTCTTCTGGTTTCTTAGTGCACTCTTCTTTCTGACTTTTGAGCTTGCATGCTCTTTCTGATGTATCTTTGTTCTGTAAACGCACTAAGATAAAGTGCCCTCTTCTGCATTTCTGAGATCTTTTTCACCTGGTTCAGTTTTAGTATTCGCACTCAGTTATAAAGTGCCATGGGGGGATTCTGATGCATTTGCCACTATAGGCGCATCCACTCTTGTCAAGTGAGCGTACCTTCCATGACATTAGCCCATGTAGACTGTGTCTATGACACCGCCCTTTATCCTGTGTGTGTGCTTCTGTTGCACTGTTGGTGTTCCTGGTTCTTCTTCTGCAGCTGTTTTTGGCATCGCATTTCAGTGTTCCTGTCACCTCTCCCAGTTCAGCATTGTGGGGGGGTTCACCTGTTGGTTCTATTGCTTCCTGGTTCGATTGATCAGCTCTTCAAACACTTGTCTTCTCTACCTGGTCATGCACTTCAGTGGGGGTTCCAGCAGTATCTTCTGACAGAGTTTTCAGACATGCTTCGGAGGAGCTTCTTGCTCTCTTCTTGTTCCTTTCTCTGGGACATCTTTTGCTTTATGTTTTGGGTACCTGATCAGGCCTAGTTGCCGGGACCCATCTTTCCTGCTTTCTACAGTAGTTTAGCTTTTTTTGCTTCTCCCTAAGTTACACTTAAGGGGGGGTGTTAGAGTAGTCGAGTATTGCTAATAATTAAATTAGTTAATTATTAGTTTATCTACTCTTTGCTTAAGTTAGACTTAGGAAAGTTTTCTTTTTTTAGAAGTTTCCCTTTTAGGGTTTCGGTATCCTTTATAAAGATTCACCGCTTTGTAATTCATAAGGAGATTGTATTATTTTCATCATTGTTAATAGAAGATTATTTTTCTTGCAACATGGTTTTGCAGTCTCTGGCTTTTTGGCCGCCATAGTTTCTGCCTTCTCTTCTGTCTTCATTCTTGTAGCAGTCTTTGCATGCAGGTGTTCTTGGGAAGATTTGATGCTTATCAAATCTAACAATCATATCTATGGATGCATGTCATATGTTGTTGGGTAGACCGTGGCAGTTTGACAGATGTGCTGTACACGATGGTCGTGTGAATGTCTATTCCCTGACAAAGGATGGAGTGCGACATAAGCTAAATCCATTGAAGGAGACTGAAAAAAAGGTATGTGGTAATGCAAGCATAACTTTTGTTGATGGAAGAAATTTCCTAGATGGTATGAGACATGAGCATGTATGTTTTGCTTTAATTTCAAAATCTGGTAAAGAGAAAGTAGAAGATGTTCCTGTACAAGTTGCAAATTTGTTGAATGAGTTTCAGGATATTGTATCCGATAACGTGCCTGATGGATTACCACCAGTCAGAAAGATCAGTCATCAGATGGACTTGATCCCAGGAGCAAGTTTGCCGAATAAGGCAGCACATAGAATGACACCTGTAGAAAGTGAGGAGTTAAACAGACAAGTACATGAACTGTTACAGAAAGGATTGATCCGTGAGAGTCTGAGTCCCTGTGCAGTACCAGCGGTATTAGCACCAAAGAAGAATAGAGAATGGAGGATGTGTACAGATTCTAGGGCAATAAACAAGATCACAATCAAGTATAGGTTTCCATTGCCACGAATGGATGCTATTATGGACTGTTTGAGTGGAGCTGTGTATTTCTCAAAGATAGATCTGAAGAGTGGATATCACCAGATTCGGATCAGAGAAGGAGATGAATGGAAGACTGCCTTCAAGACAAAGGAAGGACTATATGAGCAGTTAGTCATGCCTTTTGGGCTAACCAATGCACAGAGCACTTTCATGCGGCTCATGAACGAGGTTATGAAAGAATTTCTAGGTAAGTTTGTCATTGTTTACCGAGATGATATTTTGATCTTTAGTAAGACATTGGAGGAGCATATAATGCATATTCGTATGGTGTTTGAGAAGTTGAGAAAAAAAAAATTGTTGATTAATTTGAAGAAGTGCAGTTTTGTAAAGAAAGAGTTAGCGTATTTGGAATTTGTAGTTTCAGCAGAAAGTCTAAAAATGGACCCAGAGAAGGTGCAGGCTATCCTTGAATGGCCTACTCTAAGGAGTGCTACTGAGGTAAGATCTTTTCATGGTCTAGCTAGCTTTTACAGAAAGTTTATCAGAAATTTTAGCAGTATTTGTGGACCCTTGACTGAAACAATGAGAGGGGATAAAAAAGAGTTTAAGTGGACTAATGGGGCAGAAAAGAGTTTTCAATTGTTGAAACAAAAAGTTACAGAACAACCTGTTTTAGCACTTCTGGATTTTAATAATGTGTTTCAAGTAGATTGTGATGCTAGTGGTACTGCAATAGGAGCTGTTATGAGCCAAGAAGGTAAACCTATTACTTATTTCAGTGAGAAGTTAAATGATGCCAAGAGGAAGTATTCTGTTTATGATCAGAAATTTTATGCTATAGTTCAGGCATTAAAGAAGTGGAGACATTATCTACTTCTTAAGGAGTTTGTGTTGTATACCGATCATCAAGCTTTGCAATATTTGAATAGTCAAGGAAAATTGAATCAAAGGCATTTGAAATGGGTTGAGTTTTTGCAAAGTTATACATTTGTTTTGAAACACAGGAGTGGAAAGTCTAATAGGGTTGCAGATGCTCTTAGCAGAAGGCAACTATTGCTGACAGAAATGCAGATTGAAGTGGTTGGGTTCAAAGAACTCAAGAATTTATATCCAGAGGATCCTGATTTTGGTGAAGCTTGGAAAGCTTGTACAGAACCTGTTACTCTAGACAGGACGAAATGGTTGGATTTCATCATCCAGGATGATATGCTATTCAGAGGGAGTCAGTTGTGCATTCCACGAAGCTCTATGAGGGAGAATCTCATCAAGGAGAAGCATAGCGGAGGATTGGCTGGACATTTTGGTCGTGATAAAACCCTTGGTTTGGTTAGTGAGAATTATTATTGGCCACAGTTGCAGCAAGATGTGAAGAAGTTTGTACAAAGTTGCAGAGTATGTCAGATGGCGAAAGGAGTGAAGCAGAATACAGGGTTGTATCAGCCATTACCTATACCAGAGAAGCCTTGGGAGGGTATCAGTATGGACTTTGTTCTTGGTTTACCAAGAACACAGTGGGGACATGATTCAATTTTTGTGGTGGTTGACAGATTTTCAAAGATGGCACATTTCATTCCCTGCAAGAAGACTAATGATGCTGTTCATGTAGCAGAATTGTTCTTCAGAGAAGTAGTGAGACTTCATGGTTTGCCAAAGACCATAGTTTCAGATCGGGACACTAAGTTTGTTGGATATTTCTGGCGTACGTTGTGGAAGAAGTTGAAGACAGATTTGAAGTTTAGTTCATCACATCATCCACAGACTGATGGACAGACAGAGGTGGTGAATAGAAGTTTGAGAAATTTGCTGAGATGTTTGGTTGGAGATAAGCCAACAGGATGGGATTTGATTTTACCACAAGCAGAATTTGCATACAATAATTCTGTCAATAGGAGCACTCGTAAATCACCATTCCAGATTGTATATGGAAGTAGTCCAAGAAATGCATCTGAACTGAGGAAGATAGATAAAGGAGAAATAAGTAGTGCTAAAGCTGAGGATTTTGCAGAACACTTGAAGAACATCCATGAGGAGGTGAGGAAGCATATTACCAAGATGAATGCATAGTATAAGGCTAAGGCAGATGAGAAAAGGAGGTATAAGGAATTTCAGGTTGGTGATGAAGTCATGGTTCATTTGCGAAACGAGCGGTTTCCAGTTGGTACATATAACAAGCTGAAAATGAAGAAGTTTGGACCATGTAAGATACTGAAGAAACATGATTCAGGAAACGCATATGAGGTAGAATTGCCTACTGAGCTAAATATTTCACCAGTGTTTAACATTTCAGATCTGACAGAGTATCATGAAGGAGGTGTTGAAGATGAGATCACAGCAGCACAGTGGAGTATTCCAGCAACTAGTTCAGACACTAAGGAGATCGAAGATATACTGGACAGTCGTGTTGGCAGAAGCACAAGGAATAGGACATATGAATAATATCTGATCAAGTGGAAAGGATGACCTGTTGAAGATTCATCATGGTTGACAAAGGAGGAGGTTAACCATCTTGGTTTTCCTCTGCACACCTGAGTCGTGACAGGGTCACTTCTCAAATTACCCCGGGTGTCTGATGCAGGAGCATCCTGGGTGTAAGAGCAATCTTGCATCACCCAAAAATATTTCTATTTTTATTTTCAATAAGGGTTATTTTCTGCAGAGCTGCTATTTATGGAAAGTTACTATTTTTGGTAATTTTCATCTGTGCTCAGAATGATCTAATTTCTTTCTTGGAGGTTTATTCTGGTCATATAAGTCTGCTAATAAAGTTTCATTTCCAGATCAAGTGCATGTTGGAAGATATTGAAGATTTTCGGTATTGGCAGCAGGGTACAGAAACTTCGAACTCAGTTTTGAAGGCTTTAAAGGCTCCGGATGAGGTCAAAAATTTGGGTGACAGGCGCTTGCGCCGGTCAAGCCTGTAGAGCGCTTCGTGGCGTTTCCGAAATGGGGTTATAATAGTCAATCGGGTCAACTGGTGATGACTTATGATCTTCGAAAGTCGGGTCACCTGAAATGGCGGAAAATAATTTTCTTTCAAAATTTCTATTCAGGTTTCAAAAGTTATTTTGAGCCGACTTTGATGTAATAGATTGAAAA
Source organism: Chamaecyparis obtusa (assembly GCA_027943335.1). Classification (NCBI taxonomy): domain Eukaryota; kingdom Viridiplantae; phylum Streptophyta; class Pinopsida; order Cupressales; family Cupressaceae; genus Chamaecyparis; species Chamaecyparis obtusa. The sequence goes on from BSBK01000432.1 coordinate 249,786, forward strand.
ATAAAATAATTCTAAGTTTGGTCGGCCCTTATTGGCTAAAATTCTGGAACCTTCCCAGGCGGTGGAAAAAAATTGCCTATATAAGGAAGGCTGTATTATTGTCTTAAGCAGTTCAGAATAGTTCTGGGTAGTAGATCTGGGTACTGATTTGAGGCTTTGTCCTACAGAATGTTGTAAGGAATGCCCATGTGGCTTTGCATATTATAATTCTGAAAGTTTGTAATTCCACATTTGGGGAGATAATAAGAAGCCAATTTTCTGTTCTTGCATATTATTGTTGTTGTTTCTCTATTTCTGCTATGTGTTTGTGGTATTAAGGGGAGCACCCTTCATCAAGTGGTATCAGAGCAGTTTTTCTTGAGTGTGTAAACAGATTGCCGACTGTGAGGCAATTTGCACCAGGACCGTGGTTAGGGTTTCAGCACGCATCACGAAAATGCCTCCACGAAGAGAACGTGGCGGAAGACCTAGTGCTGTGACACTTGAGGTTAGAGAGCTGCAGAGACAAGTGCGAGCATTGCAAGAAGAGATTCGCAGAGGAGTGAATCTTAATGTCAGAAATGAAAGCGAGGATGAAGCCGAAGAAGAATATGAAGTAGGAGAAGTTGAAATTGTGAACCAGGAGGAAGAAAGATTTTTTCGGGCCATTTCCAAGATTGGAAAAAGACCTAAGATTGAGGTTCCTACATTTTCTGGAAATCTTAACCCAGAGGAATTGATTGACTGGATCAATGAATGTGAGGAATATTTTGAGTACGAAGATGTTGACGATCCTTATAGGGTCAAATTTGCGAAGGCCAGACTGAAAGGTCATGCGAAGATCTGGTGGCAAGAAATTTAATTGGAGCGAAATAGAAGAGGGAAATATAAAATCACAAGATGGGATCGGATGGTGGATAAATTGAAGCGGCAGTTCATTCCTGTTGATTATGAGCTTGACCTACTGAAGAAAATGCAGAGTTTGAAGCAAGCAGGAAGATCTGTTCAGGAGTATACAGAGGAGTTCTATCGACTTCTCATCAGAACAGGCCATGCAGAAGCTGATAAGGAGAAAGTTGCCCGATACCTTAATGGGTTAAGGCCAAGCATTCAGGAGGAGCTGAATCTAGTTCGAATGAACAGTATTGAAGAGGCATACCAGTTTGCCCTAAAAGTAGAGGAAAAGCTGAATAAGAAGTTTGAGAGCAGACAAAACGGAAGAGGTCGCGGTGGACGATCTGGTGGACGGTCATATGGTGGCCGAAATGAAGATCCCAAAAAGAAGGACGAGGCCAGTAGCAGTCAGAATCAGAGAGGAAATAATTTCAATCATTTTCAGGATCAGAATAATAGAGATCAGAGAGGAAGAGGAAGAGGACAAGGATCTAGAAGAGGAGGCTTCCATGGAACATGTTTTCACTGTGGAGAAGAAGGTCATAGGGCATTTGAATGTCCTCAGCGCCAAGGCAGAACAGACAGGAGAAATGAAGGCCAGGCCAGAGTTGCACATGTAGATGAAGATGCCAGATCATCAAATTCTGAAGATGCTGAAAGAGGAGAAACGTTGATTAACAAAAGAGTCCTGTTGAGTGGTGAGAATGAACCTGAGCAAAGGAGGAGCCTGTTTCGCACCAGGTGCAAGTGTGAAGGTAAATGTTGTGATGTGATTATTGATAGTGGAAGCACTGATAATTTGGTGTCAGAAGAGATGGTGACAAAGTTGAAACTCAAGAGACAGAAACACCCACATCCATATCGGATTGCCTGGGTACAGGATGACCACAAGGTCATGGTCAATGAACAATGCCTAGTGAAGTTCAAGATTGGCGGATACCAAGATGAGGTATTGTGTGATATCATATCTATGGATGCATGTCATATGTTGTTGGGTAAACCGTGGCAGTTTGACAGATGTGTTGTACACGATGGTCGTGCGAATGCCTATTCCCTGACAAAGGATGGAGTGCGACATAAGCTAAAGCCATTGAAGGAGACTGAAGAAAAGGTATGTGGTAATGCAAGGATAACTTTTGTTGATGGAAGAAATTTCTTAGATGGTATGAGACATGAGCATGTATGTTTTGCTTTAATTCCAAAAGCTGGTAAAGAGAAAGTAGAAGATGTTCCTGTACAAGTTGCAGATTTGTTGACATGATTTAATTTTTGTGGTGGTTGACAGATTTTCAAAGATGGCACATTTCATTCCCTGCAAGAAGACTAATGATGCTGTTCATGTAGCAGAATTTTTTTTCAGAGAAGTAGTAAGACTTCATGGTTTGCCAAAGACCATAGTTTCAGATCGGGACACTAAGTTTGTTGGATATTTCTAGCGTACGTTGTGGAAGAAGTTGAAGACTGATTTAAAGTTCAGTTCATCACATCATCCACAGACTGATGGACAGACAGAGGTGGTGAATAGAAGTTTGGGAAATTTGCTGAGATGTTTGGTTGGAGATAAGCCAACAGGATGGGATTTGATTTTACCACAAGCAGAATTTGCATACAATAATTCTGTCAATAGGAGCACTCGTAAATCACCATTCCAGATTGTATATGGAAGTAGTCCAAGAAATGCATCTGAACTGAGGAAGATAGATAAAGGAGAAATAAGTAGTGCTGAAGCTGAAGATTTTGCAGAACACTTGAAGAACATCCATGAGCAGGTGAGGAAGCATATTACCAAGATGAATGCACAGTATAAGGCTAAGGCAGATGAGAAAAGGAGGTATAAGGAATTTCAAGTTGGTGATGAAGTCATGGTTCATTTGCGGAAGGAGCGGTTTCCAGTTGGTACATATAAAAAGCTGAAAATGAAGAAGTTTGGACCATGCAAGATACTGAAGAAACATGATTCAGGAAACGCATATGAGATAGAATTGCCTACTGAGCTAAATATTTCACCAGTGTTTAACATTTCAGATCTGACAGAGTATCATGAAGGAGGTGTTGAAGATGAGATCACAGCAGCACAGTGGAGTATTCCAGCAACTAGTTCAAACACTAAGGAGATCGAAGATTACTGGACAGTCGTGTTGGCAGAAGCACAAGGAACAGGACATATGAAGAATATCTGGTCAAGTGGAAAGGACGACCTGTTGAAGATTTATCATGGTTGACAAAGGAGGAGGTTAACCGTCTTGGTTTTCCTCTGCACACCTGAGTCGTGACAGGGTCACTTCTCAAATTACCCCGGGTGTCTGATACAGGAGCATCCTGGGTGTAAGAGCAATCTTGCATCACCCAAAAATATTTCTATTTTTATTTTCAATAAGGGCTATTTTGTGCAGAGCTGCTATTTATGGAAAGTTACTATTTTTTGTAATTTTCATCTTTGCTCAGAATGATCTAATTTCTTTCTTGGAGGTTCATTTTGGTCATATAAGTCTGCCAGTAAAGTTTCATTTCCAGATCAAGTGCATGTTGGAAGATATTGAAGATTTTCGGTATTGGCAGCAGGGTACAGAAACTTCGAACTCAATTTTGAAGGCTTTAGAGGCCCCGGATGAGGTCAAAAATTTGGGTGACAAGCGCTTGCGCCAGTCAAGCCTGTAGAGCGCTTCGTGGCATTTCCGAAATGGGGTTATAATAGTCAATCGGGTCAACTGGTGATGACTTATGATCTTCGGAAGTCGGGTCACCTGAAATGGCGGAAAATAATTTTCTTTCAAAATTTTTGTTCGGGTTTCAAAAGTTATTTTGAGCCGACTTTGATGTAATAAATTGAAAAATAAAATAATTCTAAGTTTGGTCGGCCCTTATTGGCTAAAATTCTGGAACCTTCCCAGGCGGTGGAAAAAAATTGCCTATATAAGGAAGGCTGTATTATTGTCTTAAGCAGTTCAGAATAGTTCTGGGTAGTAGATCTGGGTACTGATTTGAGGCTTTGTCCTACAGAATGTTGTAAGGAATGCCCATGTGGCTTTGCATATTGTAATTCTGAAAGTTTGTAATTCCACATTTGTGGAGATAATAAGAAGCCAATTTTCTGTTCTTGCATATTATTGTTGTTGTTTCTCTATTTCTTTTATGTGTTTGTGGTATTAAGGGGAGCACCCTTCATCAAGTGGTATCAGAGCAGGTTTTCTTGAGTGTGTAAACAGATCGCCGACTGTGAGGCAGTTTGCACCAGGACCGTGGTTAGGGTTTCAGCACGCATCGTGAAAATGCCTCCACGAAGAGAACGTGGCGGAAGACCTGGTGCTGTGACACCTGAGGTTAGAGAGCTGCAGAGACAAGTGTGAGCATTGCAAGAAGAGATTCGCAGAGGAGTGAATCTTAATGTCAGAAATGAAAGCGAGGATGAAGCCGAAGAAGAATATGAAGTAGGAGAAGTTGAAATTGTGAACCAGGAGGAAGAAAGACTTTTTCGGGCCATTTCTAAAATTGGGAAAAGACCTAAGATTGAGGTTCCTACATTTTTTGGAAATCTTAACCCAGAGGAATTGATTGACTGGATCAATGAATGTGAGGAATATTTTGAGTACGAAGATGTTGACGATCCTGATAGGGTCAAATTTGCGAAGGCCAGACTGAAAGGTCATGCGAAGATCTGGTGGCAAGAAATTCAATTGGAGCGAAATAAAAGAGGGAAAGATAAAATCACAAGATGGGATCGGATGGTGGATAAATTGAAGCGGCAGTTCATTCCTGTTGATTATGAGCTTGACCTAATGAAGAAAATGCAGAGTTTGAAGCAAGCAGGAAGATCTGTTCAGGAGTATACAGAGGAGTTCTATCGACTTCTCATCAGAACAGGCCATGCAGAAGCTGATAAGGAGAAAGTTGCCCGATACCTTAATGGGTTAAGGCCAAGCATTCAGGAGGAGCTGAATCTGGTTCGAATGAACAGTATTGAAGAGGCATACCAGTTTGCCCTAAAAGTAGAGGAAAAGCTGAATAAGAAGTTTGAGAGCAGACAAAATGGAAGAGATCACGGTGGACGATCTGGTGGACGGTCATATGGTGGCCAAAATGAAGATCCGAAAAAGAAGGATGAGGCCAGTAGCAGTCAGAATCAGAGAGGAAATAATTTCAATCATTTTCAGGATCAGAATAATAGAGATCAGAGAGGAAGAGGAAGAGGACAAGGATCTAGAAGAGGAGGCTTCCATGGAACATGTTTTCACTGTGGAGAAGAAGGTCATAGGACATTTGAATGTCCTCAGCGCCATGGCAGAACAGACAGGAGAAATGAAGGCCAGGCCAGAGTTGCACATGTAGATGAAGATGCCAGATCATCAAATTCTGAAGATGCTGAAAGAGGAGAAACGTTGATTAACAGAAGAGTCCTGTTGAGTGGTGAGAATGAACCTGAGCAAAGGAGGAGCCTGTTTCGCACCAGGTGCAAGTGTGAAGGTAAATGTTGTGATGTGATTATTGATAGTGGAAGCACTGACAATTTGGTGTCAGAAGAGATGGTGACAAAGTTGAAACTCAAGAGACAGAAACACCCACATCCATATCGGATTGCCTGGGTACAGGATGACCACAAGGTCATGGTCAATGAACAATGCCTAGTGAAGTTCAAGATTGGCGGATACCAAGATGAGGCATTGTGTGATATCATATCTATGGATGCATGTCATATGTTGTTGGGTAGACCGTGGCAGTTTGACAAATATGTTGTACACGATGGTCGTGCGAATGCCTATTCCTTGACAAAGGATGGAGTGCGACATAAGCTAAAGCCATTGAAGGAGACTGAAGAAAAGGTATGTGGTAATGCAAGCATAACTTTTGTTGATGGAAGAAATTTCCTAGATGGTATGAGACATGAGCATGTATGTTTTGCTTTAATTCCAAAAGCTGGTAAAGAGAAAGTAGAAGATGTTCCTATACAAGTTGCAGATTTGTTGAATGAGTTTCAGGATATTGTATCCGATAACGTGCCTGATGGATTACCACCAGTCAGGAAGATCAGTCATCAGATGGACTTGATCCCAGGAGCAAGTTTTCCGAATAAGGCAGCACACAAAATGACACCTGCAGAAAGTGAGGAGTTGAACAGACAAGTACATGAACTATTACAGAAAGGATTGATCCGTGAGAGTCTGAGTCCCTGTGCAGTACCAGTGGTATTAGCACCAAAGAAGAATGGAGAATGGAGGATGTGTACAGATTCTAGGGCAATAAACAAGATCACAATCAAGTATAGGTTTTCATTGCCACGAATGGATGATATTATGGACTGTTTGAGTGGAGTTGTGTATTTCTCAAAGATAGATCTGAAGAGTGGATATCACCAGATTCGGATCAGAGAAGGAGATGAATGGAAGACTACCTTCAAGACAAAGGAAGGACTATATGAGTGGTTAGTCATGCCTTTTGGGCTAACCAATGCACCAAGCACTTTCATGCGGCTCATGAACGAGGTTCTGAAAGAATTTCTAGGTAAGTTTGTCATTGTTTACCTAAATGATATTTTGATCTTTAGTAAGACATTGGAGGAGCATATGATGCATATTCGTATGCTGTTTGAGAAGTTGAGAGAAGAGAAATTGTTGATTAATTTGAAGAAGTGCAGTTTTGTGATGAAAGAGTTAGTGTATTTGGGATTTGTAGTTTCAGCAGAAGGTCTAAAAATGGACCCAGAGAAGGTGCAGGCTATCCTTGAATGGCCTACTCCAAGGAGTGCTACTGAGGTAAAATCTTTTCATGGTCTAGCTAGCTTTTACAAAAAGTTTATCAGAAATTTTAGCAGTATTTGTGGACCCTTGACTGAAACAATGAGAGGGGATAAAAAAGAGTTTAAGTGGACTAATGGGGCAGAAAAGAGTTTTCAATTGTTGAAACAAAAAGTTACAGAACAACCTATTTTAGCACTTCCGGATTTTAATAAGGTGTTTCAAGTAGATTGTGATGCTAGTGGTACTGCAATAGAAGCTGTTATGAGCCAAGAAGGTAAACCTATTGCTTATTTCAGTGAGAAGTTATATGATGCCAAGAGGAAGTATTCTATTTATGATCAGAAATTTTATGCTATAGTTCAGGCATTAAAGAAGTGGAGACATTATCTACTTCCTAAGGAGTTTGTGTTGTATACCGATCATCAAGCTTTGCAATATTTGAATAGTCAAAGAAAATTGAATCAAAGGCATTTGAAATGGGTTGAGTTTTTGCAAAGTTATACATTTGTTTTGAAACACAGGAGTGGAAAGTCTAATAGGGTTGCAGATGCTCTTAGCAGAAGGCAACTATTGTTGACAGAAATGTAGATTGAAGTGGTTGGGTTCAAAGAACTCAAGAATTTGTATCCAGAGGATCCTAATTTTGGTGAAGCTTGGAAAGCTTGTACAGAACTTGTTACTCTAGACAGGACGAAATGGTTGGATTTCATCATCCAGGATGATATGCTATTCAGAGGGAGTCAGTTGTGCATTCCACGAAGCTCTATGAGGGAGAATCTCATCAAGGAGAAGCATAGCGGAGGATTGGCTGGACATTTTGGTCGTGATAAAACCCTTGGTTTGGTTAGTGAGAATTATTATTGGCCACAGTTGCAGCAAGATGTGAAAAAGTTTGTACAAAGTTGCAGAGTATGTCAGATGGAGAAAGGAGTGAAACAGAATACAGGGTTGTATCAGCCATTACCTATACCAGAGAAGCCTTGGGAGGATATCAGTATAGAATTTGTTCTTGGTTTACCAAGAACACGGCAGGGACATGATTCAATTTTTGTGGTGGTTGACAGATTTTCAAAGATGGCACATTTCATTTCCTGCAAGAAGACTAATGATGTTGTTCATGTAGCAGAATTGTTCTTCAGAGAAGTAGTGAGACTTCATGGTTTGCCAAAGACCATAGTTTCAGATCGGGACACTAAGTTTGTTGGATATTTCTGGCGTACGTTGTGGAAGAAGTTGAAGACAGATTTGAAGTTCAGTTCATCACATCATCCACAGACTGATGGACAGACAGAGGTGGTGAATAGAAGTTTGGGAAATTTGCTGAGATGTTTGGTTGGAGATAAGCCAACAGGATGGGATTTGATTTTACCACAAGCAGAATTTGCATACAATAATTCTGTCAATAGGAGCACTGGTAAATCACCATTCCAGATTGTATATGGAAGTAGTCCAAGAAATGCATCTGAACTGAGGAAGATAGATAAAGGAGAAATAAGTAGTGCTGAAGCTGAGGATTTTGCAGAACACTTGAAGAACATCCATGAGGAGGTGAGGAAGCATATTACCAAGATGAATGCACAGTATAAGGCTAAGGCAGATGAGAAAAGGAGGTATAAAGAATTTTAGGTTGGTGATGAAGTCATGGTTCATTTGCGGAAGGAGCGGTTTCCAGTTGGTACATATAACAAGCTGAAAATGAAGAAGTTTGGACCATGTAAGATACTGAAGAAACATGATTCAGAAAATGCATATGAGGTAGAATTGCCTACTGAGCTAAATATTTCACCAGTGTTTAACATTTCAGATCTGACAGAGTATCATGAAGGAGGTGTTGAAGATGAGATCACAGCAGCACAGTGGAGTATTCCAGCAACTAGTTCAGACACTAAGGAGATCGAAGATATACTGGACAGTCATGTTGGCAGAAGCACAAGGAACAGGACATATGAAGAATATCTGGTCAAGTGGAAAGGATGACCTGTTGAAGATTCATCATGGTTGACAAAGGAGGAGGTTAACCGTCTTGGTTTTCCTCTGCACACCTGAGTCGTGACAGGGTCACTTCTCAAATTACCCTGGGTGTCTGATGCAGGAGCATCCTGGGTGTAAGAGCAATCTTGCATCACCCAAAAATATTTCTATTTTTATTTTCAATAAGGGCTATTTTGTGCAGAGCTGCTATTTATGGAAAGTTACTATTTTTGGTAATTTTCATCTGTGCTCAGAATGATCTAATTTCTTTCTTGGAGGTTCATTTTGGTCATATAAGTCTGCCAGTAAAGTTTCATTTCCAGATCAAGTGCATGTTGGAAGATATTGAAGATTTTTGGTATTGGCAGCAGGTTACAGAAACTTCGAACTCAATTTTGAAGGCTTTAGAGGCCCCGGATGAGGTCAAAAATTTGGGTGACAAACGCTTGCGCCGGTCAAGCCTGTAGAGCGCTTCGTGGCATTTTCGAAATGGGGTTATAATAGTGAATCGGGTCAACTGGTGATGACTTATGATCTTCGGAAGTCGGGTCACCTGAAATGGCAGAAAATAATTTTCTTTCAAAATTTCTATTCGGGTTTCAAAAGTTATTTTGAGCCGACTTTGATGTAATAGATTGAAAAATAAAATAATTCTAAGTTTGGTCGGCCCTTATTGGCTAAAATTCTGGAACCTTCCCAGGCGGTGGAAAAAAATTGCCTATATAAGGAAGGCTGTATTATTGTCTTAGGCAGTTCAGAATAGTTCTGGGTAGTAGATCTGGGTATTGATTTGAGGCTTTGTCCTACAGAATGTTGTAAGGAATGCCCATGTGGATTTGCATATTGTAATTCTGAAAATTTGTAATTCCACATTTGTGGAGATAATAGGAAGCCAATTTTCTGTTCTTGCATATTATTGTTGTTGTTTCTCTATTTCTGTTATGTGTTTGTGGTATTAAGGGGAGCACCCTTCATCATGCAGTCAGGTACTTTTCATAAGAGTGTACAATTGAAAATTGTTGAAGGAGACAACTTTGAAAAGGTGATTATGCTATCGGTGAAATCGCTATGCTAGGGTTTCATGTGTACTGCTCTTTGTTTGCACTTGTTTTTTGAGTTTCCCACCTGTCACACCGCATTTACTGCGAGATTTTTGCATAAGGTTTAGTTTATTATACCTTCAGCCAACATAGGCCCAATAGTTGATGCTGGTACTCGAGTTAAAGCTTCAGAAAGCCATGGCACCTCCTCTGAACAAATGACTATGCAAGTTCGTCCTGAAGGTCTTTCCCAAGGTAACCCTGATATTATTCTGAACATGTAAGAATTTGATGCTGCTTGTGAATGGCTTGAAAAGAATACCCTAATAGGGTATTTTGTGGGTCACACTCCTCTTGAAAGTATCCTCAAAGACTGGGTAAACAAGAGTTGGACTCCTCATGGAGTTTGCCTTGAAGGTGTTCAAAACTTTACCAAAAGTTTTTTTTTGTTTCATTTTTTTTTGGTTTTCTTTTTTGTGCCTTGAAGGTCACTCGATGGTTAGGTCCTCTTTTCTTGTGTTTCAAAGGTGATCTCAATACTTCACTATCTCGGATGAAAAGAAACTTAGGGTTCCCATCTGGGTCGAGTTTCCCGGTCTCCCACTACCATGTTGGCCATTCATTGAGTCTATTGCCAAAACCCTTGGCAAAGTTATTGTCATGGAGCATGACAAGTTTTTTAATGCCCGCCCTCAAAAGCGTATTTGTATTGAGGTCAACCTTTCTAGGGACCTCAAAAACTCTGTGGAGATACAAGTCAGTTCCCAAACCTTCTCTCAGAAGGTGCATTATTTGAACCTACCAAACACCTGCTATAGGTTCCAGTCAATGGAGCACAAGATCAAGGACTGCCCCTTGGCTACCCCTTGGGTTAAGTCATTGCCAAAGGATGCGCCTTCTAAACCTTCATAGGCGGGGAAAAAAGAGGGATGGACCACAGTTTCGCAAAAAGGTAGGAATGCCTTAGGCTCTAAGAAGGACCCAGCCACTTCTACAACTGCTCCACCATCAGCTGCTTCACTTGTTGAAGAAAACCCACCTGTTGCCAAAGCACCACCCACTACTTCACCTATTTCAAACCCTAGTCTTCAGGGGAATACGCCACTAGTTGCTCCGACTATGTCAAACCCTATTCTTCAGGGGAAAGTGCCACCTGCGTGGTCTTCCACCCCTGGGGTGGTGCTCACTCTGCAAGCTATTTTATTCATTTCTCTATAGACTTTGCATCGGTCTCAGCCTTGATGGTTGTGAGAAAGACCCAGAGGAAAAGTAGCAACTTATCTCTGCTATAAATTTATCTAGTAGCTTCGGTTCAGTTCCAACCTTCTTGCAGAATAGTTTCTCAGCTCTTGAGGACGAGGAAAATATGCAAGAGTTTTTATGAATTTTTATTGCTATAATGTGCGAGGTCTAACTGACCTCTCCAGAAAATACTATGTGTGTGATACCCATCGTAGACTTCATAGTCTGGATGTTTTATGTCTGTAGGAAGTTAAAATTTTTAGTTTTTTTCTTACTTCTGCATGTCGCGTCATTTGGCCAGATGGCATTATTTTTTCTTCACAACACAAAGCTGGTAAGGGTGGTGTCATTGCTATTCTGTCACCGAGTGCCTTCATTCTGTTGTTATTGCACATGGATATGATCCTATGTAGCATGTCACCTGGATCTTATTGTCATTTCACAATCATTCCTTTGGCATTATAAATATTCATGCTCCCAATGATGTTGTGGAAAGATCGCAGCTATGGTGTTGGTTGGTCGATAATTTTCCTCTAGCGACATGGGTTATGTGTGGGGACTTCAATATGGTTGAGCTGGCCTCTAACAAAGAAGGTCTTTTTCCTTTCAGATGGACAATTGGAGAGAGAGAATCTTGGTACTATATGCACAATAAATTGGGCCTTTTTGATCCCAATGCTAACCGCCATCAACAAAGTGGGGTCTGGCATACTTGGTCTAATTTCAGAGCTAGTTCTGAACGCATATTCACAAGATTAGATCATGCTATGATAACTGCTCAATCCTTTTTCTCTTTTTCTAAAGATCAAGATTTACCTATCATTCCCTTGACAGATGTGACCTTGTCAGATCATTATCCCATCTTTTTTGCCATTACATGTCATTCCTTTGCTAGGCGGGTAGCTTGTACTCAATTTTTTCTCAACACATCTGTGCTAATGCATGCTTCCACCATCTCTCACATTCTACATGTCTGGAACTTAGAGCCTCAGCCCCACAACCACACTGGCTAGATCCAGTGGTAGAATGATGCCATCACTCGTATTGCCATATTTCTTTGCATTTACGGTTGTCAATTGGCTTGCTATAGGAAAAGTGCATATGAAGTAAACACCAAAGCTCTTCTTAGTGCCTCTGAAGCTCTGGCTCTGAATCCCTTCGACACAGAACTTCAACTTAAAGTTGCTCAGCTTCACGATGAGAAGCAAATTACAGACAATCATGCCGCTAGGGGAGCTCAAATCAAAGCCTGCCTCCATTTGCTGGAGGTCAGCAATAAAGCTTCTAAAGAGTTTTTTCATGCTCTCAGAGCCCGTCCTACCAACTCTGGTATTCAAAAAATTAAAAACGGTCATGAAACCCTTATTGATCTTCCTGATATTCTTCAAGCTTTTGTTCAACACTATGAAAAAGTGTTTTCTTCTCAAGGAAATTCTATTGCTCAGGAAGATGCTCTCAAGGCATGTATTGTTGTTACTCCAAAATGCCTAGCAGTCAAGTAGTGAGCCTTCTACGAGCAACTTCTCACTATCAGTGACCTTAAATAGGTTATCTCTTATATGGCTAATGATAAATCCCTAGGGTGTGATGGCTTTCGTTGTGAATTTTAAAGGCATTTGTGGGATGCTATAGGACCTTCTTGCACAAAGTTTATCTTGAGGCCTACCATAATAAAAGCTTCGGTGCTATCATAAACAAAGGGAATATTAAATTCATACCTAAAGTGGGCGATCCTAAAGATATCTGCAATTGGAGGCCCATCACTTTGCTGAATGTCTTTTACAAGATCATTGCTAAGGCTTTAGCTCTCAAGATCAGAAATCTTCTTTTTCTTATTGTCCGCTCTGAGAAAACTGCTTTCATCAAGTCCAAATATATCCTTGGCAATATTATTGTTTTCTAGGAAGGAATGGAATGGGCTCGTCAATCCAATCAGCCTATGTTGTTTCTTAAGATTGATTTTTCCAAAGCTTATGACCACATTGAGTGGCTTTTCATTCTTGCTATGCTGCGGGCCATTGGTTTTGGTCTCAATTTTTTGTGGTTGGTGGAAATGCTTTTTGGTGATGCCTTTGCTTGCATCACTATCAATGGTACTCATTCCAACACCTTTGGGCTTTTCAAGTCTATTCACCAAGGTTGCCCCTTGGCCCTTGCTTTATATGTGCTTGTTGTTGAAGGCTTTGGGTACCTTCTTACCAATTTTGTTTCCTCTGGTTTAGTTCATGGCATTTCTCTTCCTGACTCTCCTTCTCAGCTTGTCAATGGTCACTTTGTTGATGACTCCTTTCTCACTCTCCTTGAGGAGGATAATATTTCTAATGCCTTACAAGGCTTAGATACCTTTTTTCAGGCCTCTAGATTCGATATTCAATGGCATAAGACTCTCTGTTACAGACAATCCTTCTTGCATACCCCTCCTTGGCTTGCCAAGTTCAATAGGAAATGGGTTCAGCATGGGGAAGTTTTTTGCTTCCTAGGCATTCCCTTTTCTTTCCATGGCTCTCCTGTGGATTTATGGAATGTCGTGATTGCTAAGATTGAGAAGAAGCTTCAGTATTGGATATCTAAACCCCTTTCTCTTGCGGGGAAAATTCAGATTTGTTCTAAGGTTCTTGTTGCCACCCATGTTTATTACTCTTCTTGTTGGGCTCCCTCTAAAGCTTCTTACCTGAAGCTGTAGCACCTTCTCAGAGACTTTCTCTGGGCTTCTGGAGCCGATGGGCATGGATTTCATATAGTTTCTTGGGATTATTGTTGTCTCCCCAGAGCTTATGGTGGCCTTGGTCTTCTTGCCACTCATAAGTAAGGACATGCTCTTTTTGCCAAATGGATTATTCACGCTCTCAATAGTAATGAGGCTTGGAAAATCCTTGTGAGGCATTATATTTCTTCAGGCTACCCTGTTCATAGGCCTACCTGGAAAGGAATTGGTCTTCAAACCCTTCTTATTATGAGGGAACCTGTCCAGATCCAAGCCACCTTCATCATTAAGAGCATATGGAAGGCCTGGGAAGCTATCAAACCTTGTCTTTGGTGGGATGGAGATGGCTTTCGCAATGGTATTTCATTTAATCAATAGAACCTCTAGTGGTCTCCACTTTTCTCCATTCAAGGTATCTCTCTTGCTAAGACTCAAGGAGCCAATGCTCTGCATTTTTTCAAACGTGGCATCTGGACTCCCAAGGACCTCTTCTCTAGGGTCACTATGAGCCTCTATTCTTGGGAAGATATCTAGGTCAAGTACCGCCTGGCTTGCCCAGATCATCAAACTTTTGACCTGTTGGTTTTTGCTATTCCAAATCATTTTCTTCATAAGCTTGGAGTTCAGTCTGTTCGACTTTGGTGGAAGGATTGGAAGTGGTATCCTACCACTTTGTTCCTCAATTGCAAGCCTAGGTTGGGCTATCGGTGGCTCTCCCCACCTTCCCATGGTGGACATTCTCAACCAGAGATGGCATTTGTGCTCTTCTACCTACCATTAGAGCTCTCATTTCTAGATCATTTGGTTTTCCATTACAGAGCCCAAGATGGCTCTTTTTGCTTGGTGTTTACTCTTCCACGGACTTCCTATGGGTCCTAGACTCAAGCACCTAGGTGATCATGACCCTCAGTGTCCTTTTTGTGGCCACCCAGAAACCTTTTTGCACATCTTCTAGTTCTGTAAGAGAGCTCAATAGTGTTGGCAATGGATTCATGACTTCTTGAAACATTTTAGGCCCGAGCCTTTCTCTTGGCACATGATTGTTCTGGGAGATTCTCTGAAGCTTCCCTCCAAGTTTACCTAGATTTGGCATACTTTCATAATGGAGATTTTGTTCACTTTATGGAAAGATAGGAATGTTGTTCTCTTTTCTCACAACTCTCTTGATATTAATGTTGCTTTGTATAATAAAGCTTGCATATGTAACAATGTAATTTGATGTAGATTCAGGTTCAAGCTATTAAAGTAGCTCTGGAGGTGACTCACCTTCAAGAGTTGCTTAATCACTGGGGCAACGCTCCATGCATGGTTGCTCGGGTTCCTCCTGATGATGTCTCTGCAGAAGGTACTCCTCCCAGGGGGCACCGTCATGGGTGTACCTCTTCGGCTTGCCGCTCCCGTACACCACGATCGCAGGCTTCCCGCCACCACTCCCCGAGAGGTGGCGATGATGGTTGGCGTCGCTGCTTGGCTTCTCCACCTCGCTGCCCTTTTTGGTGGTCTCTGACTCTGGCTTAGTCTACCCCTCCTATTGCTCATGTTGCTCATCGTGGCTTTGATTGGCCCCTAGCCACTTCCTCCAAATTCCCCCACCTAGCTTTGGCTATTTCTCTGCCTCGGGTGAAAGAGAAGGAAAAAGATACTGAAGATGATGGTTGGTAGATTCCTGACCCACCTGTCAATCTTAATGATGTTTTGGGTTCTGATGATAGAGATCCTCCTTCATCTGCTGGGACTGCTTTCGCAGCTTGATGGATTTATGCTTTTTTTATGAATAGTTTCTAAGTTTATGTTGGTATAGAGCCAAATTGTTGATATAGAGCCAAATTTTGTAGTTGAATTAGGGCTTTTTTCTTTGAATTGTTGTTCTTGTATTTTAAATTAAATGTTTGAAAGAAATGCACTTATCAAATTCAATCTGCATGTATCAGTTGTTGGGTATCGTATGGCTTTTGTCTGTATCTTTTTTTTCTCTTAGTTTCAGAGATGGAGATGATGAATTTGTTTGAGGATAGAACAAAAAGAAAACATACTTTGAATGAGTGACTTTCGTTCTGAACGGCAGATGCTCACGAGCTTTGTTTACAAATAGATGGTACTTCATTTTAATGAACTATATTTTCCTTTCACTGGTACTTTAAAATAATCTGGCACCTTAAATCTGCAACCCCTTAGCAATAAATTGTATCGATTTCCAATCCTAATACTGAATATATGTAAGAAAAATTTTATTAATACTAGTCGGCCGTACTCCTGTAGTCATGTTTTATTTGCCTGATAGCTCTGGGATTGCGTTTCCATTTGTTTTCTTTAGATATTTTAGCCACATAATCATGTCACTGGTTGTGCAAGAGGTCTCGATTTTAAATCGCCTGACTGCCTCTGCTTAGAGACTTTGCTTGAGTAACTTGTTTCTCCTTCTTCAGTATGCTGTCCTATCCTAATCAAACATAACCAGAGCATTCTAATATGTATCCATTTCATTTATTTGTTTGAACATTAATCGAAGAGAAATGTTCCTCGGCGTGTTCTGGATAGCTCTGTGTGTCATTGTCTTTATTAAATCTGGAAACACCCATTTAATTCAGGATAATCTTACCAATTATTTGGAGAAAGAGTAGTTAATGCAAAGATTTTCCTGAAATATTAATTGTTTACATTCAAAATAGAAAATAGAATCACAATTTCAAGTCACATAACTAATTTTAGGTCTCTCAATAGGAAACTAGAAAATGTTAAGGCTCTAGTAGATGATGACAAATACTAAAGCTATCTTGTTAAACAACTTGCCTTCAAAATGTACAATAATATTATTTTACACTCAGTCAAATAACTTTGCAAGCCTTATAAGATATGATTTCAGCCATTTTAGTAGATAAACAAAGAACAGAAGAAGATACAAAAGGTGATCTTCAACATGAGAATGCACAATACGTAGGAAGCAATAATAAAGGACAAACACAAATGTAACATAAAATTCATATTTTAAGGGGTTCACCACTTAGTGTGTTGGTTAAGTGGTGGTGTTTTTGTTGTCCCCACCTAGGTTCAAACCTCCCCTTTGTAATAAGGAGATGGGGTTCCCCTATTTTTGACCTCATTGATCATGTCATCTTCTTAAATGAAAAATTTAAGATCAATCAAATGAAGGTAATTTAATCTCTGTTAAGAATGTGATTCACTAGATTATGAAGCTTTTATTAATTATTCTTCTTTTGGTCCTAATAATGGATTAGTACGACAAGCCTTCACATTTTGAGGCTAGTGGCACTAGAGAATGAATGAATTCCCATCATGTCAAGATGGCTTCTTACTTTGAGATGCTGCTTTCAATGAGGATTATTTTTTGCTTTCTTTTATTTCAATCCTTTTAGCTTTCTTTTTTTGTGCTAATAGATTTGGGGAATGCATATATTGTGAAGTTTTATATTTAAATATAGGTAATGATTTTGGTGTTGAACTCAACATGGATTTCTACTAGAAGAGTTTATGAGACTCTGATAAATAATTATATATTCTAAAGGAGCTTAATATGGATTATTTTTTAATAATTTGGTTTATGTTATTTGGGACTTTGAAAAGATAACTTAAGATTTCAGCTAAAAGCTACATCTTTGTGGGGGTCACAAGGCATCTTGATATAGTTCTACCTAATGGAGGATTTATTTCTCCAAAGAAATACCTTCTACAAGTTCTTATTTATTTTATGTAATTAGTGAGTTTTGTGATGTAAGCTTTAAGGGAGTCCCTTGGCTAGGTGAAATATGAGATTTCAGGGATAAATTTACAAGAACAATATAATGTTGGGGGGGGGGGATTAATAGTTGTATTACATTGTACATTTTTATCTACATTAGTGTAATTATAATTGTTATACAATTATATTAACAACATCTCCTACACATAAACCCTCTACACATCTTAATAAATCGACCAAATAACAAAAAAAACCTGACACCAACAAAAAACCCAAAGCCAAAGAGAACACCAAAAGACCAGCACCGAGAGCCCAGAATGCTAAGAAAACTCCTTGTGAGTGTCGTCTACTTCCTTCTTCACCTTCGAGATCTTTTTTATAGCAACATTGAAGTTAGAAAGCTCATAGACCCTTTCTTGGATCTTTTTCCTTTTCGCTGACCTAGTACGTTTCCCCGGACCCTCATCTCCCACATCTTCATTATCTTCCTCATGTTTCTTGTTGGGGGAACCAGCATCCAACTTCGCTTTGATGGACAGAAAACAATCCATGGCAAAACCCATGAACATGTTATTATCTAGCATGTGTTTATTCATGGCACTCTCCAGGTTATCCACTCTAACTTGCAAATCATGCACCTTCTTATCCTTATCGTTGTCCATTTTGCCAGGACCAGGCTCCAACATTTCCACCAAGGAGTCAACCTTAGCAAAAATAGAACGACATTTTAAATTCAAATTTTTCATTTCCTGAAAAACCCATTTTAGTAATCGAAATGAGTACATAGAAGCCACCTTCACAGTTTGAAGAACCCCAAAGGGAGGGTCAATTTTTTCGTCTATATCTTCTCTGAGCAGTTGGACATTTTGTTCTTGCATATCAATAGTTTTGGCAAAGGAAATGTTCTGAGAAGAGGAGGGAACATTTTCTTTCTCCATAGCTGGGGAATCCTTCTCTGCAGCAGGGGTCTCCTTTTGCATGTCTGGGCTGACCTCCATGAAAACTTCCAATTTAAGGGATATGGGCACATCATGTTCTTCAGAACTGTCATACTCCACCAAAATGGGGACCGGCTGGCCACCCACATCCTCCTCTTTCTTGTCATCGTCATTGACCACAGGGGTATTCCCTTCCTTCATAGTACCAACGGCCTCCTCCTCCATATTCTCATAATCCCCTAAGGCCATATTCGACACCGAAATAGAAGCATCACTATCCTCCTCAATTGAGTTAGCAATATCCTCATAACCATCAACACTGTTAGCAGTAAAGTCAGTATCCATACCAACATCCTTTTCATATTTTAATTTTTTTCCAGAAGGAGGCTCCTTTTTAACAAATGTCTCCCTCATATGTTTCTTAGCTGA
Organism: Chamaecyparis obtusa; assembly: GCA_027943335.1. Lineage (NCBI taxonomy): Eukaryota > Viridiplantae > Streptophyta > Pinopsida > Cupressales > Cupressaceae > Chamaecyparis > Chamaecyparis obtusa. The sequence goes on from BSBK01000432.1 coordinate 268,412, forward strand.
GCTAGAGGTTTTGGGTGAAGAAATGATAGGTTTGAAAATAGCCTTCTACTTAATGTGTTCCACAATGAGGAGAATAAGTCCCTCATGCAGAATGGGTTTCTTCGCTTTCCTTCTATGCTTAGAAATACTAAGGCGGAGAGACTGAAGAATATAAAATGGTGGGGAGACCCTAATCTTGTGATGAAAATGATAGAGCAAAACAAAATGGTCAGAATGGGTGTGTTTGTACCTACCATCAAGGTTAATGTATTCCATGATCTCCGTCATAACCCTCGACCATATTTCTTTCAAGGCAACAACATCATAGCAGCCACTAGAGTCTTTTACCAAACTCTGTGCTTTAGCCTTACATTTGGGGAAACGCCGAATGGCCTTTTGCAAAACCTTCTTATCTCTATAAAATTTGATACCTTTGAGGCTCTTCAATGTGAGAGTAATCTCTTCTTATCTCTGTAAAATTTTATACCTCTAAAATTTGATAAATCGAGCATTGTTTGTGCTCTTGAATGTGAGAGTAATCTCTTCAAGTGTGATATTTATGTTGATTTTTCTTTCATTTCTATTATTGTTGAAAATATCTGAGAATTTTTCATAACATTCATGTCAACATTAGTATACAAGGTTGTTTGTCTACCTTATATTTCTTAGAGATTTCATATTTTTGTATTTTCTCATTATTTTTAAACATAAATTATCTAAACATTAGAGTATCATGTAGATGTTTTCATTCCATAGGATCTCATAATATTTTTCATTTACTTGTCATTTATGATCATTGTTCTACTTGCCAACTTCCCAAGTTGGTGAAAGCGTAAAAGTTTGTAAGTAGTCTAAGATCATGTCTCCTCTTCTCATATTTCAATCTAAATTTTTATTTTGTGACCCCTCTTCCCTCTCTCTCAAGATCATTCATATTTTTCAAGCTTTATATCTTTCTAATACACTTTCATAATTCTATCTCTCTTCTTTATCTTAGCTTCCTCAGGCCTCTGCGGGTGAGATTATTTTTATTATTATTCTAAGCATTCATTTCATTATGCCCCCAAGAACATTGGGATTACTAAGCCCTATCAATATCTTATTTTACTATAGATGTACTTTAATTAAGAACACGCATTATTTTTATTATCTTGGCTATTGTGGAGGTAGAAATATCAAAGTGGATATTCAACCAGGGAATATCCTTAAGGAGCCCAAACATTTTCATTTTCTTTGTGTTTGCAGGTACTCTAAGGACATTTTATTACATGATGACTTGTAAGTGTCTTCGTATTGGAAAGTTTATATCTATTGTTTGTTTAAATCATACTATTTAGTTTATTTCTTTATATTTTGATTGTATGTTATTTTCTAGCATGTTTTCCATTTCTAGTTTTGTAGATTAGATAAACAAAAATATTATATTTTTGTAATATCTAAATGCTCTATTGTATTTTATTCATAAGCTAACAACATAATGTGTATACATTTCTATTGCATCCTAACATCTATTCAATATGTTAGCATCCTAGGTAGTAAGTTTCTCTTTTGATTGAAATTTCTTTTCATTCTCTTTTGAGTTCTATAATTTGTTTTCATAAATTATTATTTCCAAATAACATTTTATCAACTTTTTTGTATTGTCTTAGTAAAATAAAAGCTCTTTATTTTAAATCATTGATAAGTTTCAGGGTTATTCTATTAATTAATATTAAAACCAATGAAATGTTAATATGAAATTAGGGAAAATTGTTTCGCTTGTAAAATTATGTAAATCATGCTAGTTTTCCTCTTCTACAATAATATATTAAGCATGTGAGTGCTTTTGGAGACCCTTTTTTTTTCTTTCTCTTATGAGGGTTTTCCCACGGTATGTTTAGTGTCATCTTAATGATATAATTTTTTATTCTTTTTCACTATACATCTAAATAATTTTTCAACAATATTTTTTTATCTCTCAAGATATTAAGTAATAGCTTAATATGGTTGTAAGTTTCCTCATAAAGATATAAGGGGATATCTTAGTCACACAAGAATATGACAATATTTGTTGGCTCCTACATCCATGTCCTAAAATACTATATTCCTAAGACTACCATTGAATACCAACAAAATTCCCATCGTCACTATGAGGCCTTTTCAATTGACCTAGAGGATGCCCCCTTAGATGAGCAAGTCATTTTTCATTTGGGCAAATGAAATAATCCTAAAAGTAATACTTTTTCCTACCATAGAATTATAGTTTTTAATATGATGGCTCAGATTATACTTCCCCGGAGGGTTTTTTGCTAGATTCTTTAGATCCTAGTAATGGTGATAAGGGTAAAGGTAAATCCAACATGTCTGCCCATATGTCTCCTAAAGGAAAGGGGAAAACCCTTACTAGGTCCTAATTGGTTAGGGGGGTGGGGAGGGAGAAAGTCTTCTAGAATTAAGAAATTAAAAAATGATTCTTATAAGAATGTCAACCCCATCGTGCATTCCCCTACTTCTTAGCCTCTGAGTATGGGTGATATGGATATAGAGATTAATATTGATATTCCTTTGGATTTGGGTAAAGATACCCCTCTAAGAAGGGCTCATCAATTCAAGAAAAACATAAATATAAATAAAATTGTCAAGGATTTGATACTGATGGATAGCAAGAATATTCTATTTTTGTGGACATTGGCAAAGATTAATGCTTTAAAAGATCAAATAACTCATTCTCCTCCTACCCAAGATATGGATAATATGATGCCTAGTATTCATGTACTGGAAAAGGGTATCAAAGAGTTAAAGGAGGATCATGAGCTTCAAATTAGGAACTTGGAGGATTCAATCATTGTTTTCGAGGATAAATTAAGGGTAGTTGTTGCAGTTAGTAGAACTGTCATGGAGAATAATTCTGAGGGTCTTAAGAAACTTAATGCTCAGGCTTAAGCCTTACATAATCTTTCTAAATGTACTTCAAATTCTCCATCTAGCAAGCAGTGTTAAATTGACTACAAAAGTCCCTACTAAAGACAAATGTGTTACTATAAAAGGATAAAGACACAATCTCTCTCTGTGGCCCTGCAACCAAACTTTGAAGGATAAGTGGGCCACCTCCATTGACAATATTATGAACAAGGTCTATAGCATCAATGAGGAGATTATGCATAAAATTAATAGTTTGTAGAAAATTTTGTAAGGACTTTGGGGCTTTGTTCCCCTATTTTTGTGGTTTTTGTTTCGTTGTTGTCCAATAGTTGGTTTCTTTAATTGGATGTTAGTTGTTTAATAGGGTTTCTAGTCCTGTCAAAACAAGGCTAATTCAACTATATAGAAAATCTACGTGTCCTCTATTCAAAGTGTAGTATGTCATGCATAGTTAAAAAATCTTTTACCTTAATCATTTATTATACTTTTTAAAAATAAAACTAAAAATAAAATAAATGTAGAAAAAATGAGATTAGATCTTAAATATAACCTTACAAAAAGATGCTAATAATGTCATTCAAAAAAATGAAAAGTAAAATAATTTCAACTTAATTACAACATATTTAAATAAATATATTTATACTAATACCTATTATTTATATCTAAACATTTTATAACTAAACAAATAATTTGAAAATTTAAAAATATAAATCAGATTAACCTTAATATTTAGTGATATGGTCCCCTACCAAAATAAACATATAATCAAATTTACACTTACACATTAAGTAAAGTTTGAACTTTTAATAACCTACCTGTATTGTTTTTAAATGCTTCCCCTCCTCTCCTATTCTAATTAAGGACATAGCCATCACCATTGGTGTCAGTATCACTACTGTGGTCTGTATTCTTGTCCATGAGATCCGAATCTGCTGAATTTGCAGCGGCATCTTCCCTTTCAGCATTTGCACCACTTGCCCCATGCTTGGCCTCACCTCTTCATCTTGTTCAATGCATAACAACGCTACAATACTTGCTCTTCTTACCTCTTCAATGTCTCTCTCCTCTACGATACCCTCTTCTACAATATTAATTGTGTTGCCGTTGTGAATTTGAGTTGCAGCCCATGTGGGAAAGTAATACTGATTGGAATCTTGAACATTTAAATCCAGATTCCTTCGGCCAGAAATGATCTCCCAGAGCGTCATACCAAAACTGTACACATCAACCTTGGCAGTGATGGGAAGACCAGAGATCCACTCTGGATGCCTCATTGTTGTCTCTTCATGTGTTTATTAGAATGAAGATTCGTTTATAAATTATTGTTAATAAGTTGATGGATTGATAATTTCGGTTCAAAAAGGTTATGTTTGTATTTGTAGTTGAATATGATTATATTTAATTTATTTAATTTGTTTAATTTAATTAACTCATTTTAATTTATAGATCAATTTCTTATCGTGCACATAAATGTTTTCATATTAGTTTACTGAGAATGTTTGTCGTGAGAGTATTGAATCGTTAGTTTTGTGTTCTAATAATATTTTGTTTATTGTTTTAATGTATCACAAATTCAAAGGAAAATAAATAAGTTGAATAAGTGAAACTATGGTTAAAAAAAATTATAATACAAACCAAACTTGGAACCTTTATTAGGTGATATTTTCGTATTCTTGAATCACTTCTTGATTCCGGGACGGTTAGTTAGGTTGCAGTCAGCTATTTTTCATAGGAGTGTATTCTTGAAAATTGTTGAAGGAACTATGAATGGAGAAATTGGTAGCCCGCTGGTGAATTGAAGGTCTGGTTGGTAGCTACACAGTCATCGATAGAGTCAAATTCTGCAGTTCAGGTAGGGCTTTTTGCTTTGAATTCTTGTTCTTGTATTTGAAATTAAATGTTTGAAAGAAATGTTGGCATTCTTCCTGTATTGTATGCGACAATATAATGGAATGTTTCATTGAATTTGGTTGGAAACCGTGAATGTGGGTTGTTTTATGTTAATGATGGGATCATCTTAGCGAATTATATTCGTGTGAATTTGTTGATCATAGTTTGAAGGCTTCCATTTTTTAGTAAAGATGGCAAGTTGGTATGTTTCATTTTAGGTTCTTGGAAATTTTAATAACCTTTGTTGGAGTTTTTATTTATCATTTATGTATATAATTTATGGGACATAAACTTAGTATTGGAAGTTTGATATTATTAAAGAATGGATGTTGAAAAATTATTGTTGTTAGATTTCTGAGTATGAGAATGGAGATTTTTTAGCTCAGTGTTGATGGTGTAAGTATCTATGATGTAAAATTACCTACTCAATGGTAAATCATGTGTTGTTGTCTTAGGAATAAAGTGTGGTTGTTATCATTATGATGTTATTAGAGCTTATATAAAATGATATTTTGGATATTTGGATAACTCATGAAATTGAAAGTGTATATTGTTATGACACATGTTGAATATTCCACGTATGGTGTATGAGATATTAACCTCTAGTAAAGTTAAATTTTGTACATCATAAGAATGGGTCTTAATGAACACATAGGATTGGCTTGTCATGGGGGCTAGTGCCCTAAAGAGGTAGGACCTATGTAACCCATGATGGGTTTACTAAATAAGTGAAAACACAATAAAAGGATGGGGAATAATATTAATTAAGATAATGTATACATCGTCCATACCTCGTACACTAGTTCAGGTAGAGGGTGGGAGTGGGAGAAGATTCCTTCAGTGTAAGGCATAATCAAGCATCTTCATCATCATGAGGAGATGGCTTGGTTCAACATGGGTTCCTCCTTGGGGTCCGGTTCCATGAGTGCCCTAACCTAGGTAACCCAAGGATAGAATGATGTAGTGGCATCCTAGCTTATTGCTCGGTGCTTGAAGATTCTGGCAATCTCGATAACTGTTTGGTGGAGTTCGGTTACTTGGTTGGTGATTTGTGTAGAAGACTGGAGTTTCTCGATCTTGGTGGTTATTATCAGTTGGAAGTTTTGTTGGATCTCAATGGATGATGGTCACTCGGTGACTTGGTGTTTTGTTGCTCGATGCTCAGTTACCAGCGGGGTCTCGGTGTTTATGCATGTTGCTCGGTTGCTGAAGTGGCTCGGTCATTGGAGGACTCGGTCACTGAAGGGAGCTCGGTCATGGAAGGGGACTCAAAATTGCAAGGCTCGGTGATGCTTGGAGTGCTCGGTATATTTCCTGTCACTTGGTAGTTTGTCTTACCGATGACTATTCTTGGAGATTCAGTTTGGCCGACTAGTGCATTTAATCTGGATTGCATTCCTCGAGTTATGGATTGACCATTGGACATGTGGGGACCTAGATATGGCGTGTTGAATTATCCTATTTGGATCTGAAGACCGACCTGGTGAATTAAATATTTGTGAAGTTATTTGTGAGTTGACTGATGTTTTCCATTTAATATTTGTATATTTGGAAGCCGACTAGCTTTTGGAATTTAAATGTTTGTAAAGCCGACTTGTGGCTAGCAGTTTGTATTTAAGAAGATGTTTGGGGAGTGGTTTAGGTATCAATCTGGTAGTTAGAGCTGAGATCTAGAGTCAGATTAGATCTAGCAGAGTTAGCATCTTGCGAGCTTAGGTAGCAGAAGATTGCTTGGTGACCTGTGGGTACAAGTTCAAATCCTTCTTGCAGTGCCTAGCAGCATACTATTGTGTTGCAGACCTGGGCTAGCTGAGAGAGGTGAAGTTGTGGAAAAGATCTTGCAGATCAGATTGTCATCTGATAGTTTGTTTAAGCAGAGCTAATGGTTGAGGCTTGGAGACAAGGAGATTTCTTGGAAGGTTGCAAGTACAAGTTTAGATCTACCTTATGGTTCCATCAGTCGCTGATTATTTCAGGACTAAACTAGCTGAGATAGATTTGGATCCTCTGTGATCTTCCAGAACTGTTCCTTGCATTGTAATTGGCCGTAATCGAGAAGGCCTTACAGCCCGACACATTAAATGTAATCAGTTAGTTGATGAATAAAGATATCTATTTTCTTTCAGATCTAGTTTCTTGTTATGTTTTCCACCATGTTGGTGTTTGGCAGCAAGGTCGAATAATCCTTAATTGGATTCTCCATCCTTGACTGCGTCAAGAGGTATCAGAGTTGAGTTGATCTTGTTGGAACAGAACGTTGGTCCAGCAAGGCTGATCTTGTAAAGTTGATCTTAGAGACTTTGTGCAATTTGAGTTATAGATCCATGGTACTAAACTTTTGAAATCATGTCTGGTTGTTCATGCGAGGTGCAGGTTGCGATCTGACTTGCATAAAACTTGGAGGTTGTCACAAGGTGGTTGGTGTTGGGTTTGTTGCAGAAGGTTTTCGAAGATCTTTGGAGATGTCTCTGAGAGGACTGGACCTTGGTGAGAAGATTGGTTTTCATGTTTAGTCAGTTGTGCCTGACATGGGGATTGCAAAGCATCTAGTCGTACTTGATCAGATTGCTATTGGTGAGGAGTTACCCGCTGTTGAACACCTCGGTGATGTTGGTGTTGTCGAATTGTTTCTGTTCGATGTTTTGGTACTAATGTTGTTTGCTAATTGCGGACTTGAGTTGCTGGTTGACAGTAATAAGTCTTGTGATGAGATTCTGAGATAGGATTCTTCCTTGATCCTTGGTGATGAATTGAAGACTCAATTTATTCAGGATGTTGGACACACTTATTGGTTGGGTTGCAGATTGGTTCTCTTTTCGGTGATGGAATGGAAACCTTTGGTGAAGATGAAGTGGAGTTTATGATTTTTAGATGTTCCCTTTGGTGAGAAAGTGTGGGACACACTTTTCTTTGTACCCCAAGAGTCTGATGCAGTGGCATCCTAGCTTATTGCTTAGTGCCTGAAGATTCTAGCAATCTCGGTAACTGTTTGGTGGAGTTTGGTTAATACTTGGTTGGTGATTTGTGTAGAGATTGGAGTTTCTTGGTCTTGGTGGTGATTTTTAGTTGGAAGTTCTGTTAAATCTTGGTGGATCATGGTCACTCGATGACTTGGTGTTTTGTTGCTCGGTGCTCAGTTATCGACGGGGTCTTGGTAATTATGCATGTTGCTCAGTGGTTGAAATGGCTTGGTCGTTGGAGGACTCAGTTGCTAAAGGGAGCTCGGTCATGAAAGGGGACTCGACATTGCAAGGCTCGGTGATTCTTGGAGAGCTCGATTGGTATGAGTGCTCAGTATATTTCCAGAAGCTCGGTAGTTTGTCTTACCGATTACTATTCTTGGAGATTCAGCTTGGCCGACTGGTGCATTTAATCTAGGTTTCATTCCTTGAGTTATGGATTAACTATTGGACATATGGGGACCAAGATCTAGCATGTTGCATTATTCTATGTGGATCTGAAGGCTGACTTGGTGAATTAAATATTTGAGAAGTTATTTATGAGCTGAATGATGTTTGGAATTTAATATTTGTATATTTAGAAGCCGACTGGCTTTTGGGATTTAATTGTTGTAAAGCCTAATTCTGGCTGGCAATTTCTATTTAAGAAGATTTTTGGGGAGTGGTTTAGGTATCAATCTAGCAGTTAGAACAGAGATCTAGAGTCAGATTAAATTGTTAGAACAGAGATCTAGCATGTTGCATTATTCTATGTGGATCTGAAGGCTGACTTGGTGAATTAAATATTTGAGAAGTTATTTATGAGCTGAATGATGTTTGGAATTTAATATTTGTATATTTAGAAGCCGACTGGCTTTTGGGATTTAATTGTTTGTAAAGCCTAATTGTGGCTGGCAATTTCTATTTAAGAAGATTTTTGGGGAGTGGTTTAGGTATCAATCTAGCCATTAGAACAGAGATCTAGAGTCAGATTAGATCTAGCAGAGTTAGCAGCTTGCGAGATTATGTAGCAGAAGATTGCTTCGTGACCTACGGGTACAAGTTTAGATCCTTCTTGGAGTGCCTACCAACATATTGTTGTGTTGTAGACCTAGGATAGCTGAGAGAGGCAAAGTTGTAGAAAAGATCTTGCATGATCTTGCAAATCATATTTTCATCTGATAATTTGTTTAAGCAGAGCTAGTGGTTGAGGCTTAGAGACAAGGAGATTGCTTCGAAGGTTGTGAGTACAAGTTTAGATCTGCCTTAGGGTTCCATCGGTCACTGATTGTTTTAGGACTGAACTAGCTGAGATAGATTTGGATCCTTTGTGATCTTGCGGAACTGTTCCTTACATTGTGATTGGCAATAACTGGGAAGGCCTTACAGCCTGACACACTGCATGTAGTCAGTTAGTTGATGAATAAAGATATATATTTTCTTTTAGATCTGGTTTCTTGTTGTGTTTTTCGCTATGTTGGTGTTTGGCTACAAGGTCGGATAGTCCTTAATTGGATTCTCCATCCTTGACTTCATCATAGAACCATGTGATGACACTATTCCCTAGCAAGCTCTAGTGTCTAGTTCTAATGGTTAAAAATGTTGATCTATGGGTGCATTGTGTTTACAAATTTGTATATATTTACCATGGTCTCTTAATTATTTAATTTGATTGCATATGTATCATGTTTACTAATTTATGTAACATGTTCTCTTGCCTTTTCATTATGGTGTTGTACGTAACATGCTTACTAAACTACTTGGTATTTATGTTTTCTTAGACCTTGTTGTATTTCCTAGTTGTGCTTGTGTTTTCTTGAAACAAGTGCATAAAAGAAGGATGAGTACCATATAGCTTGGTGCATATCTCTGGAAATTTCTCCATGTCTTCAAGTTTAGAGAATTAATGTAAAGATGACTCATTAAAGGTTAAAATGTGTACTAAATGTTTGTACTTTTCACAACTTAACAATCTTAATGGAAAATAGTGCTATTCTTTGTAATCCTTTAGAAACTGAAATGGTATTCTTTTTTTGATGTTTAGAAGTCATTGGGAGTTGTTACCTAGTAATAACATTGAGATACCTATGAGGAATTAGTGAATTATTATTTATGTTGTGTATTGCAAATCTTTTTTGTGGAATTGTTTTGTTTAAAAGTATAAAATTAATTTAAAATTACTCCTCATTTATAGAGACGTTTGGTTTTCCTCTCGGGTCTCTTAGCAAGGCATTACAATGTCAAGCTGAGATGAGGTGATGAGAATGAACCTATCAAAGAAGTCGGTGTTTAGATTTTATTTTGTATTGGATCAGATGTTGAAGTTCATGACATGTGTTTCTTCCAGCACATTATATTTGAAATTTGATATTTTTTCAACTTTGTGATTTTTATGGAAATCAAGAGCATATTGATTTACATTCAAATTCTAATCTACATTGATTTACATTGGAGTTACATGAGAAATCCTTCACTCATCTCTACCTAAGAGATGCTTCTCTACACACTTGACATAATTTTCTCACATTTGCTACACATAATTTTCTATGCTCTTGACAGTTTATTTCTCTCTTTATTGTATTGAGCTTCTTGCTCATATTCTATCTCTCTTTAGGTTTTTCTTCCCTCATTCATAATACAAAAAGGGGTTTTTCTTTTCTTTTCCCCTTACAAAAATCTCTTGGATCTTTGTTGGGATTCATGGAGTATTCTCATGTTTTGGTAATTGATCTTGCAACTCTATCTCATATTTGGCTTATGGTAAACTCCTTGCACTTCAGTTTCTTGGATTATTTCATAAACTTATATTCATTCTTTTAATACTTCTAACATGGTATCAGACTTGTTTAATCCTTGTTTCAATTTTTTGTAGGAAGGTGTCATTCGAAGGAGCAAGCCTCCTCTTGTATTTTACAAATTGTTACAGCTCCAACTTGTTTCTTTTGTATTTTTTTAAAAAAATATTTGTAACCCTCTTTGGAAGGCTTGCCGCCAGAGAGTAGCTTTTAGATTTTTTGGGGGTTTGGTCAGTTCATCACCAAACCCAGCTCAACTTTCTTCATTTCAAAGTATTTTTGCTTGCTCTAATCTCAGCTTCATTCGGGAAGCTGCAAGGCTTTCTTTTCAAGTTTTTTTTTAAATCTAATATTTCTTGCAAGTTTCATCTAACTATTCACTTTCAAGTTTCTAAAAAACTTTGTGCATGCAGACTATTTCATTTTGTTGAAATTTTTCTTGTCTCATTTCATTTGCAGGTTGTTTATCTCATTTTATTTGCAGGTTTCAAATTCTAACATTTTTTTTCAGCTCAATACATACATCTCTGTTATTAATTACTTTCATAAATCTCTAGTTTTTCTAACAAATCTTGATATACCTCTATCTGTACTTCTTTTGTTTGCTGGTTTCATCATGATGAGGAGATGACTTGGTTCCACATGAATTTCTCCTTGGGGTATGGTTCCATGAGTTCCCTAACCTAGGTTACCCAAGGATAGAACCATGTGATGACATTATTCCCTAGCAAGCTCTAGTGTCTAGTTCTAATGGTTAGAAATGTTGATCTATGGGTGCATCATGTTTACAGATTTGTGTATATTTACCATGGTCTCTTAACTTTTTAATTTGATTGCATATGTATCATGTTTACTAATTTATGTAACATGTTCTCTTGCCTTTTCATTATGGTGTTGTATGTAACATGCTTACTAAACTACTTGTTATTTATGTTTTATTAGACCTTGTTGTATTTCCTGGTTGTGCTTGTGTTTCCTTGAAACAAGTGCATAAAGGAAGGATGAGTACTGTATAGCTTGGTGCATATCTCTGGAAACTTCTCCATGTCATCAAGTTTAGATAATTAATGTAAAGATGACTCATTAAGGGGTAAAATGTGTACTAAATGTTTGTACTCATCATAACTTAATGATCTTAATGGAAAATAGTGCTATTCTTTGTAATCCTTTAGAAATTGAAATGGTATTCTTGTTTGATGTTTAGAAGTCATTGGGATTTGTTACCTAGTAATAACATTGGGATACCTATGAGGACTTAGTGAATTATTCTTTATGTTGTGTATTGCAAATTTGTTTGTGGAATTGTTTTGTTTAAAAGTATAAAATTTATTTAAAATCACTCTTCATTTATAGAGATGTTTGGTTTTCCTCTCCGGTCTCTTAGTAAGGCATTACATTGTGAATCTGAGATGAGGCAACGAGAATGAAACTATAAGAGAAGTTGTTGTTTAGATTTTATTTTGTATTGGATCAGATATTGAAGTTCATGACATGTGTTTCTTGCATTATATTTGAAATTTGATATTCTTTCCACTTTGTGATTTTTATGGAAATCAAGAGCATATTGATTTACATTCAAATTTTAATCTACATTGATTTACATTGGAGTTACATGCAAACTCCTTCACTCATCTCTACTTAAGAGATGCTTCTCTACACACTTGACACAATTTTCTCACATTTTGTACACATAATTTTCTCTCCTCTTGATAGTTTAGTTCTCTCATTATTGTATTGAGCTTCTTGCTCATATTCTATCTCTCTCTTTAGGGTTTTCTTCCCTCATTCATATTACACAAAGGAGTTTTTCTTTTCATTTACCCTTACAAAAATCTCTTGGATCTTTGTTGGGATTCTTAGAGTATTCTCATGTTTTGGTAATTGATCTTGCAACTCTATCTCATATTTGGCTTATGGTAAACTCCTTGCACTTCACTTTCTTGGATTATTTCATAAACTTATATTCATTCTTTTAATACTTATAACATGGTATTAGAGCTGTTTAATCCTTATCTAAGTATTTTGCAGGAAGGTGTCATTCGAAGGAGCAAGCCTCCTCTTATTTTTTTCTAAATTGTTACAGCTCTAACTTGTTTCTTTTGTTTGTTTTTTTTAAATTCTCTCTACCCCTCTTTGAAAGGCTTGCCGCCAGAGAGTAGCTTTTAGATTTTTTTGGGTTTGGTCGGTTCATCACCAAACCCAGATCAACTTTCTTCATTTCAAATTATTTATGAATGCTCTAATCTTAGCCTTAGTTGGGAAACTGCAAGGCTTTCTTTTCAAGTTTTTCTAAAATCTAATATTTTTTGCAGGTTTCATCTAACTATTCATTTTCAATTTTCAAAAAAACTTTTTGCATGCAGGCTATTTCATTTTGTTGAAATTTTTCTTGTCTCATTTCATTTGCGGGTTGTTTATCTCATTTTATTTGCAGGTTTCAAATTCTAACATTTTTTTTTTCAGATCAATACATACATCTTTGTTATTAATTACTTTCATAAATCTCTGATTTTTCTAACAAATCTTGATATACCTCTGTCTATACCTCTTTTTTTCTTCTTTTGTTTGCTGGTTTCATCATCATGAGGAGATGGCTTGGTTCCACAAGGATTTCTCCTTGGGCTTTGCTTCCATGAGTGCCCTAACCTAGGTAACCCAAGGATAGAACCATATGATGACACTATTCCCTAGCAAGATCTAGTGTCTAGTTCTAATGGTTAGAAATGTTGAGCTATAGGTGTAGCATGTTTACAGATTTGTGTATATTTACCATGATCTCTTAATTATTTGATTTGATTGCATATGTATCATGTTTACTAATTTATGTAACATGTTCTCTTGCCTTTTCATTATGGTGTTATATGTAACATGCTTACTAAACTACTTGTTATTTATGTTTTCTTAGACCTTGTTGTATTTCCTGGTTGTGCTTGTGTTTCCTTGAAACAAGTGCATAAAAGAAGGATGAGTATCATATAGCTTGGTGCATATCTCTGGAAATTTCTCCATGTCTTCAAGTTTAGAGAAATTAATGTAAGGATGACTCATTAAGGGGTCAAATGTGTACTAAATGTTTGTACTCATCATAACTTAATGATCTTAATGGAAAATAGTGTTATTCTTTGTAATCCTTTAGAAACTGAAATGGTATTCTTGTTTGATGTTTAGAAGTCATTGGGAGTTGTTACCTAGTAATAACATTGAGATACCTATGAGGAGTTAGTGAATTATTATTTATGTTGTGTATTGCAAATCTTGTTTGTGGAATTGTTTTGTTTAAAAGTATAAAATTAATTTAAAATTACTCCTCATTTATAGAGACATTTGGTTTTCCTCTCAGGTCTCTTAGCAAGGCATTACATTGTGAAGTTGAAATGAGTCGACAAGAATGAAACTATAAGAGAAGTCAATGTTTAGATTTTATTTTGTATTGGATCATATATTGAAGTTCATGACATGTGTTTCTTGCATTATATTTGAAATTCGATATTTTTTCCACTTTGTGATTTTTATGAAAATAAAGAGCATATTGATTTACATTCAAATTTTAATATATTAGGGTTGCATTGTGTTAATTCTAATTTGTATATGTTAGAATTAGTAATCTTTCCTTGGTTGTTTTATTTAATTTGCAGATAAACCAAGGTATCTGCATTTTATTTAATTTAGGATATTCCTATATGGAATCTCTACATGTAATTTTGTCCTCTAGTCCAAGTGGGAGGATAACTTATATTTTGTAATTCCTTTAATCAGGAAAATAGTTTATTCCTCCATATGAGGATGCTCACACTTGACACACACTTAGTATGAATGTGGCACTCATACACATTGGAGTTACATGCAAACTCCTTCACTCATCTCTACTTAAGAGATTTTTCTCCACACACCTGACATAATTTTCTCACATTTCCTACACACAATTTTCTCTCCTCTTGACAGTTTAGTTCTCTCATTATTGTATTGAGCTTCTTGCTCATATTCTATCTCTCTCTTTAGGTTTTTCTTCCCTCATTCATAATACACAAAGGGGTTTTTCTTTTCTTTTCGCCTTACAAAAATCTCTTGGATCTTTGTTGGGGTTCTTGGAGTATTCTCATGTTTTGGTGATTGATCTTGCAACTCTATCTCATATTTGTCTTATGGTAAACTCCTTCTTGCACTTCACTTTCTTGGATTATTTCATGAACTTATTTTCATTCTTTTAATACTTCTAACACAGCATCAGAGTTGTTTAATCATTGTTTAAGTCTTTTCCAGGAAGGTGTCATTTGAAGGAGCAAGCCTCCTCTTGTTTTTTCTAAATTGTTACAGCTCTAACTTGTTTCTTTCTTTTTAAAAAAAAATTCTCTCTAACCCTCTTTGGAAGGCTTGTCGCCAGAGAGTAGCTTTTAGATATTGTTTGGGTTTGGTCAATTCATCACCAAACCCAACTCATCTTTCTTCATTATAAAGTATTTTTGCATGCTCTAATCTCAGCCTCAGTTGGGAAACTAGAAGGCTTTCTTTTCGAGTTTTTTTTAAATCTAATATTTCTTGCAGGTTTCATCTAACTATTCATTTTCAATTTTCTAAAAAACTTTATGCATGCAGGCTATTTCATTTTGTTGAAATTTTTCTTGTCTCATTTCATTTGTAGGTTGTTTATCTCATTTCATTTGCAGGTTGTTTATCTCATTTTATTTGCAAGTTTCAAATTCTAACATTTTTTTTTCAGATCAATACATACATCTCTGTTATTACTTTCATAAATCTCTAGTTTTTCTAAGAAATCTTGATATACCTCTGTCTGTACTTCTTTTTTTCCTCTTTTGTTTGCTGGTTGGATGTGTGATGTAGTTTATTCATTCACATTCAATATTATCGTTGTCTCCATTGTCCTTGGTGGACTGTTCCTTACCCCATCTTTCAATTCAGATTTTTCGCTAAAGATGTACAACCCATTTTGTGCTAGATTTTACGCAAAAATGAAAATGAATCTCAAAAAACTAAGATATGGGTTTTGTGTAGAATGAGCCCATTTAGCTATATAATGGGACATTTCTCCAAATTTGCCACTATTTAGGTGTTGTGACCAGCCTTTGTCTCTCTTTTTATTGTTTGATCCATTCACAGGTTTGAGTCTATCACTACTTGGCTGCCAGTATTTTCTATGGTCAAGTCTATTTTATTATCTATCTTTCATTGCCATTTTAGCTATTCTAAGTTTACTTTGAATTTTAGTTTGACTGTTTATAAATTTGTTAATGTTTCCTTAGCTAAGTTTAGAGATAAGTTTGAATTTGAATGATTATTTAGGTAAGTTTAGTTGTCTTTGTATTCCAGCTTGAATTCATTTTAGATAGTTTGACTAAGTTCTATTATATTTTTTTAATAACATTGTTCATTATATTTTCATTTATTTTTATATTATTGTTGGTTATTATTAATCTCTATGCAAAAACACCTTTTTCTTATTATTTGTCTCTTATATTTACTAATCATTGTAGGTTATCATAACATTCTTCTATTTATTGCAATTTTTTAAACATTTCTTGTAGCACTATTATTAGTTGCTTTAATTAATCATTAGTTTCCTTGTTTATATTTAACAAAACTTTTCAAAATTTGTTTATTATCAAAAAAAGTTTAATCGTTAAAACAAAATTTCCACTTCATTTTAAAAAAATCATTTTAATCTCATATTTATTTTATCAATATAATCATATTCCAATTGCTAGTTTTCTAATTAGATGCAGTAAAAAAAATTTGTATTGAATTTAAACAAAAAATTTAAATATTTTTTAATTTTTAATTTTCTTACATTTTAACAAGTGATATTTATGTTAAATCTATTTTTCTTGCCCTTTAGCATTTTATCTTCAATGTATTTCACTCCATTTGGCTTAATCATATCATTTTATTTATTTAATTATGTCACCTTTAATTATGTCTAATCCTTGCTATGATAATATTCCCCTTTTTTATAATTATCCTATTTGGGATAAATCATATTACGATGGCTAACATTCTTGTGATAACCCCCTAGATTACTATCTTCCTAAAGAAACAACCTTAATTCAAAGAGATACTATTTTCTCTCCATATGATGCATTCAAGCTTGATGAATATTCTCCTTTTGATGATATTTTAGAACAAGAAGAGGACATTATTTCTACTTTTCTCAATGTTACATTACCTCCTTTTGACTCTCCTAGTAGAGATGTGTGTATTTCTCAAAATGAGCTTCATAATTTATCCAAAGTTCAAGATTTTGAATGCAATACTAATCTTATGGTTGTTGTGGAGGACAATAATGATGACTATGATAATGACAATACTAGTGATAATGATGGTGATTATAATAGCTCCACTCCTCTTGATTTTTCATATAATGATGGATACATTACAAAAAAAAAAATTGAAACTGATGATTGCATCACTAATTATGTGACTAATTTATTTTATGATTCACAATTTGATTTTACTTTACAAGGTTTTACTAATTCAGACCTAGGAAGAGATCCCAATGATGGGAGATCTACTAGTGGTTATTGCCTTACTGCAGATTCAGGTGGTATTTCTTGGAGAAATAAATATGATCAATCCTTGTCTCTATATGAATATGAAGAATGTACACATGTATCTAAAGAAGCTCTTGGGAATCAAAGATTAATTGAAGATTTGGGCCCTCCTCAAAAAGAACCTACACCTTTGTATTATAATAATCAAAGTGAAAAGGATCCTATGTACCATCCAATCTCCAAGAACACGTCACTCTAGAATCACTTCATAAAAGAACATGTTGAAGATACACAAGAGTCCCTCATCCATTGTAAGGGAAATGATCCAACTGCCAATATCTTAACCAAGACTATTTCTCAAGAGGAATCTCAAATCATTGTAAACATTTGGGTTTGATACCTATTTCTCTAATCACCCCAAGTAAATATTAAAGGGGGATGTTCTATAATTAGTAATCTTTCCTTGGTTGTTTTATTTAATTTGAGGATAAACTAAGGTATCCTCCTTTAATTTAATTTAGGATATTCCTATATGGAATATCTTCATATAATTTTGTCCTCTAGTCCAAGTGGGAGGACAACTCATATTTTGTAATTCCTTTAATAAGGAAAATAGTTTATTCCTCCTTATGAGGATGTTCAAACTTGGCACACACTTAGTATGAATGTGGCACTCATACACATTGGAGTTATTGGAGTTACATGAAAACTCCTTCACTCATCTATACTTAAGAGATAATTCTCCACACACTTCACACAATTTTCTCACATTTCCTACATACAATTTTCTCTCCTCTTGACATTTTAGTTCTCTCATTATTATATTGAGCTTCTTGCTATATTCTATCTCCCTCTTTAGGATTTTCTTGCCTCATTCATAATACACAAAGGGGTTTTTCTTTGATTTTTCCATTACAAAAATCTCTTGGATCTTTGTTGGGATTCTTGGAGTATTCTCATGTTTTGGTGATTGATCTTGCAACTCTATCTCATATTTGGCTTATGGTAAACTCTTCTTGCACTTCACTTTCTTGGATCATTTCATGAACTTATTTGCATTCTTTTAATACTTCTAACATTATCTTTGTAAGAGATCAAGTTCTTTTTCATCGTAATTCATTTCTATGCTTTGAATGATTTATGGAACCTAAGAATTCTATATAATTTTTTGGTTTTTGAGAGGCATGACAATGAAACTACATGTTTTTGAGTGATAAGGTCTTATTAGTTTGTATTTTTTTTAAATGGAGATTCCATTAGAAAATTATTCTTGATTCAATTTTCATAGTTATAGAGAATGAAAATATAAATACAATTAATGAATTAAAATTATGGGGAATATAGGGAGTGAAAAATAAACCTCTATATGAAGTAAGTTATTAGATTGAAATACTAGAGATGATAAAGCTAAGGTTATTTTTGGTCTTTCTATTTTCTACTTTGAAATACATCATATATATTTTAATAAACATTGATAGAAATTCAAGACAATCTTACCAATTGTTTGGCAAAAAAGTAGTTAATGCAAAGATTTCCCTAAAACTTCAATTATTTACACTCAAAATAAAAAATAGAATCACAATTTCAAGTCACATAAGTAATTTTAGGTCTCTCAATAGGAAACTCAAAAATGCTAAGACTCTAGTAGATGATGATGAATACTAAAGCTATCTTGTTAAACAACTTGCCTTCAAAATGTACAATAATTTTATTATACACTCAGTCAAATAACTTTGCAAGCCTTATAAGATATGATTTTAATGATTTTAACTTAGATGAATAGAGAACACAAGAAGATACAATAGATCATCTTCAACATGAGAATGTACAATACTTAAGATGAAATATTAAAGGGAAAGCACAAATGTAACTTCAAATTCATGTTGTTAGGGGATTCACCACTTAGTGTGTTGGTTAAGTAATGGTGTTATTGTTGTCCCCACTCAGGTTAAAACCTCCCCTTTTTAATAAGGGGGATGGGGTTACCCACTTGTGGCGTCATTGATTCATAGCTCTAGGTCAACAGCATTTCATGTGGGGTCAGAGGATGTGTCATGCTAGCATAAATGATCACCTCAAAAATTTTACCAGTGTATCATCTTAAAATGGAAGCACTTCCATGTTAAGAGAGTTTAGCCATCCGAGTGAGTGGTCTGGGGTCATGTCAAGCACCTTGATTAGGTCTTTGCATGTATCTAGCTTTATCCCCCTATTTTGTTTCTCTCTCCACCTATTTTCACTTTATTTCTACATTTCCTAGCATTCTGGATTGAGGTCCTAAGGTTTTTAACCTCAAGGTCAAAGACAACCTTGATGGTCAAAGATGACCTCAACCCTGACCTAGGTCAAGGATGACCTCAACCCTGACCTAGGATTGGGTCTACCTCATCCTTGACTCAGGTTCCAAATTTCAAGGTCCCATGATTTCCGGATGTCAGGTTTCAAAAATATTTCTTTTACCACTTCTAGGTTAGCCATTTTGGGTTTGGGGATGGTAAATCCTTAAATTGCATTTAATTTGGGTCCATTTTTAAGGATTAAGGTTAATTGGGATTTAATTCCCTAATTTCGACCTTCTCTAGAGGTTTGTACCCTAGATCACTATAAAAGGAAGCCTTCCACTCTCATTTTATACATCACCTACATCTACAATTGTTAGCATTCATCAAGGAGATCCATTGTTAGCCATTGAAGGATTCAATCTCTTTGGAGCCCCCTTGAAGACTTCTCCATCCACATTCATCCAAGCCTCCTCATATGCAAACATCCATTCAATATTGGTGTTGAATATCAAATTCCATTGATTTGAGATATCCTACATACTTCTACATTCATTGGAGCATCCCTACTTGTGGATTCAAGGATTCAAATCCTCTACAAGGACTTCTACATAAGCAAGGTGAATAGTTCCATTTACTTTGTTTATGCACATTACAATTTCAATTCAATTTAAAGGTTAATTCTTCAATTGGGGTTTGACCAAGGCAAAATCTCCATCCAAACAAAAAAAACCCCCTTTTTCTTGTAGGTAGAGGTGCAGGACTCTAGAATGCAACTTGGATCTAGATACCCTTTTTAGTGAACTTCTGAGATCTGTGAACAAAGTCAAAGATGACCTTCAAAATTTTGAAGTAGTCTTTGACCTTTTATCAGGGTCAAAGACTACCTACTATATGCACCCTAAAATGGTCGCCTAGACCTTGGGCCCCATTTATTCAATTTATCAATCCTGAATCAATTTTATCAATAATCAATATTTTCAATAATATCAATCTCTTGATCAAGTCTTAATTTCGATCATCTATTGGATTTTTATCCTATGGGCTAATCATTTATCCTAAGTCTTTATTTGATTAAAAGGAATATTTCCTCCCCTTTTGATTAAATAAAAATCCCCCTTTTTCATCTTATCCTAAGTTGCACAAATAAAGCACTATTCTTATTTTATTAAAAGAAGAAAATACTTTTTGTCTCATATGGACATAAAGTCAACTCCTATTTTTCTATTGGAGGATACTTGTGCACATGGATTGCTCCTCTTTCAAGCTCCACCACTGTTTAAGACTTTTGCCTCTTAATCTCAATGGTCCATTTCACCTCATTTCTTATAAAAGGAGAGCTCCCTCCCTCATTCTAGGTCACTTGTTTTATGCTAATGTTATGCTGCAGGTTTTCTAGGTCATTTGGAGCTTTCTTTGAAGACACTCTTGCATCCAAGATTTTTCTTGTTTCATTTCATTTAGTTTCATATTTTCTTCCATAGTTGCATGATAATGACATTCTTAGTGTAGATTTCCTTTTATGCAATAGATTAATCTCACATAGTCTAAATAGGAAGGATTTGTAACACTTGTTCTTTCCTTTTCATAGAATACTTTGCATATTTGCATCCTCATTTTAGTTGCATTGCATTGCATTTTCATAGTGATTCTTGAGGATATTGGCACTCTTTCCCTTGTCCTCACTTGAATCTCTCGTTGTGTAGTTGACTAGCAAGGTCACAAGCTTGTAGCTCTAGCTGAGAGCAAATACTTCATAGTCTCTTGCAACTCCATGCATAGAGAGCTATGAGCCACTTTGTGAGGCCTCATTCTTGAGCAACCTTGCATATAATGGTTAATAGAAGTGCACCATTTTAGTGTGTACATTTCTGCCACCCACCATGGGGCAGAGTAGACTAGCTTTGTCCCTTCTTTTTCTACATTTTCGTCATTTTCCATTAATTTTTCGGCAAGTTTTTAGCTTAATTTTTTGTCTCTATTTTTTTTCTCAGACTATCGTACGATACTTTCCAAAAGTATCGCATGATACTTCTTTGTATGCATGTGCGATACTTCGCCTGTCAGAAGTATCACCTGGCTATTGTGAATTCTATCACCTGGTGTCGAGCAAAGTATCGCCTGGCATAAGGTGAAATATTGTGCAGACTAAAAAGTATCACCCCGGTATACTGTGAAGTATCACGTGATACTAGTGTCTGTACTGTGTCTGTACCTGATAGTGAGCTATTTTTGGGCTATTTTATCTATCTTGCAAGTTTCGGGTGCTTACCTATATTTTTGAAATTTTTTGAAAATTCCAGCGTTTTCAAATCCGTGCCACTCGGGAAAACAGGCACCTATTTTTTTTGAAATTTTGCAAATGGTATTGAAAATCAAAGTGTGATATATTGTTGGAAAGGTCTTTCCAAGCCTAATCCAACCATGATGGTTTCATTTTCAGATTTTATCATTTGATTAGCTATTTTACATGCAGATTATCTAATTTTTGATATGCTAACCCTTGTGGGCCTAACAAGTTGTGGTTGTAGGTGCACTTGCTTCAATATTTTGTCAAAATCGCATGTCAAAGAGGGCTACTAACAGTTTTTGTAGGGCTGCCCAAGCATAAAAACAAAAAAAAAACTTGCTTGTTTATTTTCTTTCCTTTTAAGTGTGGCAAAAACTAGTTGTTTCATTTATTAGGCACTTAAGATCTTGTTGTAGGAATTCTTGGGTGGTAGGAGAAGTATGCTCTTCACCATTTTGGTGAACCAGAAAATCTTGACCCATCTTTGAATTTTGAAAACAAGAGGGTAAATGAACTTTGCTTGGTGTGTTTGGGAGAGATTCTTGAGATAGGGGAGTATGCTCTTCACCCTTGTGGTGAAACAAAAACCTTGAACCTCAAGAGTTGATCCACTTTTTGTTTAGTTGTTAGAATCCTTTAGCGGGCCTGCTCTTGAGCAATCAAGAGGAACGACCCAAGTGGGGACAAGCTAATACCGAGCTATTCCAACCCACTATAATCTCAAGGCTATCAAGGACACAAAACCTTGGTAGACATAACACTTGTCTTCGCTTGATATGAGTAGCTCATGGGATTGCGACCATGGGGAAAGCATTGAGCAAGAATGTTTAAGGTACTCTTGAGGCCGCGAGGTCCTAGTCCTTCATGAGGAGCAAGAGGGGTGTTATGAATGGAAGCCCTTACTATGAACCATTAGATAGAAGCCACCTTATTTTAGCCACTTAGCTTCTTGGTGCAAGGATTGATCCAAGTGGACTTACCCGGATCACCCCAAGACACTCACCATATGTGTTCCTTTGGTTGTGTTTTTGACACTTCCATGACAATGCCAATATCTATTGTGGGCAACCACTTTGTGTGAGGCAAGGGAGCATCAAGTTGTGGGCCAAGTTGCTAAGTAATGAGCCTTGTCCTTCTAGGTAGTAATTGCTTGAATTGTCTTCGATTGTGCTATACCAGTGTAAACATTCTCAACATATAGACAATCGGTAACTTCCATAGGGTGCAATTTTATTTTTGATATCACAAGTGCTTGTCTTCGCAAGGTTGCTTTTGCCCTTGTTTCAAGTGTTTGAAGACATGTTTGATCCCCTACTGTTTGCAAACCTATCTAATTGCTATTGAATTTGTGATTGAAATCAGACATTTTCACCCTCACATTTGAAAACTTGAAATTAGACCTTAAAAACTCAAAATTTTGCACAAATTGGTCAAGATCAACATCAGTATCACATTAGCCAAAGAGAAATATCACATTAGAAGGTTGTTCTTGGTGAGAAAGTTTATCTCTAGAATTGTGAGCTACATTCTTGGGAAATTCTCATACTCTTATTGTCCAAATAATTTTTATTTAATCTCAATTTCAATTATCTTTTGGCCTAGCCCAACCTCCTGGTTCAAAAGTGCAAGGGTAGTCACCCTTTGATTTGGAGCACCTCTTTGACAATGTTGGTAAAGCCCCTTCTTCTATTTTTTCATTTCTCTTTGGACAATAGAGAACTTTGATTATCCTAGTTTGGTGTTGACATTTTGTGAGGTCATCCTATTACCAAGGGTCTTCTATTTTCAGTCTTCCTTGGTTAGTCCAGATCTTAGATCCTAGGTGTTGTCATGTTGCTCAACATCTCAATGAACATTATGGTATCAATTGCACAAGATGGCTCTTAGTCTTCTTCTTTCTTCTCCATTTCCCATGTTCTTCTAAAGTCTTCTATTCCCATGGGAAATTCTTCTTCTTCTTCTTCTTAATTCTTTTCCTCTTATTATCTAGTCTACTTTCTTCTATTCATCTATTCATTTCTTCCATGCTTGATTCCTCCTCTTCTAGAACCATGAATTCCAACTACCTTGCCATGGAACACCTCTTGAGAATGGATGATCTTGAACTCATTTCTCAATTTGAAGAATTTTGTTCCTCCTATGGTTCTTCTAAATATGGCATGGGTGATAAATTTATAGCAAAAATAAAAGAAAAGATGATTAAATCAGACGCCTTTGCTAGAATCATACTCATGATCTCATCCAAATATTCTTCATCTTCTAAATCTTCTCATCATTCCTCACATTCTAAATCTTATCATGATTCTTCTAAACATCATTCACATTCTTCATCTTCTAAATCTTATCATGATTCCTCTAAACATTATTCACATTCTTCATCTTCCAAATCTTATCATGACTCTTCTAAACATCATTCGAATTCCTCATTATCCAAGTCTTCTTCTTCCACTGGGTCTTCAGCTTCCTCTTCTTCACAATCTCGTTCCTCTTCTACTTCTCCCAAGAGTCTTACTTCTCTTTAGAAGACATACCATAAAGAGCAACGTGATAGTGCTTGTGATGTCTCTTCCACAAAGAGTGATACACCCACCTATGATGACTATGATGACTATGATGATGGACAATGTAGTGATGCCCATGAAACTTCTATTCCTAAGCATCATCCTCTTGGTACACTTGTGATTTCTAAGGGGGAGTCATATTGGGTAGACTGTGATGGTGATCTATATGACTCTAAATTTGAAGAATTCTTTGATGATTTTTGCGAACAATACAATATTCCTACTAAGGAAGAGAAAACCTACCGCACTAATTTCAAATGTCAAAAGAATCTCTCCTCTAAAAGTTCTCATGCTGAAAATAAAGGTTGCACTCTCAAGAAAGATCATATTAATGTTGAGCCTTTGTCTTGTGATGGTTCCCTTCCATCCTCTACTTCCTCCAATACCCACACACTTCCTAAAGCTTCTAAGTCTTCCAAATCTTTCATAAATCCTTCATCCAACAAAGATCCCAATGCTTTTCATGCGGTTCCCTATAGTTATCCTCAAGGGCTACCTCTTACAAATACTCAAGCTAACCTTCACTCGGCTGTAAATACTTTCAATAATGCCAAACCTAACGAGCCTAAGCTTTTATGCGCTATAATGCCTACTTCAGCTAGCCCTTCACCATCTCTTCCAAAATCTTCCATGCAATTCCAACATGCTTCCTTGTCCTTAGAAGTGGCTTCATGTCAAGAGGACTCTAAAAATGATAAAGAAAAGAACATAAAGAAAGATCAAGATCAAGGACCCTCCATGTCATTCACCACTTTTCATGATGTTCCCTATCCGCATTATGGTTCTTTTGATCCTTTACACCCTTCCTCATTCATTCCACCATGTCTTAAATCTTCTCCTAAGAAAGATCAAGCTATTACTCACGCCATTGAGCTTATTGACGATCAAAATAACCTTACCACACTTGCGCTTTCCAAAGATGAGACTTCCATTAAGGTTATTGAAAATGGTGTTGTTACTTCTGATGTTAAGCCTATTGAAAATCAAGAGAAAAATTCTACGCTTGTGCTATCCAAAGATCCTTGTCAAGATCAAAGTCTTCCATCTTCTTGTTCTACCACTCCATGTTCATTTCCACTTTCTTCTCTTCTTAAGTCTTTGCAAGCTTTGAATCATCTTATCAAAGAAGATGCTTCTATTCAAGATGTCCACAATTCTATTGAAAAATCCAATGCTCACTCCAAAGATGCCGATATCCCTAGTTGTCATATAGATGCTAATGAACTTATTGATTATCCTTTTGCATCTTCCACTTCCATCCTTGGACCTCCTCCACCAATGCTAAGGACTTCACATCTTCCTTCCATATTGGGTCCTTATGTCCCTTCACTTTCCCCTCCTAATTCTCCTAATTCGTCATCCATTTTGGGTCCTTACGTCCCTCCATCTCCTATCTTTCCTCAAGATCAACATAGATGCATACCCTTGAAGCCTTTTCATCCACCCACCCATCTAAACCAGTCATATTTTCCTTCTTCCACAAGTCCCAAGTCTTTTGGAAGTAACTTGAATGTTCAATACAAGAAAAAGAAGCAATACAAGAATCCATCAAAAAAAGAAGATCACCATGTCTCCTCTAATCGACATGGAGGCATAAAGTCAAAAGAGATATCTAAGAAGAAAACTACAAGACAAGTATGGGTTCCAAAATCCATCATTGAAAATATTCTCTCTAACACATCAATAGAAAATAAAATGCTTAAAGCTATATGGATTCCAAAGTCTCTCTTGAAAAAGTCTCATGCTGAGCAAAAAGTGAAGTTGACATTCAAGCTTCCAAAGGCTTCCACTTCATCTTTTTCCAAAAACATTCTTCCATTCCATGCGCTTGAACCACAACCTCTACTAAACATTTTCCATATTCCTTCTCGTATTCCTCCATTCACATTTGAGAATTATAACAAGCACACCAATCCTCTTTTCAAAGAGTCAGATAGCAATAATGAACTAGAATATGGTTCGCACTTCGACTAGAATATGGTTTTCCTCCATTTTTTCCCATCACCCTTCAAGGTGTGTATTGATGTTGATCTTACCTTTCTTTCCATCTACCTTTTCACATTCCTTCCATTCATTATCCTTCTACCTTCTATCATTTTTCCTCATTTGCCTATTCCTCCTGCGTCTTCCTTTCCCCTTCAACATCTTTGAGCATATCATTTTGAATCCTTGACATATCATGGTTTATCCTTTCAAGGAGCATTATCTAAAAAGCTTACCTTCTTCCAAAAAATAGAAAAAAATATTCAAAAAATAGAAAAATTCCAAAAGAAAAAAAGAAAGAGATGAAAAAAAATTGAAAATGTGCCATGGTGAAAACTTGGAAACAAACGCCTTGGTAGCAAAAGTAAAGAGAAATAAATTCGTCCTATGGTGAAAACCACTCCCTTGTGGCGCCTTGGATAAGTACCATGATGAAAACCTAGCAATCAGGCGTCATGCGTAGTTCTTCTACATATTTCATCCATTCCATCTTCTCTCTTTGATCTTAACAATGTTGATCTATACACAAATATTTGGCTATTTTGTGAGCTATCTTACGATGATCTTGCTTTCATTCCATTCATGTTTAGCCTTCATATTCATTTTCCTTCATTCATTCTAGCCTTTCGCTATCCTTTTCCCCTCTAGTCTTGATCTAATAAAAATAAAAATAAAGTAAAACATGATGCTATGAAGCCTCTTGACATGTCTACTCCTTTAGATTGCATCCTTCCTTCTTTTGCAATGTGCTTTTGTGACTTATCCTATGCTAGCCTCTCATTGCTTGTCCAAATGCGCTTTACATGACAACAATTTTTCCCTAGCTTGGGTACTCTTGAGGAGTTTGACCTTGAGGATTTCTTCCCTTCACTCTCCTTCATTCTCATGTCTTCCATCTCATTCACCAGCTTGCTTATCCATCTTGTCCCTCACCTTCCTAGACATTGGGAATACACGATGTGATCTTGCTTGGGAGTTTGATGCCCATTCTGTCTAGGGGCATTCTTTGTACATATTTTATGATCCTGAAAAAAAAATACCAAAAAAATTCATATATGATGTTGAAAAAATCCTAAAAAACATAAAAAGTCCTGAAAAAAATACAAAAAATTCAAAAATTCAAAAAAAATAGAAAAACTGCCTTGGTGAAAACCTGGAAACAGGCGCCTTGGTAGCAAAAATACAAAAAAATGAAAAAAATGAAAAAAGATTCCAAGTGGTGAAAACCTGGAAACAGGCGCTACTTGAGGCCTTTGCACTCCTATTTCTTAGCATGCATCCTTGACACTTAGCCACTTTCCATCATGCCTTGACCTTATTTGACTTGTTCTGGAATTGGTCTTTCTCTTTGTCTAGGGGGCATAACTATTAGCATTGGTCCTTTAGGTGCGTTTGTCTCTTGGGGCATTTCACAAATAAGTGTTTTTCAACACCACCCCAAACAGGTGTTTTTCAACACCACCCCAAACAGTGTTTTTCAATACTACCCTTGCGTCGAGTGTTTCTTAACACTTATCAGATGTCTTACCCAACAGTCTAGTATGATGTGATGTTGCTCATTTGCAAATGTGATACTCAGAGTCTGACTTTATGACCAACACACACGCACTTAAACAATCAACTCACTTGAGATATGTTGACTTTATTTTTCTTTGTGTGCTATCTATGAGGATTTCTTTAATGAGTGGTCTCTCCCTGAGAAGTTTTTGATGATGCATAGCTAGAAGACTGAGGGTATGAGAACATGTTTTATTTCTTTATCTGCTTGTGGATATATTTTTTTGATTCTAACTGTCATGAGCATTTATGCCGGTCTAACTTGACACTATGGATTAGCAATGTATTACCCTTGACTATTTTATGCGAGTGCATGCTTATAGTTATCCTGACTTTCATGTGTCTTGATACAAGCATAATCTCACCATATCAAACTTAGGTAATCTCACTGCATTAGTCATCTTGACCTCCATGTCCTTGATGCCTAGGTGGGATTTCCACATTTCTATCTGATAAAGATCATATTCATATCCACATAGTTATGCTAGTGTGCATTGTATGATCTTACGACGCTACCAATAATGCTCAATGATGATAATTAGATGTCTATAAGTGTTGTGACCTTGCAAGTCAACCACTTTCATAGTAGCTTGCATTTTTAGGGTCATGTTAGATTAGTTTTACACTTTGCATATGGAGAGAGCTTTCCTTTTTATCATCTACGGACTAGTTGGTCAACTGTGCTCATTTTCTGATTCTTCTTGATCATATCTTTCATTTTTGGTCTTTCATATCACATCATTTTCTATCCATTTTCAGACTCAAGATTGAAATCCAAGTCGCGTTTCCAAATTTTCCCTTTCTTCTGAGAATTTGACTGACTTTTTGAGGCATAATTTGATTTTCGATGGAATTTCTTCCTTTTCATGTCTCTCAATTTTATAGTCTTTCATTTGCCCTATCTCTTTTCTTCTAGCTCATCGCTGGGGCATGTTTCATTGCCTAATGGTTATCTTTTTATCATTTACCTTTGATTGTGATTTCATTCTGATTTGATCAAATTTTTATCGATTTGCTGTCTCTCCTCTACCTAATTTTGATTTAGATTCCGAGGGGGCAGTATTTATGGGATTCTCATCCCTGATTCCTTGATTCTCTTGATTCAGACATCTTTTGTGATCTTTTTCTCAAATTTGAGATTCTTATCTCTTACTTTGAATGTGATCCCGAATCGAACTCATGTTCAAAGACCTTTGTTTATGCTTTGTTCGGATATGATCTCGAATCAACCTCATATTTGAGTTGTTTTGTGATCCCAGATCGATCTCACATTTCAATTCTTCTTTGACTGCATGTGTTCCCAAATTGATCACACATTAGTCAAAGAGGGGCAAATATATGCACCCTAAAATGGTCGCCTAGACCTTGGGCCCCATTTATTCAATTTATCAATCCTGAATCAATTTTATCAATAATCAATATTTTCAACAATATCAATCTCTTGATCAAGTCTTAATTTCAATCATCTATTGGATTTTTATCCTATGGGCTAATCATTTATCCTAAGTCTTTATTTGATTAAAAGGAATATTTCCTCCCCTTTTGATTAAATAAAAAGCCCCCTTTTTCATCTTATCCTAAGTTGCACAAATAAAGCACTATTCCTATTTTATAAAAAGAAGAAAGTACTTTTTGTCTCATATGGACATAAAGTCAACTCCTATTTTTCTATTGGAGGATACTTGTGCACATGGATTGCTCCTCTTTCAAGCTCCACCACTGATTAAGACTTTTGCCTCTTAATCTCAATGGTCCATTTCACCTCATTTCTTATAAAAGGAGAGCTCCCTCCCTCATCTAGGTCACTTGTTTTATGCTAATGTTATGCTGCAAGTTTTCTAGGTCATTTGGAGCTTTCTTTGAAGACACTCTTGCATCCAAGATTTGTGTTTTTTCATTTCATTTAGTTTCATATTTGCTTCCATAGTTGCATGATAATGACATTCTTAGTGTAGATTTCCTTTTATGCAATAGATTAATCTCACATAGTCTAAATAGGAAGGATTTGTAACACTTGTTCTTTCCTTTTCATAGAATACTTTGCATATTTGCATCCTCATTTTAGTTGCATTGCATTGCATTTTCATAGTGATTCTTGAGGATATTGGCACTCTTTCCCTTGTCCTCACTTGAATCTCTCATTGTGTGGTTGACTAGCAAGGTCACAAGCTTGTAGCTCTAGCTGAGAGCAAATACTTCATAGTCCTTTGCAACTCTATGCATAAAGAGCTATGAGCCACTTTCTGAGGCCTCATTCTTGAGCAACCTTGCATGTAATGGTTCATAGAAGTGCACCATTTTAGTGTATACACCTGCTGCCAAAAAGACAAAAATTTTATGGGTTTTCTTTGTGTCGGCATTTCCAGTTCGAAACAGGTTGTAGAATTGCCCAAAACTATACACAAACATCAAAAATCAACATTTTCTAGATCTTCCCTATTTTGAGGTTAGTATTTTCCTTCTAATTATTTCATATTTTAAGCATATACTATTCATAGTGGAATATGAGGTTTTCTTCTTCATTCATATTCTCCATAGATTGATTCTTTTGTGCATTGACCTTTTGGTTGATCAATTAGGATCTCTCCTTTGGGAATTTGGATTTAGAAGTAGATCTCATATTCCCCCATTCAATGAGGTGATTCCATTTCACATCTATTCATTTTGGTGAACCCGACATACTTACTCTCCTTTCTTTTGTGGAATTAGATGCCCTATTGTATTTTATGGTATTAGATTTCCTTTTATATTGTTGATGTTAGATTTTCCCTTTGTGTTAAATCTTGCATGCTTTTCTAATCCAAAAATAGAAAAAAATCATGCTTTATGTTTTCTTAGTTTAGTTCATTTGCATTGCATTGGTTTATGAGCTTTACTACTACTAGTCCTACTTATAACATTCCAGTTAGAAGAAGTCATAGATTCATGGGTGTTGTTGATCCTGAATCTTCCTCTCCTTTCCTTAGGATCCCAGATGATAATTTGATTCTTCATGATTCCAATCCTATTATGGATAAAAAATCTTCTCACTCATCTCATGATGAGGATGATGCTTTTAGAGTTCCTCCTAAACAATTCCAAAAACATTCAACTGAACCTTATAAAATGGGTAATTGGCTTATTCAAGAAATCCATAATCAATATTATATTCAATCTATAGATGCTCTTAAGAAAGTTCTTTGTGATGGTGATCAAGGTGTTAACCTCTTGCGTGGTATTACTCACCTCGTGCATTCAAATGTTAAACCTTTAGCTCAAGAAGCTCAAGAATTAGGTTGATTCCTCCTATCACTAGTGTATAACCTTCTTCTAATCCTTTACCTAGTGTTCCTACCTATAATCCTTCTTTGGTGATTGTGACGGTTCCCTCTATTCCTATGAGTATTCCTCCTATGTCCCTTCCTATAACATCACAAACTTCATATCATAATGTTCCTTTTACTTATTCCAATCCTCTTCCAACTGTAGTTCCAAATGTTCCTCTAGTTGTGTCTTCTATTCCTATAGCTTCTTACACTTTACCTAGTGTTTCTAATGTTTCTATTACTCTTGTTTCCTCTAATAATTCAACAATCATCAGTTATGATCAAACTATGTCATCCTTACAAATACTTGCTTCCTTAACTCAAAACAAGTTTAGTGTTCCTACATGTGACATGGGAAGTCCTTTGTCCCAAGACATTATTCATACTCTTGTTCCTCAACAAGTTGATAGGCCTCATCTTGAGAATTATAACAAAAAAGGAGATCCCATTCATCATGTTAAAACATTTCAAATCCTTTGTAGTGATTATGCTCATGACCATAGGATTTTGGCCAAATTGTTTGCTATAACTTTCCTTGACAAGGCCTTACAATGGTATTGTTCTTTGCCTCCTTATTCTATTGATTCCTTTCCACAACTTGCTAATGCCTTTATTCAACAATTTTAAAACAACATTGGCTGCAAGTGTCTTTGAATGATTTGATGGATTGTAAACAAAGTGCTAAGAAAAAATTGATTGAATTTATTGGTAGATTTAAGCATTTGCATGCTGAGATTTCCTATCTTGTTCCTTATATTGATATTCAATGTATGTTTATTTCAAATTTGCAAAAGGATATTAGAGATAAGATTCTGCTTACTGAATTTACCTCTTTTCAACAAATTTGTGCAGTGCTTCATCATTATCAATCACAAGTGAGTCAATTTGAGAGTAACACTCCAATGGCTCCTATTCCAGTTGATAAAAATGATGCTACTCCTAATCCAAACAAATTTCAAAAATTCAACAACTATGGCAAGATAAACAAACAAGAGAATGCAATTGCTAATTAAGTTTTTGTTGCATCTCACAATGCCACTTCTGCATCTACTACTTTTTTATTAAATCATTCATTTAGTCCTCTTTTTGAATCTTTACATTCTATTATAAATAGGTTGTTAACTATTGATATGATTACTTTACCTCCTATTCAACCTCTTTTACCTACTAAGATTTCATCTAAATCTTTTGATCCTAAAGTTTTTTGTCAATATCATCATCAGAATGGTCATGATATACTGAGAAGTGTTATTCTTTAAAACATAAGGTTCAAGACTTAATTGCTTTTAATGCCTTATCTGTTGATAATCTTGATGGTAGTGGGAATAAATATGTCTCTCCTCCTAATCAAAACCTTCAAATCTATATGAATCCTTTACCTACGCATGATACTAATACCATTGCTCATCCATCTTCTATGTAAATTGTGTATGATTCAAAGATGGATGATCTCAATCACATCGTTAATCAAGTGGAGCATGTTGGTCAAAATGTAGCTCCACCTCAACCTCAACCAAAACCTAAGCCTAAATTGAAAACTCAACCTAAACCTCAACAAAAACCTAAGAATAAAAGACCTCAGGAACTTTTGATTACCTTTGATGATTCTAAGACTATTAAAGCTCCCGATGGTCCCCTTTACATTTATCCTAGGATTTCTCAGAAACCTACTTGTGGTTGTCTTGTTGATCCTACATCCTTAGTCAATGTTATTACTAAAGAAAATATTTTTATGAAAAAATTGCAACGCGATTCTTATGATACATTACATGTGTGGATTCAAAATTTTAATGGTTTTCTTTATCCATCATTTGGTTCTATTAACTTTCTGGTTGAACTTTGTAGAAAAATTGTGAACACTACCTTTGTTGTTGTTCCTACTTCTGATCAATTTCAAGTTAAGCATGGTTTTCCTTGGTTGAATGTCATGCATGTTGGTGCTTCACCTATCCATAAATGTCTTAAATTTTTTCATGATGAAGAAGTGAAGATAGTTAATCATAGCATATATCAACCTTCTAGGCCCAAAGATTGTGCTACTCTTGATTTATTTTGGCCTTCATTACCTAATGCATGTCCTCCTTGACCTTATAATCTTTTCCATTCATATCAAGCCTATAAGCATCATAAGATTCTTGAATTAAGCATACCTCCTATGGATCTTAGTCATGGTATTTTGCCTACACTTTCAATACATCCTTTAACTATGGCTTCTAGTTCTGTTAATCAAGTTCCTCCTATTGCTGATAATCCTATTGATCTTCCTAAAGAACCTGTGAGGGATCCTGTGGTTGTTTCTCCTAGTTCTCAACCTATTTCAAGTCAAGAAAAGTGTAACTGATCTACTAATGAATGTCATAAAAAGTGTCATGCTCAAGCTAAAGCTCATCATTTTGTTTTTTAAATATCTCTACCTTCTTCGGATAAATCTATGCATGATGTGTTAGAAGAATTTGTTACTAATAATGATGTTAAGATGCATGATTATGATGATTCTATTCGTATCTTAGATCCTATTTTGATTAATCTAGATGAAGAAGATAGTCTTGATGATGTTAATGATGAATATGAGACGATTGACATTGACATTGATTTATCTAATATGCTTTCATCACAATTAACTCTTACACCTAGTATCAAACATGATGATTCTCAAGAGGATCCTTGTTTGGAACTGGCTATCATTCCTACTATGTTGGATGTAGTCCCTCTTACAAGTTACCCACCTTCCCTAAATGATATACAATGAGATGGGGAGATTAGGTGGCATGCTTGATCAGTTTGTCCTTTATGGTAGCTTTGTTGTGTGTTTGCATGTTGTATTGTGCTTCTACCATGATGTGTTTGCTAAATGTTGTTAGATTCTTTTATATGACCCTTGTTACTCACTTGGTACAAGGTGATAAAGGAATTAGACCTATTGTATATTTCCTCTATATGTATCTCTATTCTTATATATGTCATTTCATGTTATGTTGTACTTGTGCTATTGTTTATAAATGTTTCCTTGTGTAATCTACTTGGATTCAAGACGTGGTAGCACTGATTCTTTTTGGTCTCCATGTCATGGTCTGAAAAGATTCTTCTTTATATTTCTTATGTGATCTTTCCTCCTTTGTGATTGTAGTTCTACTTTCTTTGGGGAATGATGTCAATTCATTTACAATAATATCATATATATATTATCTTACGATCATACTGACCCCATGGCAGGTAGATTCCTTCTATGTTCTCTATATGTTTATATGGTATTTCCCTTGATTTGTCTTCATTTGGGGCCATCTCATAGTGGAAACATAATCAGTGGAGTTGTTTATGTTTCTGTTACAAACATTGATCCTGTTAAAGTGTTAGCAATGACTTTAATGTGGGGGCATACACTCTGCTCACTTATTGCACACATGCACTTTTCGATATGCATATATTATTTTTCAAGATATTTTTCTCCCTTTTTGGATTAGTGACTAATCCTTAAAGCGTGGATTTATATTTCACGATCTCTTGATCTTGCCAATTTCAAATATATTTTTGATCCCTTAAGGTCAGAGGTGTCCTTAAGACTAGATCTCTTTTACTTTTGGTTTTATTCTTATGGAATAGAATATTCCTAAGGGTTAATCCTTGATGGGTTGACTAGTGAGTAGCCACATTCACTAGGCAGTTAAATTCCTTCTTTCTAGTTGCGTCATTTCCTTGTGTGGTTCACAATGGGACATAAGTTCTCATTGGGAAAGATAATCACACCCTCTCTCTCTCTCTAGAGATGTCTCTCTTATTATGATCTTGGATTTGATGAAGACTTGAGTCCTTGGGGGCTTGAGGTTTCCTTTGTCCCTTTGATTACGATAAGATTATCTTTTTATTTTGAACACCTTTACCAAGAGTTTGCATCAAGTCCATACTCTTGCTAAAGTGGGGGCATAATGTATCATCTTAAAATGGATGCACTTCCATGTTAAGAGTGTTTATCCCTTCAAGTGAGTAGTCTAGGATCATGTTAAGCACCTTGATCGAGTCTTTTCAAGTATCTAGATTTCTCCCCCTTTCTGCTTCTCTCTCCATCTGTTATCACTTTATTTCTGCATTTCCTTGCATTCTAGATTGAGGTCCTGACATTTTTGGCCTCAAGTTCAATGATGACCTCGACCCTAACCTAGGTCAAGGATGACCTCAACCCTAACCTAGGGCGGGGTCTACCTCGTCCTTGACCCAGGTTTCAAATTTCAAGGTCCCATGATTTCTGGATGTCAAGTTTCATAAATATTTCTTTTCATGCTTCCGGGTTGGCCATTTCGGGTTTCAGAATGGTAAATCCTTAAATTTAATTTAATTTGGGTCCATTTGTAGGGGTTAACATTAATTGGGATTTAATTCCCCAATGTTTTCTTTCTCTAGAGGTTTGTGCCCTAGATCACTATAAAAGGAAGCCTTCATCTCTCATTTTATCCATCACCTACATATACAATTCATTTTTCATGATCAAGCTATCAAGTTCAAGCAAGAAGGAGAAGGAAATCAAGCAAGAATTCATTCATCTTTAAGCCAATCATTCAACCATTCAACCATTCATCAAGGAGATCCATTGTTAGCCATTGAAGGAATCAATCTCTTTGGAGCCCCCTTGAAGATTTCTCCATCCACATTCATCCAAGCCTCCTCATATGCAAAGATCCATTCAAGATTGGTGTTGAAGATCAAATTCCATTGATTTGAGACATCCTACATACTTCTACATTCATTGGAGCATCCCTCCTTGTGGATTCATGGATTTGAATCCTCTACAAGGACTTCTACATAAGCAAGTGAATAGTTCCATTTACTTTGTTTATGCACATTACAATTTCAATTAAATTTCAAGTTAATTCCTAAATTGGGGTTTGACCAAGGAAAACCCCCCATCCAAACAATAAAAACCCCTTTTTTCTTGTGGGTACAGGTGCAAGACTACGGATTGGAGCTTGGATCTGGATACTCTTTTCGGGGAACTTCCAAGATCCGCGAATAAAGTCAAAGATGACCTTCAAAATTCTGAAGTAGTCTTTGACCTTTTATGGGGGCAAAGACTACATGCTACCAAAAAGACAAAAGTTTTCTTGGTTTTCTTTGTCTCGGCATTTCTAGTCTGAAATAGGTTGCAGAATTGCCTGAAACTATACATAGACATCAGAAATCAACATTTCCAGATCTGCCCTATTTTGAGGTTAGTATTTTCCTTCTAATTATTCTAGATTTTTAGCATATACTATTCATAGTGGAATATAAGGTTTTCTTCTTCATTCATATTCTTCATAGAATGATTCTTTTGTGCATTGACCTTTTGGTTGATCAATTTGGATCTCTCCTTTGGGAATTTGGATTTAGAAGAAGATCTCATATTCCCCCATTCAACGAGGTGATTCCATTTCAAATCTCCAGACACTTAATAAAAATTGAAAAAGAATTCCTTTTTTTATGGTAAAAAGTAAAGAAACACATTCTCACCTTGTACAATTTGATCATGAACTATCTTCTTAAATGAAAAATTGAAGATCAATCAAATGAAGGTAATTTAGTATGCATTAAGGATGTGATTCACTAGATGATGAATCTTTTATTAATTATTATCCTTTTGGTCGTAATAATGGATCAGTACTACAATCCTTCACATTTCAAGGCTAGTGGCACTAGAGGATGAATGAATTCCCATCTTGTCAAGTTGGATTCTTACTTTGAGATGGTACTTTCAATGATGACTATTTTTTTCTTTCTTTCCTTTTAGCTTTACTTTTTTGTGCTGAAAAATGTATAGAATGCATATATTGTGAAGTTTGATATTTAAATATAGGTAAGGATTTTTGTGTTGAACTCAATATGGATCTCTACTACAAGAGTTTATGAGACTCTGATTGATGATTATATATTCTGAAGGAGCTTAATATGGATTATTTTTTAATAATATTGGAGTTTGGAAAGATAACTTGTGATCTTAGCTAAAAGATACACCTTTGTGGGGTCACAAGGCATCTTGATATAGTTCTACCTAATGTACATGATTTATTTCTCCAAAGAAATATCTTCTAAAAGCTATTATTTATTTTATGTAATTAGTGAGTTCTGTGATGTAAGTTTTAAGGGAGTCCCTTGGATAGGTGAAATATGAGATTTCAAGGATAAATTTGTAAGAACAATGTAATGTGTGTGTGGGGGAGGGGGAGATGTTTGCAAAATACTTAAATTAATAGTCATATCGCATTGTACATTGTTATCTACATTGGTGCAATTACAAATGTTATACAACTATATTAACTACATCTCCTACACATAAATCCTCTACACATCATCAATTACTATATCAAGCATTGTTTGTACTCTTCAATGTGGGAATTTTCTCTTCAATTGTATGTATGATATTTATGTTGTTTTTTTCTTTTCATTTCTATTATTGGTGAAAATATCTGAATTATTTCATAACATTCCTCTTAATATTAGTGTACAAGGATGTTTGTCTACCTCATCTTTCTTAGAGATTTCATATTTTTGTAGTTTCTCATTAATTTTAAACACAAATTGTCTAAACATTAGAGTATCATGTAGATGTTTTCATTCCATCCTAGAATCTCATAATATTTTTTATTTACTTTTCATTTATGATCATTGTTCCACTCATCACGTTCCCAAGTTGGTGAAAGTGTAATAGTTTTTAAGTAGCCTTATCATGTCCCCTGTTCTCATATTTCAATCTAGATTTTTATTTTGTGAGCCCCCTTCCCTCTCTCTCAAGATCATTCATATTTCTCAAGATTTATATCTTTCTAAAACACTTTCATAATTCTATCTCTCTTCTTTATCTTGGCTTCCTCAAGCCTTTGCAAGTGATATTATTCTTATTATTGTATGCAAATTAGATGTCTGATACTAGAAATGATACTAAATCAATTACCTTCACCTACTATGCAGCTTGTCTCCATTATCCTCCTAGCCTTGATTTCTTGGATGGTTGTGCTCTTAGATTTCCAATTTGAAGCTCCTTGCCCAAGATGTCACCAAAGTGTGTAGATTGAATGAGTGAGTGCAAAATATCCCAATGCTTGATTATGCAACTAATGGATGGAATGCAAATGGAATGATGATAGTGTGGATGCTTGATTGCTCTTGGAATGCTTGAGTGCTTGAAATGCTTGATTACAAATTACCTATTAGCTCACAAAGGGAAAATGAGGCTCCTTTTATAGAGTTTTGGATGATCTAAGCCTAGGTGGCACAATCCTACGGTGGAGAATGAAAGGTGGAAGATCCTAGGGCTAGAATTGACTTGTTGAAGGAGTTGAGAGAAAGGGGGATGTAGTTGGAATGTGAGAGGAAGAATAGGGATGATGTTCCTCTCTCATTGACATGGAAGAGAAGAAGGTGGAAGGGAAAGACAAATGTCAAGTGTCTCACAAAGACCAAAGAGAGAAAGAGGGAAGGACTTCTTCCTCATGAGGAATCTTTGTACAAGTGTCCCATGAGTCATCTTTGACTCTTAGAGATGGCTTAAGAAGCCCCTTAGGAATAGGGATTGTCCCTTGACTTAGTTTGAGAGAAGACATGTGGTCATGAGACAAATTCTTATGAGGCCACATAGCCCTTAAGAATAGAACATGTGTGGGTGAGGATAATGATTAATAAATAATTAATAATTATTATTTATCTTAGCCAAAGTGATGTGTCAGATGACTAGGTAGGTGAGGTAGACTAGGGGACTTGGTCATTTTTAGGTGATTGTGTAATTAATTAAATCACTTTAATAGACTATTTAGAAGACTTAGGATAGAGGATTAGACTATAGTTAATTTACTAAATAAATTGAATAATTTATCTAATAAATAGAGGAAATAAATATTAATTAAATAATAAATATTTAATTAATTCATCAAGTCAATATTAATTAAATAATAAATATTTAATTAATCAATGAAGCAATTTTTAAGTGTATACAATTATTATTGTAAGCATTTATTTCATTACGCCCCCAAGAATATTGGGATTACTAAGCCCTATCAATATCTCATTTTACTATAGATAAACTTAGATTAAGAACACATTATTTTTATTTCTATCTATTTATCTTGGCTACTATGGAGGTAGAAATATCAAAGTGGCTATTCAACCAGGGAATATCCTTAAGGAGCCCAAACATTTTTTATTTCTTTGTCTTTGCAAGTACTCTAAGGACATTTTATTACATGATGACTTGTAAGTATCTTCTTATTACAAAATTTACTTCCATTGTTTGTTTAAATCATATTGTTTAGTTTCTTTGTTTATATTTTGATTGTTTGTTGTTTTCTAGCATGTTTTCCATTTCTAGTTTTGTAAATTAGGTAAACAAAAAGATTATATTTTTGTAAATTTTGTTAGCACCTAGAAAAAAATTCATGGCTCTAGCCTTTTTCTTCTGGTCCTTGCAGTCTTTTTTGTGTCCCTAGCCTTGAAACCCTTGCAAATATTCAAAAAGCTAGTCGTTGGTGCAAAAACCCTTTGTCTACCTTGGCCCTGTTCTAATTTTCAATTACCTTTACTAGCCAGTAAAATCCTAATCTGCAAGTGCTAATTAAATCCTTTAGCTGTTCGGTGGTTAGGTTTTCATGTCCGGCGGGGTCCCTTTTTAGTTTTTCCTAAGTTTCTTCCCCCGATGGCATTTAATATTTTCCTATGGTCCCCAGTGCCTAAATTTTTCCCCGAAAGCCTAAGTCCTGAGCTTTAATTTTTCCTATGTTTTGGCAGCCTTTATTTTCCCTGGGCCCAACTCTGACACCATCTCCATCTAACGATGGGCGTATGTTCACAAGTGATGTGTCAAATGCATGAGATCTTAAGACCTTCGTTGATCTCATTGGGTGACGTTGCCTTTCCTTTTAAGTGGGTCCACATCCCAGGTGTGCCATGTCAGCATTTTCTTATTGGTCCATGGGTAAACAACTCAGTATGTGTCAGTGGGACCTAATTTTCTGATGGGTCAGAGGGTCCTGACATCCGTAATCCATCCAACCACGGGTGTAAGTTCTCATGGAATCTGTCAGAGGCTTGAGATCTTACACCAACCGTTGATCTTATTTGTCTCAAATGTATCTTTGGTGGTGGTCCCGATGTCAGGTGGAGCTGATTTGGACGTTTTTTATTGGTCAACATAGTATGAGGTGTAATCCTATCAGTGGGACCTAGTTTTTGGATGTGTTAGTGGGTCCTGATCCTATTAGTGAATCGACGAAGGGCGTATAATCTTATGGGTTTTGTCAAAGGCTTAAGATCTTGCGACGGCCGTTGATTTTGTTTCCTATCAAATGGTTGTCAGAGATGGGAGGAGATTCTTGATCTAACGATGGGCGTGTAACCTAATAGAATCTTTGAAGTCTTTTCAAACTTTAGACAGCCATTGATCTTCCTGATACAGGCCCGGTCAAAGTTTCTCAGTCTTTTGGCAGTTGAGTTAAGATTTAAAATCCCACGAAGCATGAAGATCGGATGGTCATGACTTAAAGTTGATGGAGATTTTAATTTCGATCGTCGATTTGTTGCAAGCACCATAAAGTAGCCATTTATTTTCAAATTTGAATTTGAAGAGGGTTTCCAGTAATAGGAAGTACTAGAATTTATGGTTTTAACAGCTGATTTCGATTGGTTTGGTGGCGCTTGCTATTGCAGTGTGGTCCAAGGTGTTGAGTGATCATCTGTGGGGTTTGTACTGTGTGGTTTTATGCTCAAGCCATGTTGCAAGGTTGACATTTTGAGTGCTTTTGCGATTCTCAGTACCTTCTCAGAGAATTTTTCATGATTGAGGATCATTCCAAAATTTTCTTTCTCCTGGTTGCCTTGGTTTCCACCCTTGTAATAACTTTATGACCGTTTCCGGTTGGTTGGGTGGTTGAAACCATAACCCTAAGTCATCCGTAGCTTGTTGCATTCTCTTTGAGAATTCCAAGATGACTAGGGAGTATAAGTTACAAAATTTTGACTGAGTAGGGGTTCCAAATTTTCTTTGGTCCCAGCTAGTTGTTGATAGTGTTATACTGATAGAGGAGTGGGATTTTGGGTATTTCCTATCTTTGTGTTGTTTTGATTGTATATTGATCCTGAATATGTTAATGAAAATACTATTGAGTTCCAATCTTGCATTTGTGTATGTCTTCTTGTTTCGGTTCTAAGCTCATATATGTTAATGTCACAAAGTGTGTTAGCATATGGTAAACAAAGAGTATTGTGAAGTCATCTCTGAGTTCCTAACAAAGTTAGGATTAAAGTCTTTTGGGTGGGTTCAGTGAGTTTACAACCAAGTAAGAATCTGATGTCCTTGTGTTTGAGGGAGAGGGGTAATAGGCAAAGCACTTATCCTGAGCCCAAGAGTGTTTGATTCAAGATCTTTAGCTGATGTATGTAATTGGGTGACTCTTTGCCCTAGGTTAAGGCACTGGTCCATCCTCTAGAGGCATTTCATTGTCATCAACCACACACACAAACATTCAAATGATAAAATCTTAAAGAAATTAGTAAAGTGTATATAGTTGTATATCATTTAGTGATTCCTTTCAAGAAGTGAATCAAGGGTACACCCGCTTGAGCAATAAGGCTCAAAGAGTAGGAGGATATCTCTTGATCCTTATTAATTGGCCCTCTTCCTTGTAGGCTTTAGAGTGGTGATAGAGTCAAAGTTATATTAAAGTTGTCCATCAAAGTATAAATCTACAAGTGAAGATCAAAGGGAACCCCCAAGAAAATGGCAACTCTTATGGGGAAAAAGTAAAAGATAGCAAGCTTTCTTGCTTGGCTGGATCATCCTAGAGTCTGGTTAAATGATCAAAGAGTCAAATAGAAAAAACAAATTTGTAAAATTTTCTCACTAAGTGTTGAGTGGTAGCTCTGATTTCTCTGTTTGATCAGTGCATCTTCTGATAAACAGTGCATGTTTACTTGGTGGAGTTTTGTGTTGATTGGATGAAGAAACAAGAACAAGTGCATTACTTTCCTCTTCAAGGAGGTGGAGACTCTGCATAGAAAAGAATCTGATGGAGTTGCAAGATGAGCTCTAGATCTGTCCTACCTTCCAGTCAACAAGATCTTCTACTACAAAACTCTCAGGTATTTCTCAAAGATCTGAAATGTCTCCTAATTAAGTGATCAAGCACTAAGAAAAGGAGTAAGGTGTGAAGTATGTAGGAAGGGTTCAGTGACAAAGAAGATTAGTTTCGAGTATAGATTTCCTATCATTAGTCTTGAAGATTTTCAAGTGGGTGTGCAAGAGTTGCAGCTTGTGATGGATGTTCATAGAGTTTCTTTTGTCAGAGGATATGTGTCATTTTGTTATGATGGCATACCTAGTTTCCCTAATAAGATCCCTGATGGAATTAGGGGATATTTGCCAAAGTATGATAGGGACCAACATCAGTCAGCAAGGAAACATGTTCAGTGCTTTGTTGATGTGATGTGTGATTTTGATGTTTTCCATGAAGACCTATGGATGAAATTGTTTGTTCAAACTTTAGAAGGTGATGCTAGAGACTAGTTCTCTTTTCTACCAGCATTCTCAATTTCATCTTGGAGTGAGATGCATTCGGCCTTCATGGAGCAATTTGGAGAAAGGGTGAGCATATCTGATTCCTATGATAAGTTTTTAAAGATTCATATTGAGAGTGATGAACTTGTCCCTCAATTCAATATCAAATTTGCTAGAGTATTGAATGAAATCCTTGAAAATTATAGACCCAATGATCAAGTATGTATGAATGTCTACTTTGATGCATTTGGTAATAAAATGAACTACTTGCTGAGGGATAAAGAACCTAGGTCATTATATCAGGCATTTATAACTGCAATGGACATTGAGAACAATTTGAAATATGGATTGACTAGAGGTCATTTTTCCATGAGTGTGTGCTGGTATAATGAACATGAAAGAAAAGAAGGATGTAGTGTTGATACCACAGCTCCAAATTGGTGTATCAACACTTCTGTTGTAGTTTTTAATCAAGTTGAA
Organism: Chamaecyparis obtusa; assembly: GCA_027943335.1. Classification (NCBI taxonomy): domain Eukaryota; kingdom Viridiplantae; phylum Streptophyta; class Pinopsida; order Cupressales; family Cupressaceae; genus Chamaecyparis; species Chamaecyparis obtusa. Next base: position 311,383 of record BSBK01000432.1, read on the forward strand.
ATGTCAAATCAAGATATGTGTATAAATGTTGTTGAGTCTTCTGCTACTGATGAGACATGTGTTTAGGATGCTACAACAGTAAGATATATTCTAGACCTTGGTAGAATTGAGTAGTGTGATGGTTTTTTGAGTTGTAAATTTGCCACTGCAATCAATTCTTGTAATTTTGATTATGAGCATGATTTTGCTTATGTTCCTAGGCATGAGGTTGTTGCTTCTATGTCTCAGTGTTATACAAATGAGGAGGCTAAGATTTTTGTCTCTAATGATGAGTTTGATGTTGCTTCACAAGGTGAGGAATGTCATTCACAGATATGTCAATCACAGTCAGAGGAACATAGTGTTGAAAGTGGTTACTCAAGTGAGAGTGATGAAGGCGGTGATGTTGAGGTGTCTTTATATGCTTCTAATTTTTCTTTGTGTGCTAAAAATCTCCATGGAAATGAAGTGGGTAGTGAACTTAAAGTGTTCCCCAATGCTTTATATAATGAAGAGTTTGATGATGATCAGCCCATTTTTTGTCATAATGTGCAACAAGGAGTATTGCATGGAATTATCAATCCATTGTTTGAAGAACACATGGAGGTCTCAAATGTAGCAGATTTTGATGATGATGCCAGGTGTAAGTATAAATGTGATTATTCTTTTGAACTCCCACTAACTACACTTGAGGATATGCAAAGTCAAGGTATGAATGAAAATTTTTATCAAATAAAGTATATGACTTTTGCATTTCAGATTGATGACATATATGAATCAGTAGAGAAAGAATAGTTTCAATTTGATGATAGTATTCATGAGCATGCTGAGTTTTACTTCCATAGTGAGCAAGATGATGAAAATCCTTCATATTTTTACTTGCACTATGGGAATGAAGATAAAAATTTTGTTTTGCCTAATGGATCGATTGAAAGTATTGATATGCCTGGTGAAACAAATGGGAATAAAGTATCCAGTTTACCTCAAGAAGAAAGAAATGAAAACCAGATTTTTGACAGGGGCAAATATTGGTTCAAGTTTTGAGGTTTCAGGCTTTTTGTAAAAAGTGTGTACACTTTGTATATAGTTTCCTTTCCTATTTTCCCTGGTTTGTTCCCTATGTTTTTTGAGATCTCTGTGCCCTTTTTCTAGTTCATGGTCTACTTTTTCCAAAGATCTAGTTTCTTGCCATGCCTGCAAGAGGCATGCATCCCCAACTAGAGCCACTGTTAGCACCTAGAAAAATTTTCATGGCTGTAGCCTTTTTCTTCTGGTCCCTGCAGTCTTTTTTGTGTCCCTAGCCTTGAAACCCTTACAAATATTCAAAAAACTAGTCGTTGGTGCAAAAACCCTTTGTCTACCTTGGCCCTATTCTAATTTTAAGTTACCTTTACTAGCCAGTAAAGTCCTAATCTTCATGTGCTAATTAAATCCTTTAGCTATTTGGTGGTTAGGTTTTCATGTCCGGCAAGGTCCCTTTTTAATTTTTCCTAAGTTTCTTCCCCCGACGGCATTTAATATTTTCCTATGGTCCCCAGCGCCTAAATTTTTCCCCGAAAGCCTAAGTCCTAAGCTTTAATTTTTCCCATGTTTCGACAGCCTTTATTTTCCCTAGGCCCAGCTCTGACACCATCTCCATCTAACAGTGGGCATATGTTCGCAAGTGATGTGTCAGATGCATGAGATCTTAAGACCGCTATTGATCTCATTGGGTGACATTGCCTTTCCTTTTAAGTGGGTCCACATGCCAAGTGTGCCATGTTAGCATTTTCTTATTGGTCCATGGGTAAAAAACTTAGCATGTGTTAGTGGGACCTGATTTTCTGATGGGTCAGAGGGTCCTGACATCTTTAATCCATCCAACAACGGGCATAAGTTCTCATGGAATCTGTCAGAGGCTTGAGATCTTATGCCAGCCGTTGATCTCATTTGTCTCAAATGTATCTTTGGCAGTGGTCCCAATGTCAGGTGGAGCTGATTTGGAGGTTTTTTATTGGTCCATGTAGTATGAGGTGGAATCCTGTCAGTGGGACCTAGTTTTCGGATGTGTTAGTGGGTCTTGATCCTGTCAGTGAATCGATGAATGGCGTATAATCTTATGGGTTTTATCAGAAGCTTAAGATCTTGTAACAGTCGATGATTTTGTTTCTTATCAGATGGTTATCAGAGATGGGAGGATATTCTTGATCTAACGGTGAGCGTGTAATCTGATAGAATCTTGGAAGTCTTTGCAAACTTTAGATGGTCATTGATCTTCTTGATACGGGCCCAGTCAAAGTTTCTCAGTCTTTTGGTGGTTGAGTTAAGATTTAAAAGCCCGCAAAGCATGAAGATTGGACAATCATGACTTAAAGTTGATGGAGGTTTGAATTTTGACCGCCAATTTTCTGCAAGCGCCATAAAGTAGCCGTTTATTTTCAAATTTGAATTTGCAGAGGGTTTCCAGCAATAGGAAGTACCATAATTTATTATTTTAACAGCTGATTTTGATTGGTTTGGTGGCGGTTGCTGTTGTAGTGTGGTCCAGGGTGTTGAGTGATTGTCTATGGGGTTTGTACTATGTGGTTTTGTGCTCAAGGCATGTTGCAGGGTTGACATTTTGAGTGCTTTTGTGATTCTCAGTACCTTCTCAGAGAATTTTTCATGATTGAGGATCATTCCAAGATTTTCTTTCTCCTGGTTCCCTATGTTTCCACCCCTATAATAACTTTATGACTGTTTCTAGTTGGTTGGGTGGTTGAAACCCTAACCCTAAGTCATCCATAGCTTGTTTCATTCTCTTTGAGAATTCCAAGATGACTAGCGAGTATAAGTTACAAAATTTTGACTGAGTAGGGGTTCCAAATTTTCTCTGGTCCTAGCTAGTTGTTGATAGTGTTATACTGATAGAGGAATGGGATTTTGGGTATTTCCTATCTTTGTGTTGTTTTGATTATATATTGATCCTGAATATGTTAATGAAAATACTATTGAGTTCCAATCTTGCATTTATGTATGTCTTCTTGTTTTGGTTCTAAGCTCATATATGTTAATGTCACAAAGTTTGTTAGCATATGGTAAACAAAGAGTATTGTGAAGTCATCTCTGAGTTCCTAACAAAGTTAGAATTAAAGTCTTTTGGATGGGTTCAATTATTTTACAACCAAGTAAGAATTTGATGTCCTTGTGTTTGAGGGAGAGGGGTAATAGGCAAAGCACTTATCCTGAGCCCAAGAGTGTTTGATTCAAGATCTTCAGCTGATGTATGTAATTGGGTGACTCTTTGCCCTAGGTTAAGGCACTGGTCCATCCTCTAGAGGCATTTCATTGTCATCAACCACACACACAAACATTCAAATGATAAAATCTTAAAGCAGTTAGTAAAGAGTATATAGTTTTATATCATTTAGTGATTCCTTTCAAGAAGTGAATCAAGGGTACACCCGCCTGAGCAATAAAGGTCAAAGTGTAGGATGATCTCTCTTGATCCTTGTTAATTGGCCCTCTTCCTTGTAGGCTTTGGAGTGGTGATAGGGTCAAAGTTATATTAAAGTTATCCATCAAAGTATAAATCTACAAGTGAAGATCAAAGGGAACCCCCAACAAATTCTAAATGTTTATTTTATTTTATTCATAAGCTAACAACATAATGTGTATATATATGTATGGAATCCTAACATCTACACAATATGCTAGGATCCTAGGTAGTAAGTTCCTCTTTTTTATTGAAATTTATTTTGATTCTCTTTTGAGTTCTATAATTTGTTTTTATAAATTATTATTCCCAAACAACATTTTATCAACTTTCTTATATTGTCATCATTAATATGTATGTAGAATTAAACTCTATGATATCACAAATGGGAAAATCACCTTGATGCCATATCTTGCCAACAACTTCTTCATAGATTTAGTATGGAAAAAAATTAGAGGAAAATATAGAGATAGAACTAAGGAATGATAAAAAAAAGGTTGAGTTATGGCTCTACTCTTCTCTGCAAACTCTCACATCTTTTTGACTATCTCTCTGGACTCCCAATTAAGATTTTTTGCAAGCACCAAATATGTAGTTCCAAAAGGGAAATTCCCTATCTTTGTCCAAGTGAAGAATGCATGGATGAAACAAGTTTCTTCCCCTATAACTTTTTCTAGGGCTCTACCATGGGAGAAGCTCACTCGGGCCTGGGAAAATCTATGGATCCCAACACAAAAAAAATGCTAGAAGGGCTAAGAAGCATGAGATTATTTAACAATCTCACCATTTCTCTCTACATCAAACTCCTTTTACAATCCCCCTTAACAACAGTTATAGACATCTCCAATCCCTGAAAGATCATCACTATTCCTCGGCCCACAGGCTTGAATCAAGCTCTGGACTGGGAAATAGGCTTCAGAAGGCCATGATTGTATATATGCCTCCACATCACCAAAAGAAAGGTAAGTATAAAAACCCCTCTTATGATTCATACAATAGTATTGTTGAAGATAAGGTTGATAGATATGCGAAAACCAAAGACACAAGTGGATATAATTAATCCTTTCTTAAAATGTTAAGTCAAAATGGTAATATCTATTCCCCTCCATATAGAAGACTGGAATCAACGGGGATCCATAATCAGAGAAATGAAGATAACAACCCATGCATGAATTTTTCTTTTTTCCCTAATCAAATTAGCTCTAATATGGAAACCCTAGATTTAGATTTAAAAGATGGTTATATAGAAAGGATCCAGAGTGTGTGTGTAGGCTTTGGAATTATTTAAAGGTGGAATGGCTTCAATGCAACTATAAGTGACATGGTGGTATGGTTGAAATCAAGATGGCAACAAAAGTTAGTAGTATCAATTCTTACTAAAAATTTCATTTATCTAGACTTTAGTAGCAAAGCACTTAAAACCCAGGTCTTAGTAGAAGGATGCCCTAAATTCAAAGATATAGAGTTTACAGTCTTGGAATGGACACCCTTTTTTAACACTGAAAAGCTTAATGATTTCATGGTAGATAAAGTTGTTATCCTTAAAAACATTCCTCTGGAACTCACCTGGAAGGAAACTCTTAGAAAAATAGGAAATTTTATAGGCAAATATATAGGGCTGGTCGAAATAGAGCACAATCATGAAAAAAAGATTATTATAGTAAAAATGAATCTTCACAAGAAGACAATCCCACCTATCAGACTATGTTGTAAAACAAATTCAATGGTCATCAAGCCCACTATAGTTGGTAATCCCTTAGATATCGAATAGATAATAGAGAATATCCCTGTCAATAAAACCAGTCCTTTAGAGCTTCAGTTTCCCCCTACCCTTAATATGGGGAATCAAGATATTAAGGTCACTTTCTTTGAAAACAAGGGAGGGTTCGTAATTGAACATTCTAATGGAAATATTAATGATATTACTCCTCAAGCTCCCACTCCTAGGATCCCTATGAACTCTATAGGGACATCAGTCCCTAGTTCAGGAAAAATTCTTTATTACTCTTCCAATACAACCACCCTAGGGTTAGAAATCTTTGGGGATGTCCAAAATAAGAAAAAGCTTGTAGAACATAATCCTAGCAAGCCCTGTATTTCTTGATCTCTAATAGTAAGAGTACAATGCACTAAAAATAAAAAGAAAGTGAATGATGAAATTATGGTAGAACTTAAGGAAGTATAGACAGAAATCAATAAGGAATTAACATAAGGACACATAGCTAGAATGACCAGGTGCAATAATGATGATATGATAGAGATGGTTTTAGGTGGAAGTGGTCCTTGTGAAGTAGAATGAGTTATAGGAGAGAGTCCCAAAATCAGTAAAGGTTCATAAATAGGATTTTTAGGGTGTCTCCTAGAAGCTATAAAGCCCTCTAATAGAAATAGGACTCTTACAAAAAATAATAATAAAAAATTGAAACCATGCTCTGATATGACCCAAAAAAATATTGATTTCTCACTCTCATCAGATGATGAAATCAGTGATTAAGAAGAAATAAATAGGAGGAAGAGTAAACTTATTAAAGAAATAATGAAAGTAGATATATCCTTATCCCTTTCTGATATCTTAGAAATAGTAGTAATATCCCCAGAAAAGAGATGTAATGAAGAAACTAGCTTGCCCTCAATAAGAAGGAACAATAGGAAGAATATAGACTATCTAGAATATTATGTAACAAATAAGCCAATGAAGAAGATGGAAACCACAGACTTGAATTCTGAGGGAGGAGAAAGAGAGTCCTTACAAACTAAGGATACAAAAGATAAGAAATTGCATGTAGACCCTGTTGGTGATCTTTTTCCCCAAAGGTCAGCTTGGCATCAAGATTGACAAGGCTAGTGTCACATTCACTCAACACTCCAAAACTGACAGGAAAAAGGGCCAACTGACAAGGATCAAAGAGAGATCCTTCTACACTTTGAGCTCCACATCACTCAGGTGGGTATAGCTCATCTGCACACACATATTACCTTGTGTCATACTACAGGCCTGCAAGTAACTAACTGTGGAATGATTTTCAAACTCTTCTAGGTATCTTGTACCTCAATGAAGCCAATATCTCATGCAATAGCCCAACTTGCATGGAGTGAGTATGAAAACCAAAAATCTTCACTAACAACTTGAAAGGGAAAGGGTGGGACAGAAATGAAATGATTTTAAAATTATTTGAACAATTTCATTATATTCCAATAACCAGAAAGGAGAGAAGAACACCCTATATGCAGAAAAAGGAGAAATCTGCAAAATAGAACCCTTCAATGGAACTGACAAAATTCAGAACCCCGTGAAAATCAGCAAAAACAACATATATACCCATGGTTACCTTGAAATCCCACATGAGTTAGGATGCAACAAGCTAAGGGTAACCATGGTTAGAGTTTTCCATCAATTAGGCATTTCAAAATCTGATACAATTTAGAGGGAAAACACTAAGTCCTACATGCAATTAACACTTGATCTTCAATCATGAAAGAATCTCTAAAAGGAACTAAAGATCAATCAAAAATCTACAAAAATCAAACTGGAAATGACCCTACAACTGCATTTGGTACATTTCATTTATTCCCCTATGGCAAGACACTCCACTCTGCAAATCATCTCACACCCTAGAGCACACTAGAGTAGAAGAGAAGATCAGTTTCACCAACTCAGGCCTCCTCTATCATTAATTTCGGTCCTTACAGGTCGCTGGAAACATCCACAGAGATTCAAATTTGAAACTGCAACGGTCACTCTACATTACATGAGCCTGATGTTTCTTAAACTACTTTGCCCTTAACTGCACAATCGCGCGGTCATGAAATTCACTGCCAGAGAAATCTGGCCACAAAATACGCTTGGTCTCATGATCACATAACCTGAAAATAGGTTATGCAAACATGTGACAATCGGCTATCCTTCTACCTCAGCCTCGCAAATAATTCACCAAGCCTCAGACCTAGGCCCACCTGCCATGTGTCACACCACCACTCGCCTGATCAGCACGAACATGGACCCCACATATCTAGTGAACTAGCAACCAAAGAACCTCCGCCAATTCACAAAATGCTTTGCACCCTTTGCTAAAAATCTAGTGACTCTGCGACCACTGTTCGCTAAGTCACTAGACAAACTAGAAAACTATCAAATCTTCTTGCGAATGCGCGACAAGACCACACTTTATCCGCACTGCCATCTTTTTGTTTGGACCACCATAGTAACCACCAAGATACCCAAGCCTAGGCCCACATTCCAAATCCACCTTCCTGCCAGCATAGTCCAACCAGAAAATACCACGACAGCACCCTCCATCGAGACCACCAAATAGCCGTAGATGGGCTCACAGGGACACGTGGCACCCTGTTGCATGATCGTATAACCCAGGAATAGGTTATGTGGACATGCGACAACCCACCAACCTTAGCCAATGCAACCGCCACCACCATGGAAACCGTCACTGGAACCTGCCACAGCACAACTCTACAACCGCGAACAAGGACACGTGTCGGCCGGTCGCATGATCGCATAGCCAAAGAATGGGCTATGCGATCATGTAACAGCCAAACAAAGGCTGCCACATGTCCGCCAATGGGCCCAAAGTGAACAAACCGTCAGCACCACATCAGACGGTGGGTGCATGATCGCATGGGCAAGGAATATTCCATGTGATCATACGCTGACCATAGATCTTTGATCATCAACACAAGCCCCGCTGAGACACTACCACATCAACACCCGTCGGCCAATCAGGAATGCCCATGCACTGGAAACACCAGCCCCACCAACTAACTTCCAAGCATTTAGCAACTACGTGACTAACTGTTCGCCAAGTCGCTGGATGCTAGCCGCCTAACCGCAAAAATTGGGAGATTGCACGACTAAAGAGAAATAGATCACCCACCAGGTCCCTGAATACTAAGGGGATAACCGCCAGAAACCAGTGAATGGGAGATAACCACAAGTCACCAAGTCACGGAATGGAGACATAACCGCCAGCCAAGATGAACAATAGGAAGAACCAGACCCACACGAACAAGTGGCAAGTGCTCGCATAATCACATGTCAAAGAAGTCTGACATGCAACCATGCAACAGCCAATCAGAGAAGAGCCTTTGAAAACTTGGGCCCATCTGTCATCACACTTATGCAGTTGAGGGAATGCAGCAAACAAGGAACTAGTGCGAGGTCGAAAACACACAATATTTTTGACATGGAGAGAGACCAAAAACACGTAGAGTTTTTGATGCCAAAGAATAAGTGCACAAAAGTAGGAAGCACAGGGTTGAAAACAACACACAGGTTGAAAACAACGTGGACTTTTTGAAAACACTGTGGGTTTTCGACACTATGGCAGACTTTGAAAAACTTCCTGCGGACCTTCAAATTTTAATAACTTTCTGGGCTCTACAAATTTGGAGATGCAGTATGAACCAGAGCAAGGTGATAACAAAAAGAACATAGGACATGACACAAACCATGAAACTTGCAAGGCAATAGACCATTTGAAAGGATTTTTTGCATGACATAAAAATGGCCTAATAGTGGCTCTGTCTGGGGATGATGGGTAACTTGTGCCCATGCAAGAATTTAGAATTTCTAGGAGAGTAGACCACCAACTGGACAAAAAGGCAGGGACCACAAAAAATGCAAGGAACAAGCTAGGAAAGAAACACACAACAAGAAAGGGAAAGAATATTTACAAAGTGTACATTTTATACAGAAATCTGTAGCAACAAACAAGAGTTAGTTCTTGCCTCTATCAAAAACTTGATTTTCATTTCTTCCTCCATGAGGAAGGAACACCAAGCATTTTGTTTTCATTTGTCTCCATAGGCCTGTCAACATGTTCAACCATCAAATCAGGAAGAACAAAGAAGCTTTCTTCACAATGCATGTAAAAACTTTTGGCACTCTCTCCATCTTGCTCACTATGAAAGTATGACTTAGCATGCCAATGGTCAGCACCTCCATACTGAAATTGATCTTCACCTGCTGACTCATGCATGCTATCAACTAGAAACACAAAAACCTCATACTCTACCTACAAAAAGGCCCCATCTAAATCTTGTCTTTGCATTTCCATAGGTGTAACCAGCTGGACCTCGAAAGAATAGTCAGATTGATACCCACAAATGGAAAATGAACACCTTGAATCAATTGGATCTGAAAACTCTACATGCTCCTCAAACAAAGGATTGACAAATTCATGCAATACACCTTGTTGAACATCATGACAAAAAAATGGCCTAAGAATCAAATTCTTCATTATATAAAGCATTGGAAAACACCTTAAAATCAGCACCCATCTCAACCTCATAGAGACTCCCAGCACATGAAGAAAAATCAGAGCCATATAAAGACTCACTTATATCACATTGAATTATTTTCTCTTTATCTTCATACCCTGAGGATGAATCATCCTTAGTATGTTCACTATCCAAAGAATGTTCCCTTCCATCATCACTTTCCTCTTCCCATGTGGCATCTGACTCATATGAAGACACCACACCCTCACCGTCTTCATCACTCTCAACATCAGCATTTAAGGACATGATCCTAAGTGCATCCTCAAGCTCAAGGCATCCATCACTAAGTATCCAATCCCTGACACATATGTAATGATCTTCCCACAAAGCATCTGACCAACTGGTTGACTCATGAAAACAGAGCTCCAAGAATAAACCAATGAACTTAGATTCAGAAAACTCAACATCCTTAGGAAGCTCATCATACACCTCATAAAATCTATCATAAAATAGAGATATGGATAAATCCTTTTTGCATCCTACCTTCAGCCTTACCAATTTCATATAATCTCTAATGATGCCCTCCTCAAGGAAAGATAACTCCTCACTCAACTTATCCATTAAACTTACTGCAATACTTCCATAAAAATTTTCCAAACTGCAACTGAAAACTTGAAGTATGCTAACCTCTAATCACACCTTACTCCTTTCTTTGTGCTTGACCACTTAATAAGGAGAGATTTAAAACTTGAAAAATACTTGGGAAATCTGTAGTGATAAGACCTTTGGCTGGAAGGCAGGGCAGATCTAGAGCTCACCTATAGCTCCATCAGGTAACTTTGTTATGCAAAGCCGTCACCTCCTTGAGAGAAAAATGTTTCACTATTTCTTCTTCCAACCAGCACAAAGCTACACTAGGTATACACACTATTTATCAGGAGGAACACTGATCAAATAAAGACAAATCAGAGCCGCCACTCACAACTAGGTGAGAAAATTTTGCAAATGCTTGTTTTTGTATCTGACTCTTTTCTAGACTCTCCCCAGCAGAGTCACCATCTTGTTGGTGACTTAGATGGGCAAACCAATCTGGTCAAAAGATATTGACTACTGCAAAATAACTACAACTAGAGACCTTAATAGGCTTTCTTCATGTTCTTGCCCAGCGGAGTCACCATCTTGTTGGTGATCTTTTTCCCCAAAGGTCAGCTTGGCATTAGGATTGATAGGGCTAGTGTCACATTCACTCAACACTCCAAAACTGACAGGAAAAAGGGCCAACTGACAAGGATCAAAGAGAGATCCTTCTACACTTTGAGCTCCACATCACTTAGGTGGGTATACCTCATCTACACACACATATTACCTTGTGTCATACTATAGGCCTGCAGGTAACTGACTGTCGAATGATTTTCAAACTCTTCTAGGTATCATGTACCTCAATGAAGCCAATATCCCATGCAATAGCCCAACTTGCATGGACTGAGTATGAAAACCAAAAATCTACACTAACAACTTGAAAGGGAAAGGGTGGGACAGAAATGAAATGATTTTAAAATTATTTGAAGGGACCCCTGAGATACCCTAAGTCTTTGATAGAGCAGTGCCTTATCCAATGGGCAATAGAGTCAAATGCTTCACTACAATAGAGCTATGAAACAAGAGGACAACATACTCACCCTGACCAGATCATACATTACCAAACCACCTATGCATCTAAATATGCTATCACCTATCCAAAGAAAGAACTAGGAACAAGTAATACATTTACCAGCATCCACTGGAAGACAAGCATGATGCATCTTTGATACCTCAGCTCATACATATCTAAACACTAACTCTGAACCAATTATCCCTGGAAAGACAACTCCACTTGCAAACACTTAGGCAATGCAAATAGACAAATCAAACACCCTTGATGTATGATTAATGGACTCAGAATTCAAATGGAGACAATCTAGGAGCAGAATAAATATATTGAAATCTTATACATAAGACATCTGTTACAATTTCATTATATTCCCATAGCCAGAAAGGAGAGAAGAACACCCTATATGCAAAAAAAGGAGAAATGTGTAGAACAGAACCCTTCACTGGAACTGACAAAATTTAGAACCCCGTGAAAATCAGCAAAAACAACATATATACCCATGGTTACCTTGAAATCCCACACAAGTTAGGATGCAACAAGCTAAGGGTAACCATTGTTAGAGTTTTTCATCAATTAGGCATTTCAAAATCTGATATAATTTGAAGGGAAAACACTAAGTCCTACATGCAATTAACACTTGATCTTCAATCATGAAAGAATCTCTGAAAGGCACTGAAGATCAATCAAAAATCTACAAAAATCAAACTGGAAATGACCCTGCAACTACTTTTGGTACATTTCATTTATTCCCCTACGACAAGACACTCCACTCTACAAATCATCTCACACCCTGGAGCACACTAGAGCAGCAGAGGAGATCAGTTTCACCAACTCGCACCTCCTCTATCATTAATTTCGGTCCTTACAGGTCGCTGGAAACATCCACAGAGATTCAAATTTGAAACTGCAATGGTCACTCTACATTATGTGAGCTTGATGTTTCTTAAACTGCTTTGCCCTTAGCCATGCAATTGCGCGGTCATGAAATTCACTGCCACAAAAATTTGGTCACAAAATACGCTTGGTCGCATGATCGCATAACCCAAAAATAGGTTATGTGAACATGTGACAACCGGCTATCCTTCTACCTCAACCCTGCAAACAATCTGCCAAGCCTCAGACCTAGGCCCACCTGCCATGTGTCACACCACCACTCACCCGATCACCATGAACACGGACCCCACATATCTGGCGAATTGGTGACCAAAGAACCTCTGCCAGTTCACAAAATGCTTTACACCCTTCGCTAAAAATATAGTGACTCCGCAACCACTATTCGCCAAGTCACTAGACAAACTAGAAAACTGTCAAATCTTCTTGCAAATACGTGACAAGACCACACTTTATCCGCACCACCATCTTTTTGTTTGGACCGCCATAGAAACCGCTGAGATACCCAAGCCTAGGCCCATGTTCCAAATCCACCTTCCCACCTGCACAGTCCAACCAGAAACTGCCATGGCAGCACCCTCCACCGAGCCACCAAATAGCTGTAGATGGGCCCATAGGGACATGTGGTGCCCTGTTGCATGATCACATAACCCAGGAATAGATTATGTGGACATGCGATAGCCCGCCAACCTCAGCCAACGCAACCGCCACCGCCATAGAAACCATCACCGGAACCTGCCAGGGCACAACTTCGCAACTGCAAACAAGGACACGTGTCGGCCGGTCGCATGATCGCATAGCCAAAGAATGGGCTATGCAATCATGAGATAGCCAAACGAAGGCTAGCACATGTCCACCAGCGGGCCCAAAGTGAACAAACTATCAAAACCACATCGGATGGTGGGCGCATGATTGCATGGGCAAGGAATATTCCACGCGATCATACACCGACCATAGATCTTTGATCATCAACAAAAGCCCCGCTGAGACATCACCACCTGCTGGCCAATCAGGAACACCCATGCGCTGGAAACACCAGCCCCACCAAGTAACTGCCAAGCATTCAGCAACTACATGACTAACTATTTGCCAAGTCGCTAGATGCTAGCCACTTAACCGCCAGAATCAAGAGATTTCATGACTGAAGAGAAATAGACCACCCACCAGGTCGCTGAATGCTAAGGGGATAACCGCCAGAAACTAGCGAATGGGAGATAACCACAAGTCACCAAGTCACGGAATGGAGACATAACCACCAGCCAAGATGAACAACAGGAAGAACTAGACCCACACAGACAGGTGGCAAGCGGTCGCATGATTGCATGTCAGAGAATTTTGACATGTAGCCATGTGACAGCTAATTAGAGAAGAGCCTTTGAAAACTCAGGCCCATCTGTCATTGCACTGCGCAGTTGAGGGAATGCAGCAAACAAGGAACTAGTGTGAGGTCAAAAACACACAATGTTTTCGACACGGAGAGAGACCAAAAACACACAGAGTTTTCGATGCCAAAGAATAAGTGCACAAAAGCAAGAAGCATAGGGTTGAAAATAACACACAGGTCGAAAACAACGTGGACTTTTTGAAAACACTGTGGGTTTTCAACACTGTGGCAAACTTTGAAATACTTCCTGCGGACCTTCAAATTTTAATAACTTTCTGGGCTCTGCAAATTTGGAGATGAAGTATGGACCAGAGCAAGGTGAAAACAAAAAGAGCATAGGACATGACACAAACCATGAAACTTGCAGGGCAATAGGCCATTTGAAAGGATTTTTTGCATGACATAAAAATGGCCTAACAAACCCCACAATAAGCCCATCTTTTAGCAAGATAGTGGATAATGATAGCTTACCTCCAAATGAAAGGATCAGCCTCAAAGAAGATTCAATAGAATATTTAGAGAGCTCAAACTCTAAAAAAGAAAAAATTGAAGTAAATATAATAACAAATTATATAAAAGAAACATTACCAGAGGAACTTATGGAGGAACTATTGGATGAAATCTGAGACCCAGAAGAATTTGAGAACCAAAGGAAACTCCTTGTTGAGAATATCAATATGGACAATGAAAACTTAGAAGTACCCATAGAAGAGTTTTTAATAAATCTGGAAGAAAAGGAAATGAAGGAGTAGATCTCTCTAGGTATAGCTCAAAATTTTGAGAGTAAGAGCTCCCCAGATTGTGCAAAAAAACCAAGAAAAAGAGGTAGAAGGCCAAATGCAAAATTGAGGGGTAAGCGGGGGAAGTTGTAGGACAAATTAAAATAACTTCTATTCTAAATGCTAGGAAGGGGAAGAGCCTTCCCAAGACATCATGAATGTCCTATCATGGAATTTTAGGGGCATGAATGCCCCTAACAAGAAGCATTTAATTAAGTGTTGCATCAAAATTCACAACCTAGAGATTATGTTAATTCAAGAAACTAAGTTGGAGAACATAGAAATAGGGAATTTCAAAAAGAAATTAGGGTTAAGGGAAATTGAAGCCTCAGAGGCTCAAGGTGCCTTAGAGGGCCTAGCAATAATTTGGGATCCCTGAAACATTTCAATAAACATTATGTAGAGAAAGACAATACTTGATGAGTGGACTGGTCAAGAACTTTAGATTTAATCTAACTTTCAATTTAGTTAATGTTTATGGTCCTATTCAGAATAAAGATAAACTTATAGTTTGGAATGAAATAGGTTCCTATCTTGACCAAACAAGAGATACACTCTACTTTCTAGGAGGGGACTTCAATGTAGTAACTAAGATTTTTTAGAAAAGGGGAGGAGTGAATTCCCTTCCATCAGCAGCTAAGGACTTCACACAATGGAGGGATAGTTTTTCCCTCCTCAAAATTCCAATAGAAGATAACTCAGTCACATGGAATAATAGAAGACTAGGTTTTTGCAAGATTGCAAAGAAATTGGTTAAATTCTTCCTGAAAGGAAGCTTATCGAACTATGATATTTCACTTATGACTAACATCCTCCCATTATCTAGATTAGACCACTATCCTATTACCCTCAACATCTTAACACAAACCAGGCCAAAAAAATGTTGCTTTTATATTCGAACAAGTATGGTAAAGGGACACTGAAATCCTAAAACTCACTAAGACCTGGTGGCCTTAACCTCAGATTGAGGGGTCCAAAATGTTTAGATTAGTAAACAAACTCAAATGGATTAAATTGAAAATTATTAGAGTAGAACTCGGCTAAGTTTGGCAACATTTTTGAAAAGAAATTAAAACTTGAATCTGAATTAGGAAAAGTTAATTCTTAGGTTATTAAGGAAGGGATGAATGATAACCTTTACCAGAGGGAGAAGGGTTTACTAAAGGATTATGAAGAAATTTTAGCTAGAGAAGAAATTTTTTGGAAACAAAAATCAAGAAAAACGTGGTTGGAAGCAGAGGATAGAAATACAATTTTTTTTCATAATATTACCAAATAAAGGAGAATCACTAATAGGATCTCATGTATCATTAACGAAGAAGTTAAATCTATAGAAGATCCTAAAGGCATAGTTAACGAATTAGTAAACTACTTCGATAATATTCTGAACAATAGGGAATCATCGAATCTGGGATGCGAGTCAAAATTACTCTGAAATATACCTAAAGTCATAACTAAACAACATAATCAAATATTTAGTAAATTCACAAAGAATGAAATTTATTCTTCCTTAATGCAAATGAATCCAGACAAATCCCCGGGACCTGATGGCTTCTCGGCCATTTTTTTTCAAAAATGTTGGCACTTTATTGGTAAGGAAGTCACAGAAGCATTAGAAGGAGTAAGAAATTTAGGTAAAACTCTTAAAGAAGTAAACAACACCTTTATCGCTCTCATTCCTAAAAAAGAGAAACCTACTAGCCTTAATGATTTTAGACCAATCGCTTTATGCAATACTTTATACAAACTATTTACCAAAACTATGGCCCTTAGACTCCAACAACTTCTCCCTATGATTATTAGTGAAGAATAGATAGGGTTTGTACCAGGAAGATACATCTTTGATGGGTTAATCATCGCCCAAGAAGCCATTCACTCTATTCTCAAAAATAAAAATCCAAGCATGCTTATCAAACTAGACATTAAGAAAGCTTATGACAAAGTGGACTGGAGATTTCTCTGCAAAAGCATGGAAGCCTTCGGATTTGATAAAAGTTGGATTAACTTAATTTTTGAATGTATATCCACTCCTATGATTTTAGTCTTAATAAATGGAACCCCTAAAAGCTTTTTTGGAATATCTAGAGGATTAAGATAGGGAGATCCAATATCCCCATTTCTATTTATAATCATGGCTGAAGCATTAGGCAGGGCCATATCAAAAGAAAGGAATAATGAAGCTATTGAGGGAATATCCATTACCAACAACTTGGAGCCTACTACTCATTAGCATTTTGTTAATGATACTCTATTATACGGAGCTATTAAAAGAAGTGAGGCAAGGGCCTTTAGGAAGATCTTGGAGACATATTCTAAACCTTCCAGACAAGAAATCAACCCAGACAAATTGGAAATTTTCTTTTTTCATACTGATTTAGGAACTAAAAAAGATATTTGTAGGATCCTTAATTTTAAGGAAGGTAAGCTTCCATGTAAATACCTTGGTCTCCCCTTATTCAAGGATAACCGAGCAACAACCATATGGGATCCCATTATAGACAAGATTAAAAACAAAATTAGTTTGTGGAAGGGAAGATGGATGTCCTCTGCAGGTAGAACCACTATGGTAAGGTCAGTCTTGGCTGCCATGCCAACATACCAGTTATCATGTATGCACTTACCTTCTAACAAAAGATCAAAAATCGCAAAGCATTTAAGAACATTTTTTTGGCAAGGAAGCAATGAAAATAAGAAAATTGTGCTAATATCATGGGAAAACATCTATAAACCTAAAGAGGAAGGAGGAGTTGGCCTCAAAAACTTAGGGGATCAAGGGAAAGCCCTAGGTGCCAAATTAATTTGGAGGCTCTTTAGTAACCCTGAAGATAAATGGGCAAAAATACTTATTCACAAATATTTGAAAGATTATTCACCCATTAACATCTTTAGAGAATCACATCCCACAAAAGGATCAAGGATTTGGGATTTTATGATGGAATGCAGATTTATTATTTTAGAAAAATTAACATGGTACCCAGGGTTGGGGGAGGAGGTTCTATTCTGGGATGACTCATGGGGAGGTTATGAGGTAATATCTAGGAAACTAAACAACCCTTCCCTGATTAATTCGTTAAAGGAAAAGAACAGTCTCTTTCTCAAAGACTACATCACTTTCAAAGAAGGGAAGTGGGTGTGGAAATCCTTGAAAGAATATGGGATCTCATCTTCTGAAGAATCAATAATCAAAGATATTCTCAAAAATAGAAAATTTTTGCTAGACAACTCAAGAGACAAATTAGTTTGGGATGGATCTAAGACAAGTGAATACAACACAAAGGATGGGTATAGGCTCATTTCCCAAAGTTACAATAGACCTAAAACCTCTTTGCCAATTCTCCTATGTTGGGGCAAGGAGTGCTCACCAAAAGCTAGATTTTTCACATGGCTAGCTTTGAACTATAGACTTTTAACTCCCGACCATTTTAGGAAATTAGGTTTCTATGATCCAAGCAGATGCCCACTATGTGAAAATGATGAAGAAGATGGGGACCACTTATTCCTGAATTGCCTTTTTACAAATCAATGTTGGAAATGGCTATAGGGGAACTTAGGGTGGTCCTTTTCCCTTCCCCAATCTCTTAAGGCTATGTTGCAAGCATGGCCAATCATTAAAAAAGTAGCATTTTTGCAAATTTATGGGCTATTTTCGCATCTATTTTAATATGGGAAGTCTGGAAAGAATGTAATAGAAGAATTTTCAGAGAAGAAAAACTAGAGTGGGAACAAAGAGTAATAAAATTGAAGTGGAAATCATAGAAAAAATGAATAGTAATACAGTCAAAATCCTGAAAATAGACATGAGAATGAGTTAGTGGGATGGGAAAATGCAAGGTAAATGGGAAGGTTTAGTCTTACCACCTTTTATAGGCTCAAATCCCCTAAATAAATCATCAAAAAGAAATGAATGCATATGGAAACCTCCAAAGAATGAAAGGTACAAGCTTAACTTTGATGGTGCTTCTAGAGGTAACCCTGGAACTACAGGCATCGATTGCAGCATTCACAATCATGATGGTAAAGAAATTGCAGCACTAGAAGCTCCTATTGGGGAGGAAACAAATAATTGGGTAGAACTTTATGCTTTAATAAAGGGTCTTCAAAAATGTGTTTCCTTGGGATTAAAACACTTATAAATTGAAGGTGATTCAACAATAATTATTAATGCGCTAAGGAAAAAAGTGACTCCAAATTGGAGGTTAAACTCCCTTCTCTCCCAAGCATTGACCCTATGCGATTCCTTTCAAGAAGT